>JAGFMF010011747.1:2686240-2836291 GCA_019455555.1 Galemys pyrenaicus | reverse complement strand
GTTCTCCATCTTCCTTTCTTCTTCCTCTCTTCTCTGCAGAAATCTTTTTTTCCTCCTCAGCTCCACCCACTTAGGGCGGAACCAGGATTTTTGGAACTTTCCCTTTTCCTGGGACCACCCTGTTACATCCCCACCCATGAATCATTACTGCCGCCTCGGTACTGTCCTTCACGTGAGATGCCCTTTGGTCAGAAACCACGGCAGTAGCGACATGTTTTTCCCTCGGTTTTTGCCCCTGATGAGGATACATCCTGTGCGGGGGTTTCTCAGCCTCATCGTGGCTGTCACCTGGGTTGCATGCTTCTTTGCTGTGCCTTGTGGGATGTTCAGCAGCGTTCCTGCCTCCACCCACTAGATGCCTGTAGCAACACCCCCACACTCCAGCAGATACGGCTGAGTGTTCCCTGGGGACTCCCCACCCCAAGCCGCTGTGGAGAGCACTGCCCTAGACAGATGGGAGGCCCTAACCAGCCTCTGGCCAGTCCCGCACCTAGGTGGAGATGACAGTGGTCATAAAATTAATTAAATTGAAATGTTCTGCTCGCCTAGCATCCATACTATTTTAGTACTTGCTACTTGGTACTGTGATGATTTTCAGCATGTTTGCCAGATCTTCCCCCAAGCAGACAAGCACAGAGGGTAGTTCTTTCGGAGCTACCGTCCTGCCCTGGAGGCCCCATTACTGGCAGAGCCCTCAAAAACACAGTCGGTCGTGGCAAAAAAATGGAACTCGAAACCTGGGGGCCTAGGGTCTGATCCCAACAGGTTATTAACTCATGCGTGGCTCCCCCAGACGATTCGCTAACATTTAAGTTGAGGGGCAGGTGCAGGCTGGGGTTCCTGCAGCCTTGGCTTATCGCCCAGTCTGCCCAGACCTCTGGAGCAGAGGGTGGGGACAGCTGCAGAAGAACATCTGAGCACCTACCGGATAACAAGGGCATGGGAGGCTCGTTCTCATCCCTGTTCCCATTTATACGTGAGAACCTCACAGGGCTGAGGCCCCTCCAGCACCCCAGGGGCCAGAAGTCAGGCCACCCTGGCATCCAGATCCAGGCAGCCTGAGTGGGGAGGGAGCAGCCCGGCAGCAGTCTGGCTGGATGATTCTTGTTGGGGGTGGTGAATCTCTAGCCTCTACCCACCAGGTGCCAGTAGCACGAATCTCCAGTTGTGATAACCACAAATGTCTCAGACATTGCCAGATGTCCCCAGATGAGAACAGCTGCTTAACCACCTACCCACGAGCTGGGTATCCCCATCAGCCAGAGACATCGGTGTCTGCCCCAGGCTGCCTGTCTCTGCACCTCCAAGGACCCGCTGAGTAAAGTCACAGGGCACGTAGGGCTTCTTGGAGCTGTGGGTAGGAACCATCAGGAAGGCAGCATCTGGGGTGCTCCAGGCCCCCCAGAACTGGCCAGAGGTGGGGCCAAGTTGTTCCGTCCCACAACTCTCCGTCCCCTGCTTGCCCACTCTGAGTAGCTGCACCTGCCAGGCCCCTTGACTTGGTGAGAGGCTGCAGGGCCGGCTCAGATGGGCCCATGGCTGCTCTGGGACCAGGTCTTGATGCAGGTGCCTTGGAGCCAGGCATGTGGGCATCAGAGAAGGTCAAAGGGAAGAGAGACGATATTGGAACTTTCCAAGCCTAGAGAAGAGGAGTGAGGAGCTGGGCTGATCTAGCCCCGGATTTGTGAGGCAGACTTGTGCTCTCACTTGTAATGTTTTGGAGAATGATGGTTTAGAATGCTGGCTCATTCACACCCTAGATCCACCACTGGTGTCTGGGTGCCCTCGGGCAAGTTACTTGCCGACTCTGTTCATCAGTTTCCTTTGTCAAACGAGGACAACAGCTAGCACTGCCTCTGAGGGCCATGGGGGGATGGAATGAGTGCCTAGGATGACATGTCCGATGCACTGCAGATGCTGCGGAGCTGTTGACAGATGCAGCTGGACAGTCCTCCAGGAAGGACGTGCCATCCTCACTTTACAGACGAGGATATCGTTGAGATGAGTGAGACACTAGTAAGAGCCAGAACTGGGGTTTGGCAGCTGACCTGGCAGTCTACAGCTGTGCTTTTCCAGCCACCCCACACTCCCTGGTGTGAGCCAGGAGGCGGGGGTCAAGCCTTTGGTCTGCGTGGGCCGGTGACCACAGGCTCCTGGCCCCTGAGGCTCGCGGGGTGGCCCTGGACAGCGCTCTTTTCATCCTGGCTTCGAGACCTGGGGAATAACTGCAGACTGGAGATGGGTGGGCAGCTGTGAGTCCCCAGAGCCTCACTCTGAGCCAAGGAGCTCCGGCGGGAGTCCAAGGCAACCAGGATCTGATGGAGGCTTGGACGCTCCAGGGTGGGCGCTGGCCAGTGGAGGGGACGAACTGAGAGACGGGCATCGTGCCGGCAGCCTGGTCCAGGAGAAGGGCCCAACGCAGGTCAGCGGGTGGAGGAAGGCAGCTGTGGTCAGAGACGCCACGGGCTATGTACAGTTCTCGGTGGATGCCTCTGGAGAGCTGTGGGACAGGCCACGCTGGGGGACAGGCCGTGCTGCCCACCTCCTCAGCTTCTGGGCCCTCCTGCCCTCTGTGGGGGGCTCTGAGGGAGGTGGTAGGCAAAGTGCACTTTGGAACCACTGCCTCAAACAACTCGCTTCCCTCTCTGGGTCTGTTTTCATCTGTAAAACTGGTTGTGTTTCTTCCCAGTGTGGAAGCCTCTGTTTCAGGTGGGCATCATCTGCCCACGTGCTTGGTGGACTTGCATCTCCTTGACAGGAGACCTCAACTGAGTCTGTAATCTGTTCAGACCCCAGGGCCCTGCACTCCCCACCCCACCTCTCCAGCTGACTAGCCGGCCTCTTCCATGCCCCCCCACCCCTGTGAGCCCTGACCTCAGTCATCCCTCCTTCCCTCTCTCCCCTCCAGGTCTCAGCCTCCCCAGATCCCAGCTGTCCAGGGGAAGAAAGGGGACACTACTGCTCCTGGGAACCCGCCCCCAGGCTGGACCTGCAGACACAGACCCCCGGGCTGTCACCGAGTCAGCAGTCCCAGCTCCAGACTCCGGGACCCTGGAGGACACCCCCTGCTGGAGCTGCAGAAGCTGCCAGGATTGGCCAACACAGGCTCAGCCCTCACCGCAGGCCCCAGAAGTGTCAGAATGAGGTGGGGAGGGGACAGCCACCCCAGGGGCTTGGAAGCAAGGGAAACTAGGGGACCTGGGGAACTCCAGTTTCCAGACCACTGCCAGTCCTGAGTCCCTAATGCGTCCCAAAAGATGATAAAGAAGGCCACAAAGCTGTGTCTAAAAGTGTCTGTGTAGGCCTGGAAGATTAGTCACCAAAATGTTATCTGTCACTGACGGAATATGGTTGATTTTCCATCTTTATATTTTGCTGTTTGCCCAGATTTTGCCATGACCTCATATTACTTTATAATAGCCCAAAGTAATTTTTTCAAGTTCACTTCCACATATTTCATGTCATGTATGTCCCCTCTCCACCCCCTGGGGCTGCTGTGGGGACTTGCTGTTGTCTGCTCATTTTTCTGGCCATGCGGGGAAGACATGAAGGTTCTGAGCTGTGCATGGCCCTGAAGCAAGGACTCCAAGCTGGCCTTTCTTAAAGTCGGGGTCTCCAGCCCAGCACACGTTGGCGGCCCTGCCAGGCCCCGCCTCGGATCAGTTAAGTTGGTGTCAGGAGTCAGGAATCTGCAGGGGATTCTGCTGCAGCAGCCTTAAGCCGTACCCCCGTGTGCCCTGGGAAGCCAGGAAGTCTCGCCAAAGGACAGCAAGGTCATCTTTTGGAGGATCAGGGGCCGCGCCCCCTGCCCTTGCCCCAGCTCCTGTCATCTCCCTCTCCATGGAGTCTGGCTCTGAACCTGCCGTGCCTGGCCAGCCTGGAATCTGTCCCCTTGCAGGTGACCATCGAGGTGGTGGAGGAGCCCAGGCTGAGGTGCAGATGGACCTGTCCGCGGAGCCCAGCAGTCGCTGGCCCCCAGGTGTCCCCAGCTGGCTGCCCGCCAAGGAGCTCTTCTGACCCCTCTTCTGGGGTTACCTGGAGGGCGAGACGAAGGGAACCTCTCTCAAGGGGTGGAAGGATGCCGGCGGCCCGCGGGAGCGCCTGGACGCGTCCAGCCCACCGCGCTGGCCACTGTGGTGGAGAGCCGCCCTGGCGGCCCAGCACAGCTGCTTCGGCGCGGGCAGCCGGCGGGGGCTGACTAGAGGCCAGGGCGCCGGCGCACCCGACCTGGCAGACCACTTCTCGCCTGAGCTGCACTTCAAGGCGGACACGCTGCCTGGATTCTGTGGTAGGGCGACTGGAGCCGCTACCACGCGGTGCGGCCCCCCTACAACGGCCGGGCCTGTGCTGACAACCCCCCCGGAAGAGGAGTACCCGGCCCAGTTGCAGGAGGCCAAGGAGGATTAAATCGCCTCGTGCCTGTGAAGCCCGGGCAGGTCAGCGTCCCTGTTTTTGGGCCCAGGGTGAGAGAAGCGAGCTCCAGAGATGTGAGAGAGAGTGAGAGAGAGAGAGAGAGAAAGAGAGAGAGAGAGAGAAAGAGAGAGAGTTTGTGGGGGCGGGGAGAGAGGGGGCAAGGGAGGCCTCTTTCTCCCTCTCCACTAGGGGGCGCTCTGGCATCCTGGCCACTCGGCTTCCTGCCTGCCTGTCCGTGCTGGGATCTTCCGCCCTGGCTCTCCACACGTCTCCGTTCCCAGGCGATGGAGCAGATGGCTGAGATCCCCTGCCCCTGGCGCCAGTGCGTCAGGCAGGCAGCCTAGGTGAGCAGCTCTCCTTGTCTTAGCACCTGGTGCTCTTGCACGCTGGGAGCCGTGGCACAGGAGCGTTTTCCGCTGCTCCAAGAGGAGGTGTTCCTTTGGTGGACGCCACTCAAGCCCAGGGCTGAGCCGTCAGAGGGGCGTCCATCTGAGAGGCGGCAGAGGCCGGTTGGACTCCAGGCAGGGGGTCTCTACACTTTCTGCGTGCAGCTCGCCTCTGCTGTGTCAGGGTGGGGTGGGCAGGGTTGGGAGGTGGCACTTCCAGGATGGCGGAAGTGGCAGTTTTCGCAGGAGGGGGCTTGGGGTGGGCTCAGAGCTGACTCAGCATCAGGTGTCGTGTGTCTGTGGTGAGCTGGTAAACCAGTTCTGGGTGGGAGTCCTGTTTATGGCATTTGGGTGATTTCCGTGGTGTGAGCACTGCCCTCCCCCTTCCCCCCATACCACAAGCTCCAGGGTGATGTCTGCAGGTGCTGGCCTCAGAGCTGGGGAAAGAAGCACATAATTGGCTTCCGAGCAGGCCCTGTGCCTCCTCCCTGGCTCCCCTCACCTGTAAACTATTGTCATCTTCCGTGGCTGAAACACTGAAGTCCCAGAGTCTATTAGTAAGAGCCACAAAAAGGTAGGGGGCGTCAGTCCTGGCCCCTGGATGACCGCCCTGGAGCTCCTAGGGATCCCCAGAAATAAAGCATTTGTTTTCGAATTCTGATGGAGAGTTTGGGGCCCCCGCAGAGCAGAGCCTTTGCCAAGCCAGGCTCCTGAGGTTGTGTTTGTGGCCGCCTAACCCAGCAGGGCAGGAGAGCTCCTGGGGTGCGGAGGTTAGACCCTAAATATCAGTGCCCCCCTCTTCATCAAGGGCTGCCTTGAGGCATGGAGGAGCCACTTGATCGCAGCGGTGCATGTGCCCCCCATAACACCTACAAAATGATAGAGAGGACCTGACCTGGCTCGTGGGCACCCTTTCCCTCCCTCACTGCCTGCCGCTCCTGGCATTTGGGGAAGGACAGAGACACGTCAGGAAGCAGCCGAGGCAACGTGTGTCCAGAGCCGCCCCGGCACTCAGGGAGCCAGATGTCCGCTTTACCCTCCCAGCCGGGGATGAGATGGTCCAGCGGGTTCTGAACCAGTCTCAGATACCGTGGGGGCCTCTAGAATCATACAGGGTCAGAGCGGGCGGGCTCTTCTGTCACCAGATGGGAACCAAGTTCTCTGCCTATCTCTTGACTGGGGAATTCAGTAAGACCAGCGTGGGCATATTTTCTTTTTTTAGAAGAAACTTTTTTTTTTTTTTTTAAATAATGAGCCCAGAGTCTGTTTTCACAGGAAATTGCTGATTGCTCTCCTTTCTGATATAACTTACCTTGACACTGAAATACACGGTCTAGATGTAGTCTATCCTGAGTGGTTATCTATCTCCTGTGCTGAACTTAGACAACCTCGTTTTTAATTTGTAATCTACATGGCATGCTAACTTGCATCCACGTCAGGTCACAGATGAGAGAGGTGCAAGAAGAGGAGGCTGGAAAGGAACCTCAAAAGGGGGCTGGGGGGCTAGCTAGCTAGCGTGGTGTATATTCAAACTGCAAAAGAGAGACCCCGTGCCGGTGGCTGCAGGCTTAGGCATGGGCAGTGTGTAAGGAGGAAGTCGTGGAGGGGTCCTGAATCTGTCGAAGGGAGCAGAAGCAGGAGGGGCTGTCAAGTCAGAGGGTCCCCCACTGCCTTGACTAGGGGTTCTTCCTGCTCGTGGCCACACATCCAGCACGGAGACCACCGCTGTTTCTAACTTAGCTGCCCTGACCACTGAGATGGTTTTGCCTAATTTTCCCTCCTCATAAAGGGTCGTAGGCAAGGCAGGACATTGAATTCTTGTTAGGTTCTAGCACAACCAACAGCGCCCCCCGCAGGTCCTGCAGATCTGCTTCATGTTTGAGATGCTTTGTTCCCTTGTTCACAGAAGGGGCCCAAATACATGTGCTTCCTTGGCTCTTCTATTACAATGTATATATATATATATATATATATGTTGTTGTTGTTTTAACACACCGAAGTGCTTTTCAAAATGTAGCTCTGATGTCAGGATTACCTGGGGTATTTATTAAAATGTAAACTCATGGACCACACCCTCCCCACTAAGAACTTCTAAGAGTGGAGCCCATTTTTCTTTTAATGGTGGTTCTTAGGCACGCATACCCTGGGCCTATGATTTCCAATTCTAGTCAGTTAACCAGCTTTTCAAGGTAACAATTTCTTGCTTAAGGGAAAAGTTAAGGGTGGGGGGAGGATGGGAGGGGGTGGCCAGAAGTTGGCAGGGACCATTTGCTAAGGGCTCTCAGGGGCCAGTGCGTCTACGTTCATCTCCAGTGCCTTTGTCAGGGCCCAATTATGCCCCTTTTATAGATGAGAAAATCCATCCAATTGTTAGGAAATGGCACACTAACAGTTCAAATCCAAGTTCACCATTTTTAGCTCTATCATTCTGCTTCCTAGGCTCAAATGGCTGAACGAAAGGCTGTCAGTGAAGCAGCAGTATAAGAGATCAGAACCACCACCACCGGCCCAGGGTGGCAGCTGCTCCTGAGTGTCATGTGACAGGTGTATCTTCATTAAGGTGTCTGTGAACTCTACCTCAGACTATTTTTCTAAAGCTTCTGGAATTGGTAACTCTCCAGCCAGGTGTGACAGGGGTCCTTTTTTTGTCACTGGTCTCCATGATAGGAGGCCCTGTTGGCTTGATTCAGGATAGTCCAGGTTTTTTGACCAAAAAACACTTTTATAAAGGACCTCCAGCAGGCAGGTATGCCAAACCAGAAGGGAATTAGTTCACTCACTTGCACATTTCCAAACAAAGGAAGCTTTTTTTGGGGGGTGGGGGTGTGGGGGGGTGACTAAATTATCCAGATCAGTACTGATTTTCTGCTTTAACTACAATGTCTGGCCAAGTCATGTTGGTAGGATTAGCCGGCAGGCCTCACTACCACCTAATAAAAGTCAAAAATAGATGAAGAGAAATAACTGTAGCTGCAGGAGGCAGGCAGTGTGGATTAGAGGGACTGACTCACGCTGTGGGGGCAGGAAGCAGGGTGGGGTTCATGCCAGAGGGACCCTCCCTGCTCAGGTAGTTGCTTCTCCCCAGTGTGGTAGTCCGAGAAGAGCAAAGTAACTTGGGCAACGCCCATTAAACTTTTTGATACACATTACTCCAGTAAACTAGTTTAATGGGGCCAGATATTTAAAAATACTGAGTAGGATATTTACTTCTTCCTTCCTGGAATTACTAAGGCCTGCGGTGTTCCAGTCTAGGAGGGATAGCTCACACACTCGAAGTGTAGTAGCTCTTCATGAGGATGCACCTGGCAAGACCGGAGACACAGTGGTTTAGACATGAACACTAGCTCTGCCGATATGGCGATTTCAAATCCCAAATCTACTACATATCAGTTACCGGGTCTGGGACCTTCCTTAAGAAATCCAAGTCTTTGTTCCTGTAAGACCACATGATAGTATCCGCTTCATAGGGCTACTGTGAGGAGGGGCTGGACGCAGTCTGCACTGTGCCTGCCACACGGCAGCTTCAGCACACTGACCGCAATTCCCCTCTTCCAGTGTGGGGAATCCCTCGTCCCATCCCTTGGCAGAATAGCACCTGGCTGCCATTGCGTCTGTCAGTAAGATCAGAGAGCCCAGGGTGACAACTCCACCAGCAGCAGTGTGTGCTGGTACTAGCCTCAGTGCCAGTCTCCCCACTTGTCCACGGAGAGGGGAGTGCTAGAACTGTTCTCGTCAGCAGTGCGATAGCATACTAGTTCAGGAATGCTTGGTGGTGAGGAGCGGTTACCCCGCATATGTCCCAGTTACCCACACTTATCTGGAATGGGGATGAGGTCGACCAACCCCTCTATTTTTTAAAACTCCAAAACCTTCAAGAAACTCTTAATACCAGTCATCCAATCATTACAGGTTCCAGATCTGTGCATTTTTAAAATTACTTTATTTAGCGTATGTACACATAAAAGAAAAATCACCCTCTGATCCCACCCAGCAGAAAACATGCACAAACCCAAGGTATAAGTGGAGGGAAGGAGCCCCAGCCCCAAGTTACTGGTTGGGATGGTGCAATCCTGTAAGTCACAAGGCCCAGGCAGGAGAGTGCTGGACTGAAGTGTTGGGCAGCGTCACCCCCTGCTGCCGGCCCTAAAATAAGCGTGCACCATAGCCAAAGGTCTGTTTGATGCCCTCGAAGTAGTACCGCTGCCAGCCCTGCCGCGTCCTCTCTTCCTCGTGGGCAGGGATGCCTCGGCCTTCCATGCAGAGCTCAGTTTCTCCATTCTTGTCAAGGAAGGTCAAAGTGATGGTGGCAAAGTGCCCTAGGGAAAGACAGAGGCGAGGTAGGTAGAGCTACAGTTTCTAGCTGGGTTTGAGACTCCGGGGGGGAAAAATTCAATGATAAAGTAATAAACATGCTACATACCTTCTGGCCAAGTTTTAAACCTCCACTTCATCACAATGTGTTTCTCAGGAACCTAAAATAATCAGAGGTCAGTCTAAATAATGGACTGTAATGCGCACAGTCTGGTTAGGACTGGCTGGCTGTACAATATACTACTTATGAGGACAAAATGGACTAGAGCTGGTGGTTTCTGCACTATTAGTTGCAGCTTCTCCTTCTATGTAATAAATCAGGTCCAATTTTGCCCAAGTGACTATCAGTGCCACACATGGAAAGTCATAAGCCACCACCACAGGCACCCTCCTTTCCATGTTTGATTTCTCCAGGAAGAACTAATTTTAACTCCACTAAGAAAAAAGTCTAGGAAAGCAAGAGAATTAAAGATGTAGCATTCTTTTCAAAAACAAGATTTTACTAGCCAAAGAGACTGAAGCCTGTTTCACCCAGAGCTGAAGATAAAAGAAGTACTACTCTTCTGACGCGACAGAGGCTGCATCCTGAGTGCAGAGTGGGGCTAGCAGGTACTTACCAGATCAGTGAATTCCCCAGAGACGTTGCCATCGACCAGCTGAAACTTTCCACCTTTATCTGCTTCTAACACTGCAGGAGCATGGGTGAAGGCCTGAACCAGCTGTAGAAAAAAAGAGAAGGTAAGGAGAAGACGATGTCTCTCAGTGAGACCCAGGAACAAATGGCAGCTGACACTGACACGCCCGACTGTCCTTTACGACGGCGCTACCTTGTCCACTGACCAGGTTCCAATTCTACTTTGTTCTACCACAGACTAGGCTTTGACATGAATAAGTCTTTCTGAATCCACAACATCATTACTTCAGATCCATTCATTCTCTAACATGAATGACTCCTAGTATTCCCACGCACACAGCCCAAACTAGCACACGAGAGAAAAGTAAATCCACTTTGATGAGTGGACTGAACAAAAGTATTTCCCTTTGCCTCTGCTTGTATGAAGAAAGCCACCTCCTCCCGCTCACCAGTGCTCCTCTGCACATGGAGATGTGCCCACAACCCAAGTCACCTGGAATGGCAGGTGTCACGAGACCCGGAGGGTGAGGTCATTCTTACCTCTTGGGTGGTTAGTACTCTGTAGAGCTCCTCTGGTGACGTCAGGAAGGTTTCTTTAAGGGTGATCTTACAAGTGGGGATTTTGACACCAACGGGTCTGGCCTGAGATTTTGCAGGAGCAGACTTGGCCTGTGGGAGTGGCATGGATGATGATCAGGTTAAAGTAGCTGCTAAGTCTCAGTAAAAGCTTCAGGATCCTGAATTCATTCTCAAAAACCTTTTCACCTACAAGGCTAATTATTTCAAGGGGTGGGAGGATAATGTGTGTATTGAATATTTAGTCATGAGGGGAATTTTTCTGAAAAATCCTCAATTTCCACTGAAAACAACCAGGTGAAGACTGACACATAAAAAAATGCATCAGCCACAGTACATGTCAAACTGCCAGGCGTTTCTGAGTTCAGTGTCATTCTCAAACAGACCTGCTATGCTTAAGTAGCTGGAAGTCGCCTCCCCACCCAACCCTTATCTTCAGAACACCCATCACTGTGCCGACAAAAGGGCAGCAAGGCTGCAACCTAGTGCTAACCCTGAACCACACAGCTCCACCTCCAGAAAGAAAATTTGCTCCTCCTGCTGATGGGGAGAAACAGATCACTTTTGTGATAGGGGAGTCAGTGATGTAATTCCTGAATTTACTCACACCTTTAGTATCAAAGTATGAAACACCAAAACCCACGTAGAAACAATACTGAAGACACAGGCAAAGATCCCCCCATACATGTCTTCCTATATTGATATTTACTGCGAACAGGAGATTTTGAGGTCTCTGATGGTTCTACGTGTTCTAAGGGTCTGCTGAAAACTAACAAATTCCAGGTTAAGATAGAAGGTAGACACCTACATACTGTGGGTTCTAAAAGTAGCACAGGTGGTTCTGCCTTAGCAGTTAGGGTCAGAGAGAAAGAACTGAACTGTGGAAACTGAGGAGGTGGCAGTGTCTCCTCTTTCCAGACAGCCCTTCACCCCACCACCTGGGAACAGCATTTACCTTGCGCTCTTCAGTTTTCAGTGCTGGCTGCCCAGCTGGGTCTACTGACTCTCCATTCATTGTAGGCAAGATCATGCCCTGAGTGAACTCTGGAAAAAAAAAAAAATCCTAGTTTTTAGAAGTTATTTCTTAGTAGCTGAAGTTTGGGACTTCATTATAGCTTAACAGACACGGCCATCTTACCCTAACATGAGGTGATGCCCAGGAAAGGAAGAGCTTGCTTGTACACTTTGGCCTATGCCAGACAGGTATCTGAGAGCTATAGAAGGCAGTACATTCACTGGCAGTACTTAACCCTTGACTCAAACGAAGCATTACAGCTTGCTGCATGTATGTGATATCTACTGTGCGTGAGTCCATGAATGTAGTGGCTCTTTAATGACGTTAAGCATGAGGCAAGATAATGACCTCGCTTACGAAGTTCACTTTCTCCATTCTGCCTTCTACTTGGTAACAGGCAGCAAAGCACTTATGATGCCAAAAAGGGATCACCATCTCTACTCTCCCTCACTGATAGTCATAAGATGTACTCCAGCATCACAATCGGAATACAATGGCAGAACTGGAATTCTATTCAGTATCTACTGATTACTATTCTAATAACCCTCTCAGTATCTCTGGAGAATGTATATCAAAGATAACCCAGGGCTGTGCTCAAGAATGCCAACTCTTGGCCCTCCCTGGTGGCGCAGTGGGTTAAGCAACGCACTATGATGCAAACAATAGCCACTGCAGCACAAGTTCAGTCCCTGCCACCAGCTAGGGAGGTGACACACATGGGGCAGGCAGACCTCTCCTGCCTTGCCCACTGCTCCCCTCAGCAGTGTATTTCAGTGGATCTGCCTGTTCTATTCCCCACTCTGTCTGGCAGATTCTCTCACCGCCCCACACCTCTGGCCTGTACCCAGTACTTGTATGCATAAATAAATCTTTTTTTAAAAAAAAAAAAGAATGCCAACTCTTTAAATCAGCACCATCCAATAGAAATCTATCAACTTCAAGGACAATTTAAAATTTTCCAATTTGGCCTCCCTAGGGGCATTAAGAGTTAAGTCTCATCACTATCAAGCTATCAGCAGACACTGTAGCATGCTTGCTCCCTGGGAGCTGACCCACATGCACAGCAGACCTCTCCTGTCTTACCCGCTGTTCCCCTCAGCAGTGTATTTCAGTTGATCTGCCTGTTTTGGGCCCCACTGTCTCTGCTAAATATTCACACACACCCACACCTGTCCCCTGCACCTCTGGCCTACACCCCAGCTCTTATGCATAAATAAATCTTTAAAAAATAAATTTTTCCAGTAGCCACATTAAAAAGTTAAAGGAGCAGAAACTAATTTTAGTAACTTATTTAACAATCTACACTACGATTTTAGTGTTAGCAACATAATATCTTACTTTTTGGGTGCCAAATCTTCACCTTTGGTAAAGGTAAATGTCACTGTTTATTTTGTACTTAAAATACTACTCAATTTAGACTAGCCACATTATAAGTGCTCAACTGCCAAAATATTAGAAAACTTATCTCTAGATTTTTCTTACTCAGTTTACACACTGACTGAGATAAATAAGCCCCTTCCCCCCAAACCTTTACCCATTTGCCAAAGAAAGATGCTTAAGCCCCTTAATCAGACTGACAGGTGAAAACTACCTCCTCAAGGCATACATTACTACTCAAGGGATACCTGTTTTGAGGGTGCTGATGTAAATTCCCATTGCTTCTCTTAGAAGTTTCACCCCTTCTTCCTTCATTAAGGCCACGAGATTTGTGTCAGGCTCATCTTTGGCAAGGCTCACACTAATCTGAGTGAGAGATCAGAAGTAGGTGGTAAATAACTTGAGGCCACCACACGCTATGGGTGCTGAGCGAGCAAGTAACTACTGACATTTCCAAAGGAAATGCATGAGGGCTGGGGTATTTGGCAATCCCCATGAGCACTCTTTCTTGAGTTCCTTTGCCATGGCAAAGGCGGCTAAGGTTAGAACTCCTGTAAATAGCTGAAGCAAAGTAATTAAACACACACTGCCCTGGAAGCTCCCAATAGCATGATGGACCTAGAAAGGCATCTGCAAACTGGAGTTCTGAATGTTTGGGTCAAGTCTGGGTTTTCATCTTGACTGAAAGGTCAGCTTTCTTATCTGACAATACGGAAGACTCAGGATCAGTCAGGAAGCACAAACCTCTACTTCATCCACACTGTTTTCATCAGACAAATTGGGGATCTCCACATGACCCTTGTAGTGTACACCAGACTTCGAGGTACCTGTCAAAATGCAACATGATTAGTCTCCTATTCTAGAGTCGTAACTACTACTCCTGTTTCACCTCTTCTGGATAACTCAACTGACCCTCTTTATTCTAACAGATGGCCACAGCCAGAATAACCAACCTCCCCCTAAGAAGAAATGTCTTTGCTCATCACATTTCTCGAGATCAACTGTGTTGTTACAACATGGGACCATGAGCTACAAGGATTCAGCACTATCATGAGTTCTGCCATACAAGATTTGGATCAATAGCCAGCTCTAGTAGAACATTTGTTTTGAAAAAAAAATCAATCAAATATGAGTGATACACTAGGGGACAATTTGACGATATCATGAGTTTCATGTTTGCTAGTGTGATTTTACCCATGATGAATACTAGGTGAACACACAGGAAAATATACCTGGCAGATAGGAGTTGCAGAGGAAAACACAAAACACACGTTAAACTTTTATCTCCAGCAACCTGTTTACATGCATGTCATGAGCCATGCCATCCACAGCTAGTGTAAATGGCCCTTCTGGTTTCAGATGCCCCCCATCCCACATCACAGTAAACCACATGTCAAAGCCTGCTGATGTCCACTTTCATGAGTGAACGTCAGATCTTTTTCAAGGTAAATCACTGCACCTACTGTATTATTGTTTCTTACCATTTGATATGTATAAAATTGTGCTACAATTTTATGTCCCTCAATTTTTAAAACTGTCACCGATGAAGTTTTTGGATGTTGTGTCCCTAGCCCAAGTTTCCCGTAAGTCCATGTTTCCCAAAGTCCTGTGACTTAGTATAGTGTAGTGATTTTTAGGAACACATGTCGCGCTATAGCAGAATGGAATGCTCTCCCCATAATCTTTCAGCTTTAATGCCTTTTAAAATCCAGCCTCTCAACTCTCAGGGCATTCCAAGACCACCACTTCCTTCAGATCTTTCACACACAGGTCTTAATTCTTTCCTTGTATCATCAGAAAATAAAGACTGACCCAAACAATAGTCAGATACAAGTTTCCTTATCACAAAATAGTCCAACATGCTAACTTCACTCTGGCAAGAGTAAGAAAAGATCAAGATCAAAAACCCCTTCCCCACTCTGACTCACCCAGGAATCAGAAGTAGCTATCCTGGGGAAAAGATACTTTATGTGTCACAACAGAACCCAAGGACCAAAGATGCTCTGGTCCAACTGCTGCACTTCTGAGGCCCAGAGAGGACACTCACTTAGTGACCCAGAGTGGCAGAGAGATTTTAGCAACTACTGCTGCTTTCTTTAGGACCCCAAAGCAGCAGCATGTATTTTCCTTGAAAAATTCATAACCTCTCAAAAACTGACTTCTGCACTTCCTCAGCATTCAACCAAAATGCAGTTAAACCTTTTTCCTGAATTTGCAGCAGACTTACCTGTCCAATTTAATTTGACACTCCACTCATAAAAGAAGATAAGTTTGCCTTTGCGGTTGTTAATTGATGCCTCTCCATCAAGCTTATTCACTTCTGTCACCTCACACTTGCCTTCCTCATTTTGCACCTGCACTGCCAGGAACAGTGTCTTCAGCTTGTCTGTGGACCAATTTGAAGCATCCCTCTCTGTCCTGCAAAACAGAAACAGCCAAGTGGAGGAGACACCACTTGCCAAAGGCTAAAAAAATTGTGAGCAATTGAAAAGAACATAAAAACACTGAGTTCCACTCCAGAATGTCTATAAATGTTACTTTCCTTTAAGAAGACAAAGAACTGCAGACTGTCAATAAGACCAATTGCTATTTAGAATGTGACAAACTAAATGGAAAATTATGCTTTCCTTTCCCAGCAGGATGGTACTAGGGTCAACATTTAACAGTGTAACATGGCGCCCCCTTTTGGCCAATTGGAAGTCTGTGAATTTATTACTTAGGTCAGAAGCACAGACTGGGCTGCAGAAAGCATTATCTACCCTAAAAGGTCCCATAAGGAATAACCACAAGGAATCTTGACTTTATTACCACAGAAGTCTGACCAGTCAAATTCAGGCTATGCTATTCATGCCCAACATATTCTGCGCCCTCTAAATGGCCATGAAAACAAAATAAGTCCTGGATTTCAAAACAAAAATGAGGTCAGACACAGTGTGTGTTGAAAGGAGAGGAGGCTGGTTGAGCTATAGAGAAGAAAACCACTACCTCCCAACTTGCTAACTAGTAGAGACAACAGCAAAATGAGCTGCAACAAAGTAAAAACGTAGCAAAGACAATATGAACAAAGTTCAATAGACTTGAAAGATAAGGAAACGTTACTTCTGGAAGATTTCGTAAAGGAGAGTAGGCTTTTAAAAGTGGTTTAGACTGTAAACCCATGATTGCCCGGCAACCAGGGACGGTCCCTGGAGTTACAACACAACCAACTTAACAGTTCCGGGTAAGAGGCCGGCGCGTCTCCAGCACCGCTGAGCTCGAGCACCTGCAGAACATGTTCCAAAGCTTCGCCCTCTGGATCGAGACAGCGGTCCCCTAGAACTGACTTTTAATTTCACCCGCATGCCACAAATTTGGAATTCCAGGCCCCGGCCTCCGTCTTACGCAGCAACCTCCCAATACAATCCAAGGCGGTCGGGTTTCACTGACTCCTGCGGCCACGTGTGGGAAGCATCTCCCTGTTCAGGCTAGATGCAGCAGCTTGGAGGTTATGTCCTCTTTTTCTAAGACACCCTCCTTGAGGGAGAAGCCCTCCACTCCCCCCCGCTTCCCTCCCTCCCCCGAAACCACTGAAAGAGTCCAGGAGTGTAGGAGCCTGGGGCCACAGACCCCCGCAATAAAAAGGACCAGCTCCACCTCCGGGCAGGGCCGCCTGGGCCCCAGTTTTGCCCCGGCCAAGGTTCCTGGGCTAACAACCCTGGCCCGGCCGTAGCGCTCCAGCGGCCTGGTCCGCTGGCCCTCACCAGTGCCAGTTGTTGACGTTGGTGGCGTCCGCCCGCTCCTCCACGATCCAGCGTGGGTCGCCCTCACCCCACTTGGCCATCGGCTCTCCTATGGCGCCGTCACCAGTTCCCGAGCAGCCACAGCCACCGCCTCAGGGCCGCCCGGTCCCTGCCGCCCGGCAGCGCCTGGAAACTACTAGAAGCGGCCGCAGAACCTCCGGGCTTGCTTTTCCCTCCACCCCCGCCCCCTCCCTGCCTCAACTTCCGGCTCCTCCTCACATTAAACCGGGTACTTCCGTTTCACCTTCCCGAACCTTAGCTTCTCCTGCTCTAGGGTTCCTTAAAGCTCCCTGAGGATATCGCCAAAGGGACCCGAAATGCAACTGCTCACACGACCACTCCTCACCTGTAAGGACACAAAGAAGACGTCTCATTGTTTCGCTCGACCCTGAATTGGTCCTCCTGAGCCTCATGGGAGTTGTAGTCTTGTTTAGCTGACCCGCTGGATAACCGCGGAAGGTCGCAAGAAAAGTAAGGGTCGCCCTGGGAACGATGCGTTGGGCATTCTGGGAGCTGTAGTCAAGAAGCTCAGTGGCCCCTCTGGACAGCCCCTCGCAACAGGAGGAGAGAAGACTACAACTTCCAACATGCCCCGCGGCCTCTTTCTCACCTTGTGTTCGATGCTCTCGCTCCTCCCTGCGACTATCCTCTTCCGCCCCTTTTCTATGCCGCATAGCTTGATTAGAAAGGCTGGTCCGGCGGCGGAAGAGCCTGGCGTTGTCCTGAGAGGGAGGGCTCGGTGTGGAAGAGGTGAGGGTGTCCTAACTCCCTTGGGCCGCATAATGGACTGACTCCAGCCTCACCTCATCCAGAGGTGTCCCTAGGTCCCCACCCCTACCAAACCCCAAGCCTGATTCCGCTGTTGAAGCGACCTTTGAGCTAGACGTCCAGTACGCTTGGGGTTGGGGCTACAATTGAGCCCCTACTTTTTTTTTTTTTTTTGAGCAAGAATTTTTTTTCTCTGCCAGGGATCGGCCGGGCTCTAGCGACTGCGGTAACTCGCGACTTCCTGGATGTTTGTCCACAGTCGTCCTCATTTAAGCCACTTTCCCGGGCCTCAGGTCACAGCCTCACCAGTGTAGGCCTGATTCTGGAGAAACTGAGTCCAGATTTAACTTTTTAGCAGCTGGTTTCTGAGATTGCCTGAGGCAGGGAGCGTGTTGGTTGTGGATTTGTTTTTGTGTTTTGCTATCTTTCTCGTTTTTCTCCCATCATCATGCACCTGTTCTCCTCTCGGATCTCCTCCCCTATTTTAGAGCATCTCGCTTGACGTGTGACGTAAGAACACACATCTAAAGTATTTTAAATTGAGTTGAAGTACTTTCTCAGTCACTCCTAAAATTATATCTGGTTGCTTTATCACTTCAAGAGCCCTTAAATCTAGAACCAGGTAAATCTAGGTTCTGATTTGTTATTGGAAGTATAATTATTGTTAACTGTTCTTTAGTGCACGATTAAAAAATAGAAAAGAAAGAAAAATTACAGAAATCTTCTGGTGGATTATTGGCTTAGTAAATTACATTCTATGCCTGTCTGTGGATAATTTATTTCATGAGGTATCTAGCTTTCCCTGGAGTGGAAAGTAGTTAAAGGCCCATATAAGTCAGTGGAAATGACCCAGTTGTCAGAAAACCTGGATTATAGGAACAATTAGTAAGGTGACTTTGATAGTTAATCCTTTTGTGCCTCATTTCCTTCATCAGTGAAATGGAATCTGCCAGTCCTAACTTCCAGATTGTTAGGAGAATGAAAACATGCTTTTTTAAACTGACACCTGTGCCAGAGACCTAGCCATGCTCTCTCTGTTTGTGGTGAGCACTAGAATTTTTATACCAAAATTTGTTAATCTTTAGGATTGCTTAAAAATGTTTCCTGGTTTTTCCCGAAGTAACAGGATGATTTCATTAATCATAAAAGCTAATACTTTTTGTCTTAGGCACCAAAAGTGTTTGTTACCTGTTGACTGGTTTAAGCCTCACAACAATCTTTTAAGGTCGACTTCTTTTGTTGTATTTGTTTTACACATGTGGAAACCTGATAGAAAGATGTCAGTTAAATATCCCATACTTAGAAAATTTACAGTGTACTTTTTGCTGTGCACTTTGTAAGGTTTTTCTCGAGTTCTTTGTATTCTTCACAGTGACCCTGTGAGATAGGATATCATTTTCTCCAAGGCTTAGAAGTAAAATAACATACCCAGCTTGCTTAGAGTTGGAAAAACTAAGATTTGAACTGCCTGACTACAAAGTCAACTTTCACTGTGCCTGCCAGCTTTGTTTGGTTTTGCTTCCCTGCAATTAAATATTCAAAATGATTTTTGAGCCATGTCTAGGGTAACAATCAATTAATGATAGCTGCCATGGAGAGGGATTAGATAGTGGAAAATTCCCACCACACCTTTGCCATTTCTATATCCTCTGAAAACACAGAGGCAGGAAGTGAGAGAGAATATATTGAGGGCCACCAGAAACCAAATCACTGTTGCTGTGGTGTTTCTCAAGCTTCTATGGAGAATGGTGTTAATGAAATAAAAGGAAAAGCAAATTAATCCTTTAGAAATTGACACGCCTTTTGAGTTATTTTAGTGCTGTGTAAGTTTTTGGTTGCTATTTCTTGGCTTAAATCAGTTTTTAATCCAGTTGACACTGATAATTTGTAATTCTAGGTCAACACCTTTTTTTTTTTTTTTAATTTAACTTTAGATTAGTTATGAGAGGAACTTGTGATGTTTTGACTAATTCTTTATATAGTTTCTTTTCTTGGCCATTTCCTCATTTCCCAAATTTTGGCCAATAGATGCTGATAATTATTAAAAGAAACAGGCATGAGCATTCATCTTTTAATTGCTTTGTGTTCATTCTTTTGGACCTGATAAGCGTATGTAAATGCAAGATATTTGTCAGTTGTATTTACTGAATGAAGTATTATGAGAGCTTACAATATGTCTCAGAGATGGCACTAATAAATGAATGTTGAATACATAAAAGTAGTCGTTCACTGTTATTTTCATGATTTGATTCATCTTGCATATTCAGCAGAGTTCATGATGCTTTCTTATAAACACTTACCTGCCTTGATCTATTATAATACCTTTACACATATCTGTGCTGAAGCTCTGTTGGAGGGTCCTTAGGAGAGGGACCATGTCTTATACTTTTAAACTATCTCTTAAAACACTTGAGAGACTACCTCAAATAAAGTAGATTCTCCAGGAATGAATGACTACTTTGAGTATTTAGAAGCTCAAAAGTATGGTTTGATCAGCTGGAAACCTAAAGATCTGATTTTTATGGCAAGTTCAGTATTTGCTTTACCAGATTCTTTGCTGTATCCCTGATTATTGGACAGTTTGTACTGAAGGAACCTAAAGCCTTTGGGCCTCTTTGGGAGAAATCCAGGAAGGGATGTATGTCTTTTTTCCTCTTATTCTAGATGAATCGAACAAAGGGAGATGAGGAAGAGTACTGGAACAGCTCCAAGTTCAAGGCTTTCACCTTTGATGATGAAGATGATGAACTCTCACAGGTAGATTTCAGTTAGATAAAGGTGCACCTTCTTCCAGAGTGTAAAATTCCTTACCCCTGCATCCTCAGTAACCTGGATTTGACCTTGTCTGTATTAGGCTCAGAAATGTTTTGGGTCAGTCTTTAGGAAAAAAATTCGTGGAGAAGAGCCTTCAGAAAAGACGCATAGGGTTTGTGAAAACCAACCCTCTGCTTTTCTTACTTTACATTATTAAGATGATCCTTTCAGTATTTTTTTTTTTTTAAGAATCCAAGACTTTTTTTTTTTTAAAGATTTTATTTATTTATGCATACAAGATCTGGGGTATAGGAGAGGCATGGGGGTGGTGGTGAGAGGATTCACCAAAGACAGAGTGGGGAGTAGAACAGGCAGATCTATTGAAACACACTGCTGAGGGAAGCAGCGGGCAAGGCGGGAGAGGTCTGCGCCATGTGGGTCCCCTCCCTGGTCGGGGATCCAACTCACACTGCAGTGGCTGCGAAAGCCCCAGTGTGGCACTCAACCCCTTGGCCACCAGGGAGGCCTGAATCCCAAGACTTTTATCACATAATTTATTTTTGAAAGCCTGCATTGGGAATTTTGTCTTGTGTTGGTTTTTTTTGTTTGTTTGTTTGTTTTTAAAGATTTATTTATTTATGCATACAAGCACTGGGGTACAGGCCAGAGGTGTGGGGGGTGAGAGGATTCATCACAGAGAGCGGGGAGCAGAACAGGCAGATCAACGGAAGTACACTGCTGAGGGGAGCAGCGGGCACAGCAGGAGAGATCCACCACGCCATGTGGATCCCCCCTGGCCGGCAGCAGGGATCGAACTTGTGCTGCAGTGGCTGCGGTCTGCTTCATAGTGAGTTGCTCAACCCACTGTGCCACCAGGGAGGCCCCTTGTATTGGTTTTATAAAGGGAAAAACATTCATTTTTGAGAACGTGGTTAAGTTCACTTAGATTTATACAAGTCAGTGTTCAGAAAGTGATTAGAACTAAGAAGTGACTTTGATTCCTCCTAACTCTTTCACCATTGGTCTGTAGTGTTGGCTAAAAACAGTTTATTTTCTTGGCAGATACCCAGCAGACTAGACTTTTAATTGCAGTGGGTAGAAGTGCTAGCCATTTTCAAGTCCCAACTCCTCAGCCATTGTAGTTGTTAAAGAGAGAGATGGAAAGTGATGATTGCTTGAGTGTCTACTTTATGTTCCTCCACAGTTGAAGGAATCCAAGCGGGCAGTGAATAGTCTTCGAGACTTCGTGGATGACGATGATGACGATGACCTGGAGAGAATCAGCTGGAGTGGAGAACCTGTGGGAAGTAAGTAGAAGAGGCCTTAGTTGAGGATAGATATCCAGGGTTTTGTCACTAATGAAGGCTCCACTTGGTTGTCTCCTCAGTGCTTGTCAAGAAAGGGAGTGAGGTTAGACTATTTGCAGATGAACATACACCTGGAAATTTAACCCCTAGAGAAGATACTTGGGAAAATAAAGCAGTAGTTCCCATAAGGCTATCAAGATCTGCTGTCCCAAGAATAATGGTTGACTGGCTATTTCAGACTCCCTTGGGGTGCTTGTTAAAATTAGATTTCTAGTCTTCTCTCTAGAGAGTGAACTCTCAGTTGGTGTGGGGGATCTCAGTTTGTATTAAGTACTGCAGGTATATGCAGTCATATTGAGGCACTACTGGCTTAAGTGCTCATAATAGGTTGGCAGAGCTGCCTTCCCTAACCGCCAAGTCTTAATGTTTAACCTTTACATCGTACCATTTAACAACTTTGCACAATCCGGCTGATAAAATAGTTTTTAAGACTTTGTTTTAAAATAGGAGATACCATCATGTCATTTAGAAGTCAAAAGGTATTTAAGGCATACAGTGAAAGGTTTCACTCCTACATTGTCATATATTTACTCATTTCTCAGTCTCTGCCCTTTCCCTCCCCATTAACCACTCTTGCATTCTTCCTTTGTATTCATCTAAAATTTTTTTTGCATTTGAAAATGCATGTAGGAATGTATATTCTTACCCTTTTTTTTGCACAAGTGACAGCACATTTTATGCCCTTCTATTCTCATTTGACAGCACAACATAGATCTTTCCAAATCATACGTTTTTACATTCCTAGCAGCATAGTATTACATTGTATTGGTTTACCATAATTCATTTAACCACTCCACTTCTGATGAATTTTAGATTATTTGCAATCATTTATTGTGTACTTTGCTATCAGTAACCTTGTATTCTGCCCACATATGAATTTATGAAAGATAAGTTTCTAGGATGGAATTACTGGCAGAGGATTTTTCATCTGTATTGATAAATAATACCAAATTGCCCTCCAAAGAGTTAAACGAATTTGTACTCCCACCAGCAATGTTAGATGGTTCCTGTTTCCTGGTAGTCTTGACAAAATAGGGTATTATTAAACTTTTGGATCTTTGACAACCTTACAGAGAACCATTGTAGTGTACTTTTAACTTGTGTAATTCTTTTATTAAGAGTGAACATGAGTATCTATTCATGTGTTTAATAGTCACTTGAATTTCCCATTCATTTCCTTTGCCCTCCTTTCTGTTAACTAGTCTGTTTGAGTCTATCATTTTTCCCTGCTTCAATTTTTGGGGTCCATATTGGACAAAGGCCCAGGGCCTCTGGTGAAAATCTTTTAGAGTTGGTTGGAGTATTATCAGGATTTACTTTGGTTGAGAATGATGAACTTAGTTCTTACTATCCCATAGGTATTTCATGGTCTATCAAAGAGACTGCTGGTAATAGTGGGTCAAACCATGAGGGACGCGAAAAACTGAAGAGCCGAAACAGCTTCTCCTATGCACAGCTACCCAAACCTCCTTCTACTTATTCCTTGAGCAGCTTTTTTAAAGGTAATGAGTTATGATTAAAGGGACAGAGTCTCTCTTTTCTTTATTCAAAAAAGGCATGTGATAATTTTCATCTACTCTGGAAGAAAAAGATTATTAAAGAGTAAAGAATGTCCTTGGACTTGGCAGTTTGAGATTAGGAGTGGGAGAAATTCAGATAGGTTAGAGTAGGTTTCTAAAACATGATGAACAAAATTAACTCTGTGACAGGTACTGTAGAAAATTGCATAGGCCAAAATTTCACCCCCTACCCCTGTACATGTTGTGGGGAACCTTTATGTACTACTGGTAGGAATGCAAAATGATACAGCTGCTATGAAAGGCAGTTAAATAAATGTACAATTACTATGTATGATCCAATAGTCTACTTTTGGGTAGCTCCCAAAAAGAACCAAAAGCAGGACTTGAACAGCTGTTTGTATATACCAGTGTTTGTAGCAGCACTCATTCATAAGACTCAAAAGGTGGAAATAACCCAAATATCCATTGACTAATAAGTGGATAAGTAGATTGTAGATGTAGTCATGTAGTAGAATATTATTCATCCAAGAATGAATTACATTCTTATACATGCTACAATATGGATGAACCTTTAGGACTTTATGATCAGTAAAATAAGATGTAACAGAGGTATACAATGGAGAGAGGAAGGTCTTTTCAATAAGTGATTGTGGGAAAGCTGAATAGCCACATGCAGAAAAATGAAGGTAGACTACTGTAACCCTACACAAAAATTAACTCAAAATGGATTTAAGATTTGGATATAAGATCAAAAACCATAAAATACATAGAACAAAACACAGGCAAAACACTCCACAACATTGGCTTCAGGGAACTAAAATTGTCTTTGAGAACTAGATGTCAGTGGCTAGAAAAACAGAAGCAAAAGTAAGCAAATGGGTCTACATCAAACTAAAAACCTGCATAGCAGAAGAAAATGCCATGAAAATGAAGAGACATTCTACTGAATAGGAGAAAATATTGCCCATTGACATGAGGCTAATATATCTAAGATCTACAAAGAACTCAGACAACAAAATGAAAACAAATAACTTAGTCAAAAAATAGGCAGAAGAGCTAAATAAACAATTCTCCAAAAAAAGACATATAGCTGGCCCAGAGGCACATGAAAAAATGCTCAACCACACTAATGAAGGAAATGCAAATCAAAACCAAAGTGAGGTACCATCTTGTCCCCATGAAAATGGCTCATAGAAAAAAAACAACAGTAACAGCAAATCCTCACAAGGATGTGGAGGAAAAAGACCCCATACACTGTTGGTGGGAACACAAACTGATATGGCCCCTATGGAAGAAAATATTCTCAAAATATTCAAAATAGATATGATTCAGCGATTCCACTCCTTGACATATATCCAGAGAATGCAGAAACACTAATTTGAAGGAACTATGTTCGTTGCAGCACTGTTTACAAAGGCCATCTTATGGAAACAATGTTAAGTGTCCAAAAACAGATTAATGGGTGCCTTTGGGAACACTTCTGAAGAAGATGTATATGTACACAATGGAATATTATTCAGTTATCAAAAGAGCAAACATCTTAACCATTTATGATAACATGGATGGAACTGGAAAGGAAGAAACTGCTTAATGAAATAAGTTAGAAGAATATAGAGAAATACGGGGTGGTTTTACTCATACAGAATAGAGAAAAATAAAAGAACAGATGAAACTAAACCAAAACAATCCTTAGGAATATCACTGCAGAATTGAGCTTACTGGAGGGGTAAGCAACAAAGGGGAGAGGGGCTCAGTGCTGTATGGTGAAAGATTGTAAGTTCTTTAGTGGTGGATGTGGTGTGGTAATATACATCTGAAGAGGTATAAACCCGTTTCCCTATATCACATGCAGTATTGTTAAACTAGTGTTACCTCTTACAAAAAAAAAAAAACAGACACACAACTGTGGGGAGTTATGAAAAATAGGTAACAGATTACTACATGAAATTTCTTCTGAATCTACAATCACTGTATTATTTTATATGATACCTAGAATAATCAGATTCATAGAAACAGAAAGTAGAATAGAGGTTACCAGGGCCAGGGGGTAATGGAGAATGGGAAATTATTGTTTAAAGGATAGGATCTCAGTTTGAGATGATGAAAAGTTCTGGAGTTAGATGATGGTGATGATTATACAATGTGAATGTACTCGATGCCACTGGAGTTGAAAATAGTAAGCTTTTTGTCATGTATATTTTACCACAATTTAAAATTTTTTCCTTTTTTTTTTTAGTGACACTTCAAATTTCTGAGGTTGACAAAAGCTTTTTTAAGCATATGTTCCCACGTAGTATAAAAAGGTTCTGTACACTGCATTCTTAACCAAGTTAATGACTCTGACTTGAACGCTTAACCTCTTCTCGCCTGTGTTCTTTACCTGTAGGGAGAACTAGACCTGGAAGTTTCCAGTCTCTTTCTGATGGTAGGTCTTGATCCTCTTCTCTTGATTTCTACAGTAGGTATTACTGATCTGGGGTACAGTGTGGGAAGTTATGAAGACAGGTGGTAATTAGTGATCAGGTGAATTTTTTTTCTGAATCTACCATCACTGTCAGAGTTTTATGATATTGTGTAAGGAAGTGGAAATCATTCTGGCTATAGGGGAAGAGATGCTTTCTAGAGAGGCTGTCTTTGAGGGGGAACTGAAATCCTCTGAAATCTACATAAAGCTACCTTGGGAGTTTGCAAGACAAATGTTTGTAAGAAGGAAGCAAGAGGAAAAAAGTGGCAAGAAGTCAATGTCATTCTGAATTAGCTGCCTGTTCTTTTTCAGCTCTGTCGGACACACCTTCCAAAAGCTATGCTCCAGAGCTGGGTCGACCCAAAGGGGAATACAGGGTGAGTTTACATCATACACTGATGTGACGCTGTAGAGTTTAAAGTGCTTTGACATACATTGTCTTACTAGATCTTCCCAACATTTTGAGCAGGTACAAAATAATACCCCCTTTTATAGATAAGAGTACTCATTTTCTAAACATTAGAACTTGCTATGGGTCTCATAGCTAGTAAATGGTAGAAGGGGCCTCCCTGGTGGTGCAGGGATTAAAGACAGTATTATCAAGCTCTTTGCAGCCACTGCAGCATGAGTTTGATCCCCGGCCAGGGAAGGGACCCACATGGTACAGCAGACCTCTCCTGCCTCGCCTGCTACTGCCTTTGGCAGTGTGTTTGGGTCAGTCTGCCTGTTAATGCTCCCCACTCTGTCTGGTGAGTCCTCTCACCTCCTGCGACTCTGGCCTGTACCCCAGCTCTTGTGTGCATAAATAAATAAATCTTTAAAAAAAATCTGTTTAAAAAATAATTTTTTTTCTATTTTATGATTCAGTCATAGCACACTTTCCTTATCTATTATGCTGCCTTTTTAAGGCTGTACTTCAAAACTTTTGATCATTACTGTTGTCTAGAAATTTGATGGGGCCCACTGCCCCCAAAAATTGATTCATGAGGAAGAAATTTTATCATAAGTTCCAGTAAAGGAACATGTTTCCCTCTTGTATTCATTTGGCAAAATTACTAGTAAGACCCAAATGTGACCAGTTGTATCTCGAGGTTGAAGTCCTGGAGCTGTAGGCATAGATAGGGTTGCTGGTTTTGTCAATTGGTTCATTCCTCTTAGATGCATGTCCTCCTGCCTATATTGTTCCTGTTCTTCCTTTATTCAAAAATTCAAAACAAGATTCATACCATTCCTCATTTTCTCCCCACTCACTCCCTCCCACAAAGTATTTCTCTTTTAGAGACTAAGACTATGAGTTTGAGGTGAGGAACTGGCACGCTGATAATTCTGACCCCTTAACTTCTTGGGGTTCATGTGTTGTTAATACCCCAGGATTACAGTAATGACTGGAGCCCCGGTGACACAGTGCGACGCCTCCGGAAGGGCAAGGTAAGATCACTGGTTAGAAGATTCTTGTGGGATTTATTTCTTTGAGTTGGCTAGCTTTATACCTTGGATTTATTGATTACTCAGTAAATGAAGTGGTTATCAGGAGGAAGAATTGTATGTAAATTCATTAAGCTGGAAAATCAGCTGCAAAATTTCTGATTTGCCAATTTTTTTTTTTAAAGATTATTTATGCATACAAGAACTGGGGTACAGGCCACAGGTGCAGGGGGTGGTTAGAGGATTCAACAGAGACAGAACTGGCAAATTGACTGAAATACACTGCTGAGGGGTCAGCGTATGAGGCAGGAGAGGTCTGCTGCGCTATGTGGGTCACCTCCCTGGCCAGGGATTGAATTCGTGCTGCAGTGGCTACAGATGCTTCATAGTGTGGTGCTTAACCTCTTATGCCACCAGGGAGGCCTTCCAATATTGTTTTGATTAAGTAGTGGGAAAACAGTGTTGGGTGAGAGGGAAAAGAATGTGAGTGATCTTGTATGGTTAAATCTGTAATCTGTCACAAATCAACATTGATGTATGGTGTGAGGTCAGGATTGAGATTGTTTTTTTTTTTTATATAGTTCCTATTTGTGGAAAAAAAAATAGTCTTTGATTCATTGATTTGTCTATTCTTTTATCATTATCAGAGCCTTGATTATTATAGCTTTGTAGTGAATCTTAAATATAAGACCAGGTAATATAAGTCCTTCTACTTGTTCTTCTTTTCCAAAATTGTTCTGACTGTTCTAGATTCTTTGTAATTAAATATAGATTTTGGTATCAGTTAATGTCTACAAAAGAGCTGCTGGAATGTTTTATTATGATTACGATTTGGGAAAAATCACCATAATTAATGGATCATAGAACTAAATATAAATGCTAAAATCAAAAATTTTCTAGAAGAAGATAAAGGTTAATTGGGCCTCCCTGGATATACCTCCTTTCTATTGCACTTCACAGTAAATAAGCTCCTCTTCTCAAGAATTTATTGTTTTGCGTTATTACAAGTTGAAGGTTTGGCAACCCTGAGTCAAGAAAGTTGTCAGGGCCTCTCTGGCGGTGCAGTGGGTTGAGTGCTGCACTGTGAAGCATCAGCTGCACAGCAGTGTGAGTTTGATCCCTGGCCAGGGAGGGGACCCATATGGCACAGCAGACCTCTCCCGCCTGGCCCACTGCTTCCCTCAGCAGTGTATTTTGGTCAGTCTGCCTGTTCTGCTCCCCACTCTGTCTCTGGTGAACCCTCTCACCTCCTGTGCCTCTGGCCTGTACCCTAGTTCTTGTGTGCATAAATAAAGAAATCTTTTTTAAAAAAGAAGATATAGGTGAAAATCTTTGTGATCTTGAGTTAGGTAAAGATTTATTATGTAGGACACAAAAAAACAACCAAGCAGAAAAACTGAAAAAAATTTAAAACTTTTGTTCTTTGAAAGCACCATTAAAGCAAGAAAAGACCACATAGCTGGAAGGAAATATTTGCAAAATATATACAGAGGATTTTTGTTCAGAGTAGATTTATAATGAATGATCTTCAGTAGTAAGAGAATAAAGAATCTAATAAAAAAGTGGCCCAAGGTGTGACCAGTTATAACACAGGAAAGATATATGAATGACCAATAAGCACTTGAAAAGATGATCAACATTGTTATCAAGAAAACATGAATTGGGCCTCTCTGGTGGCGCAATGGATTAAGCAACACACTATGAAGCAAACCGCAGCCACTGCAGCACGAGTTCGATCCCTGCTGCCGGCCGGGGGGGGGGGAACCCACATGGCGCAGCAGACCTCTCCTGCTGTGCCCGCTGCTCCTCTCAGCAGTGTACTTCTGTTGATCTGCCTGTTCTGCTCCCCGCTCTCTGTGGTGAATCCTCTCACTCCCCCCCCATGCCTCTGGCCTGTACTCCATTTCTTGTATGCATAAATAAATAAATCTTTAAAAAAAGAAAACATAAATTAACTGAGATACCACTATATCTAGATATAGTCACTGGCTAAATTGCTGATCATAAATAAACATTGGGAAGATGTAGAGGAACTAGAATTCTTGAACACTGTGCAGGAAGTTTAAAATGGTAAAATTACTTTGGAAGGTAGTCTGGCATTTCTTACACTTGATTTCATTCCCAGACGTTTATAGTCCAAGAAAAATGGAAACATTTGTCCAAAGACTTGTATACAAATGTTCATCATAGCAGCTTTTTTTATGATAGCCCCAAAGTGAGGAACAACCCATATATCTCTCAGCAGGTAATTGGATAAATTGTAGTATGTGCATTATAATAGGAAACTACTTACGAGTACATCACCACACCACATAAATCTCAGAAACATGATACTGAGTGAAAAGCCATATAGAAAAGAGTACATATTGTATGGTTCTATTTTGCTGAAATTCTAGAAAAAAGCAAAATTTTAGAAACTGAAAACAGTTGGGTAGTTGCCAGGGGCTGGCCAGGGGAGGAGGATACTGACATCAGAGTGGACAAGCGAACTTTTTGGATGATGGTCATGTTCTCTATCCTGATAGTGGAAGTAGGTACATGGAACTACCTACATGTCAAAACTCACTCAAATAGGTAGATTTATTTGTAAATTATACTTCATTAAGAAAAAGTGATTTCTCTACCCACTGATTTTGATAAAGCTTCTTCCGCGCATTAGCATCCGTGTAGAGAGGCTATGTTGTGAACCTGCTGTCTCAGAGTGTGGGGATCATGGTATAGAACCTGGGATGCAGTCCTTGGGAATATTTCCTTCAATTCTTGCCCATTCTTTCGTACCTAGTGATGAAGGACTATAGAAAGGAACAGTGTCCTTCCTTGCTCACTTACTCTGTTCTTATTCTGCCAGATCTGTTCACTGGAAAGATTCCGCTCCTTACAGGACAAGCTACAGCTTCTAGAAGAAGCAGTAAGCATGCATGATGGAAACGTCATTACTGCAGTGAGTAGTGGGTTTTAATTGTTATTTTCATCAGTTTCTGAAAATTTAGTTAGAACAGACTTTAACATTTTAGTTAAAGGTCAAGGGAAGGTCCCGGATTTGCTCTTGAAGTGTACGATTCTCATTATATGTGCTCTGAGGCTCAGCTGTGTGGACGTGCAGTAGATTGGCCACTCTGTGTTCTGAAAAAGGTCTAAGGGAGAAGAGATGTCAGAACTGTCTCGTGCAAAAGGAGATGTCTCTTACTACCATGAGTATGGGCCCATGAACTCCCAAGATACAGTTCAGCTCCTGATGTCTGTTCCCTAGTTTTTCATCACATAGAGAGGTCTGTGAGCCTGCAAAGAGTCCTGATGAATTGCTGAGTATTCCTAGGCATGAAGTGCTCAGGGTAGGACGTTGTGTTTCAGAGGTTGTATAGGGCAATTCATTCATTGTTTTCTTTTCCTCTAGGTTCTCATCTTCCTGAAGAGGACACTGAGCAAAGGTGAGCGTGATTTGAGGGAAATCTTCAGTTAGCAAGAAGTGTGCTACATTTGATATTGTGGCCTCGATACCCGAATTCACCAGCGTCGAGTATGCTTTAGAGACAGTAGAGGTGGCCTGAGTATTTACTGGACAGAAGGATGGCCACATTGGTTTGAGAAATTCAGAGTCGATGCTAAGTGCCTGTTGTTTGGGTTGGTGGGATCTGAAGGCTGACCCAATGAATCAGAGTTGTAGCGGACCATGGAGTGTTTTGATATGGACCATCGGAATGAGTACCATAAGAAAACCATTCCTAATTTCTCATTAATTTTGAGGAGGTAATGTTTGGGGTATGTAAGTGGGGAGATCAGTTTCACACTTGAGTTATAGGCTTTAATCTTTCTCCACCTAACTTCCCGCCTGCCAGAGATCCTCTTCCGGGAGCTCGAGGTGCGACAGATTGCCTTGAGACATCTGATTCACTTCCTTAAGGAAATAGGGGATCAAAAGTTGCTTTTAGACCTCTTCAGGTAAGAACTGATCATCTGTTTATAAAGTTTATTAAGTGTTTTGTCCAGAGCACTCTGAGGGATACAAAGAAAGAGAAGACATTGATTTTTTTGTTTTGTTTTCCTGGGAATCTTTATTGCACAGGATGAAATGTGATCAGTTAATAATAATATCCCACAGCCTGTGACAAGGTGACAGTATACCAGAGAGTTCTGGAGTCAAACACACCTGAGTTGAATACTGGCGCTACATCAGTGACCTCAAACAAGTTACCCAACTTCTTCAAGCCTCAGTCTTCACACCTGTAAAATAGAATGATGATCCCTAAGCCACAAGGTCATTATGAAGGTTAAAAGACTCAGTGTGTTTAAAGCACTTAGCATCATGCTTAATCTTACAAAAAACCTAGAGTAAAGGTATCTTTTATTACTTGCTCCTAGGTGATGCTACTGGAAAGTACTGTGGATTAGCAGAAAAAGTAAATATAATTTCCAGTGAGGATACCCAAGGAGAGCTTTGTAGAGGCAGTTAGGAATTGAGTTGGGCCTATGAGACTAGGTAGGATAATGATATGTGGAAAGGTGAGAAGTAGGTATATTTGCTGGGGACTGTAGGACAGGAGATGTCCTCTGTCATATTTTTCTTCCCTATCTTCATTCTAATCATTCTCACCCTTAGATTAAAGTGTGCGTATATTACATCCTTTCTTTAATGTCGAGAAAGGGGTTGGGACCTCTGTTCAGGCTGACATGTGGCTCATGGTTTTTCCAGTTACCCAGTGACTCCAGCACAGTAAGGAGCTGCCCCAAAGACTAAAGTAGGAAAAGTTGATCACCTGTGCAGGCCCAGATTACAGACGTATAGCCAGGAATTTATAGAAGGCATGTTTATCAAGAAAGGCTATTTCCTCCCTCCCTTTAATTCTTAAGAAAGGCTATTTCCTCCCTCCCTTTCATTCTTTTTCCCTCCACCTTCCCCACCTCCCTTATCCCCACATAACTTTGTCAAGCATCACCTCTACACCAAAGCAGTGATATAAATTATAGCGGTCCATTCAGAGTAAGAAGAAATCAGAGTATAAAAATCCTTGTGCTACAAAGCCTTCCCCCTGTTAGGGGAGACAAAACACACTGTACTGAAAACAATATCAAGAGAGTATAGAAATCTGAGTATATAATCCGAGATTATATCGACAGAAGTGCTTTAGTCCTTCAAAAAATAAACCCTTCGTATGACTGTGGGGGTAAGGTTTTGTGGAAGCTCTGAGCCTCTCTATCAGACCTGTTAACATTACAAAGTTACCAGTGACCTGCAAAGCCTTCTCTCCTCCTTGCTTTTTGCTCAGAGGAACAATGATTATCTGATCCACTGTGTGTTTTCAAGGGCTTGCTGGTGGTAGAAAGTTTAAGAAGAGCTTATCTTGTGCATGGACGGAAATGAGCTTGAATTGTGTTTCTCCTAGAGCAGTCATCCTGTTTTGTGAGGTTATACTGCCACACATAAATAGATAAAAATGCCCTGCTCCCTCTGCTTCTCCCCAGGTACCTAGATAGAACAGAAGAGCTTGCGGTAAGTGTGGCCTTTGTTTCAGTTGGGGAACTATTTTACAGAAATCTATGCCAAAACCCAATCTCTGAGATCCCAGACTGATAAAACTATTTCCTTTAAGAGAGGCACCTGGGAAGCCTGAAAATATAATACAAATGATATCCTGTTTGCTTGCTTTCTGTAGCTCTCTTGCTTGGGTTTATGAATGAATATCTTTTTGAATAAATTGTGTGAAAACTGGCCTGATCTATTTATAATTTGTTTTTTAACTTATAGCTTTCTTACAACCCCAGTTTTTAAGAGTTTTTTTCTGGGCTTCTAACATTAAAGAACATGTTGAAAGCTGAGCGGGATAACAAACCAAATATAGGTCAAGCAGCAAGTTAGGCCAAGCTGGTGGCGCAGCCAGTGTGTATTTTGGCTGAGAGCTCAGTGATAAAGTACAAAAGGTATTTTAGGAAGATTTATAGAAAGAACTCCTAGATGGGCCTCCATGGTGGCGCAGTGGGTTAAGCAACGCACTGTGACGCAGACCACAGCCACTGCAGCACAAGTTCGATCCCTGCCTCGCCCGCTGCTGCCCTCAGCAGTGTGTTTCAGTCAGTCCGCCTGTTCTGCTCCCCACTCTGTCTCTGGTGAATCCTCTCACCTCCCGCGACTCTGGCCTGTACCCCAGCTCTTGTATGCATAAATAAATAAATCTTAAAAAAAAGAGAAAGAAAGAAAGAACTCCTAGGGACACAAGAATAAATCTGAAATTTTACCAAAAGTTTCGTAGTATTATAAAAACTTTAGTGATGCATTTTTCAAGGCTTGACAATAAGTGCAGACGTAAGACTTTCTTAGTGCCCAGTGGCAGATTGGTTTTGTTAATGACCGTCCTACACGTTTGTGGTAATACAGTAATAGCACGTGTCTGTGGCACTACCACAGTCGACTGGCACAGGTAATACTGTTTGCCTTCTTTGCACAGCAGAATGTAATTCAAGAGGTTTCTCAGTAACATTTTATATTAAACTTAAAGTTAAAGTTTAAGCAGTGGGAAAATCAGAAATCATTTATCTTAATCTATTGAAAATGATTGGCAGTCAAGAGTAATCACTTTGAAAATCTTTTTGTTTTCATTTTTATCTCTATCAGTTTTATTCTATAAGGAATTTTTTTTATACCACATCCTTACAAAATCTGTCATTTTGAAGTTCAATTAGGGTACTTCATCTTTATCTAAAACTTTATTTTGGGCTTCCTTGGTGGCCTAGGGGTTAAGTTTCAGTGCTGTCATCGCAATGGACTGAGTTTGATCCCTGGCCAGGGAGCTGACCCACATATGGCACAGCAGACCCCTCCTGTCTCGCCTGCTGCTTCCTTTAGCAGTGTATTTCTGTAAATCTGCCTATTCTCTCCCCATTCTTTCTCTGGTGAATTCTCTCACCCCTCACACTTCTGGCCTACACCTCAGTTCATCTACAAAATAATTAAATATTTAAAGTAAAAATAAAACAAAACTTTATTTTCTTCATATTTATTTTGTTTAGATTGGAGATGGTTTATCATGCAAGTTGTGGTATATAAATTTGGAATTTTCTTGCACTGTAAACTTTGGCAGTGGCAAAGATGATAGTCCAGTTTCTCTAGTCTAAGTTTATTCTTATTTTTAAAAAAATATTTATTTATGCATTTAAAGCTGTGGTGTGGGAGGTGAGAGGATTCACCAGAGACAGAGCGGGGAGCAGAACAAGCAGATCAACTGAAATACACCACTGAGGGGAGCAGCAGGTGAGGCAGGAGAGGTCTGCCGCACCACATGGGCCCCCTCCCTGGCCGGGGACTGAACCCGCGCTGCTGTGCAGCAGATCCTTCATAGTGCAGCACTCAACCTGCTGCGCCACCAGGGAGGCCCTAGTCTAAGTTTATTCTTATAGAATATAAAATTATCCCAAGTAGAACTTTTTCCTAAAAGACTTAGGCCAAAATAAAATTGAATAATAAAAAAAATTGACTATAACTTTCTTAAAGTTTGCTTTCTATAATATTAAGGAATGATTATGTACCAAATGCTTGACACCAAATATCACATTATAAGATAATGTAGTCTTTGCAGTTCTATACTATTTACATATTTATATGCATCTGCCAGTTCATTCTTTTAATATTGATATTGACTGTTAACCTGTTTATTTTTCAATTTTTGAAGTTTTTAATATATAAAATTGCAATTTTCAGACATTATAATTACTGTGTCATTTAACCCTTGTAATAAAAATAGGTATTCATATTTCAGTTAATTTTTTTGTAATTTCCAATAGAAAACACATAAGGAAATGTTCTTTGAATTACATTTAGAACTGATAGTGCTTGGGGCACTCCCTGGTGGCGCAGTGGGTTAAGCAACGCACTATGAAGCAAACTGCAGCCACTGCAGCACCAGTTCGATCCCTGCTGCCGGCCAAGGAGGAGAGTCTCCCACATGGTGTGGCAGACCTCTCCTGCTGTGCCTGCTGCAGCCCTCAGCAGTGTACTTCAGTTGATCTGCCTGTTCTGCTCCTCGTTCTCTGTGGTGAATCCTCTCACCCCCCACACCTCTGGCCTGTACCCCAGTGCTTGTATGCATAAATAAATAAATCTTTAAAAAAAAAAAAAAGAACTGATAGTGCTTGAATATGAATACTTAACTATCACTTGTAGATCAGCATGACACCCCGTACTCATATTACTGGCATGGTTAACTGTTAGGTGTTTGCATGTTCGTGGTAGCATTGATCATATACAAGGTCAAGGATTTAAAAAGTAACATTAGTAGGCATTTAGCTCTTAAGCCCTTCAAGCACTAGGACTGAAGCAAAAACTGGTTTTGCTTTAATACTGAGACTAAAGCCAAATTTCAGAATAAAGGTAGGCATTCTACCTACTTAGTGCTTCAGTATGGGTCAGCACACTATCCAGTAGAATTTCTATGGTGATGAAAATATTCTGTAACTGTGCTGTTTGATATGGTAGCCATTAGTCACATGGTGTTATTGAGCACTTAAAATATGCTCGTGCCACCAAAGACCTGAATTTTCAGCTTAAACAGCCAAATGTGGCTAGTGGCTACTATATTGAATAGTGTGGTTACAGTTAGACTAAAGAATGATTTTGATTTTAGCCCTCACCTCCATTTACACCCAGAAGAAATCTCTGATAATGAAAAATTTCCTTTCTGAGCATGGAAAGTCTATTTATGTAGCTGCCCATCCTTCTAAAGAGATAAAATAGCTTAATGCCTTTCTGTGTTTTTTTTGTAGCTATCCCATTATCGGGAGCACTTGAACATTCAGGACCCTGAGAAACGGAAAGAATTTCTTAAGACCTGCATTGGGTAAGAACGGAGGAGCAGTGGTTTTAAGTATAAATATCTTTATACATAATGACTGGAGAGAATAAAAGAAGATGGAATGGACAGATAGTTAAAAGGCTAACAGTAGACCATAGTACTATCTCTCATTTAGTTGTTCCCAAACTCTAGACCTCAATAGTTTAGAGTAATCGGGGATAAACTGAAAAAAATAAAAAGATGAGAATTTTTTTCTGCAACTAAATGTAATAAGATTTCTTTTGCTCTTCTTACTCCCCCTGCCTATTTGGCAATAAAATTAGTCGTAATTACATTTTTTACATTATGTATTAAAAAGTGGGCAACACTGTGTATATATATAATATATATATATTTCCCCCGCACTGTTTCTTAAAACCCCAAAATTGAAGAACTAGTAATCTAGTGAAACTTTAATCCAGAATATAAATCCCTAAAAAAACCACACACACACCTCATATAATAACCCATTTTTGGGGCTCCACTGCTCTTGGAAGTCATTCATGTTATCATTGGACAGCCTTCATTACTGCAGTGTGCTTTCCAATGTTGAGCTGAAAGCCAGGTTCAGTGCTTACAGTGGCTTTAGTTATTCATCGTGTGATGTGATGTCCAGGCTTAGCATTTAGAAATTTGTCTGTATCAATGCAGTCCTTCATTTTACCTGAACAGTTAGAATGAAGTTAGAATAATGCAGTAACTTGTAAGTAGACCTATTGCTATCTCCCTTTATCTTGTCTAAAAACTGGTGTGGCTTACACTTATCTGGGATAGTGTAATTGAATTTCAGAATTCTTCTTGAAGTGTGTGTAGTAGGAGACTAAGGCAGCATTTTCCACAGGATAGATCTGTGAACTGGGAGTTAAAAATCTGACATCACTTCCTGGCTTCACCCATTTATTGATAGATATTCATGTCTTTTAGGCAACTCACTGTTTGTCCAACTTCTTCATATGTAAAAACATGATGTAGTGTTGAAGATGGGATTCTTGACATTTGTGTAAATCTTTGAGGTCTTTGCCAATCTACGAATCTATACTGTGCCATGTAGTTTAATACTTTGCAATTAAAAAATGGCTTATAAATGAATGCCCCCTAAGGAGAGTTACGCATCAACATGCAGTAATGTGAACCATAGAGCCTCACTGGGATGTGATGATGGGCAGTTGGCTGGTCTCGCTCAATAGTTATTGTGAATCATTCATCAAACATTCCAATGTGGGGGCTTCCCTGGTGGCGCAAGGGGTTAAATCGAGCACTATGAAGCTGTTCATAGCCACTGCAGCACGAGTTTGATCCCCAGGCAGGGAAGTGACACACATAGCGTAGTAGACCTCTCCTGACTCGACTGCTGCTCCCCTCAGCAGTGTATTTCAGTTAGTCTGCCTGTTTTGCTCCCCACTTTGTCTCTGGTGAATCCTCTCACACCCCCTCATCTCTGGCCTGTACCCTAGTTCGTGTATGCATAAATAAATCTTTAAAAAAATTTCCAATGAGAGGATTCTAATTCATTCCTTAGCAAACTCACTAATGACTGTATTTTGTGGCTTTTGGGGATCCTTTTGTACTGACAAAACCTTAAATACAAAATCCCAGCTAAAGACACTAGTTTCTGCTTATCTCTCTTTCTGCCTTTCAGGGATGCTCTGAAGGTATACTGAGATCAGAGTTGTGAGACACCATGAGCCTCTTATACTTACAGTGGTGATTTGGTTTAGCTTCTTGTTTGAGTGGAAAAAGATGTACTAACCTTTGGCCCTCTATTAGTTTGCCATTTTCAGCAGAAGATGGTGCACACATACAAGACCATTACACGCTCCTGGAACGTCAGATCATTATTGAGGTTAGACTCCTCATCTCTACATTCTCTGCTCAGTTCCATTTAGCATCTAGGACACTTCTGTGCACTGCTGATATATGTCATTTCCTATTGTTGTCTCTAAGACATGTCTCTCTACATGGTAGCCCCCAAACCAACATTGTTCTCAGACTTCATTTTCATCCCATTTCATCGCTACTCCTCTGGCCCACCTTCATCTGGTGTGGATCCATCATCATTTTATGGTTTTAAACTTCTCTGGTTTATCTCAGTTCATTTCTTTGCCTCCTCTTTGTAATTTTCCTGTGGTAGGAGAAACAGCTGCTGTAGTATTACAGGTTTCTTGCCTTTTTCTTCTCTCGACTTACTCCACCACAGGCAAATGATCGGCATCTAGAGTCAGCGGGACAGACTGAGATCTTCCGGAAGCACCCCCGTAAAGCTTCCATCCTCAACATGCCACTGGTGACGACACTTTTCTACTCCTGCTTCTACCACTACACGGAGGCCGAGGTACGGGCAAAATATGAATGAGACCCCGCACACTGACTGCACAAGAGGAGCATGGTCCTAAGCCAGTACTTTGACACTCTTTATGAACTGTGTGTACATGTAGTTCTCAGAAACCCACCTGGAAGCTTTTCTGACTCTCAGCATTCGGTGCTAAGAGGGAAAAAGTGTTGTAAGGCTTGATGTGGCGTCCAGCGAACTGGCATGCAGCATAGCATAACTGCCTCTTTCCACATGTCCACAATTTCAAATGGATTGGTACAGTATAGAGCAGAAGAGCAGCACCTACGACCATAGGGGAACATGATCGTGATGATCATAGGGTTAGCATGAAACTGGGAAATACACTCTGCCTTTGATCCAGTCCTGTAAAGCTAGAGTATAGTGATACCACTTAGAGCTCACGGAACTCTTCTCTTAAAATAATTTCCAGGTGTAAATGGTTTTCAGAGTGAAATGTAGGTAGTGGAAGAGAAAATAGGAGATCGGGTGATACTCAAGAAAGTCCAATAACACTAAAATTCCTTCTCTACTTTAATCTTAGGGGACATTCAGCAGTCCAGTCAACTTGAAGAAAACATTTAAGGTAGATATAAATTGGTCAGTGTTTTGATAAAAGTGCTATCAGAGTAACTGCATGGTGTGGATGTTGCTTTGTAACTGCCCAGTCAGGGTTAGCAAGCCCTTGATGTTCAAGGTTCAAGATAGAAATGCATTTCCGGGAAGTGAGAGAAGAAGACCTTGATTGAATGGCCTTCACCAGGGGTTTGGAGACTAAGGGATTATTAAAGAACTGAGAGATGTATGGATTTTAAGGGACAGAATCAATACCAGTAAATATCTTTACCTATATTTTTCAAGGTTCTCAAGTACTTCCTTTGATGCAGTTTCACTTCTTAATCTCCCTGGTTTCTGCTTTCTAGATCCCAGACAAACAGTATGTGCTGACAGCCCTGGCTGCACGGGCTAAGCTTCGTGCCTGGCATGATGTCGATGCTCTCTTTACCACAAAGGTAGGTGCCCTGGAACTGTGTGGCGCTGCTCACGCCTTATTATTCCATGCCTCATAGGAGTCTTGGGCTCTCATTACCGGTTCACATTTTTTCTTCCAACTTTTTATTTTCCAAAAGTTCACACCTAAAGAAAGAGTTGAAAGAACAGTATAATGAACTTTATTAGTCTTTTTTTTTTTAAGATTTATTTATTTATGCATACAAGCACTGGGGTACAGGCCAGAAGTGTGGGGGGGTAGTGAGAGGATTCACCACAGAGAGTGGGGAGCAGAACAGGTAGATCAACGGAAGTACACTGCTGAGGGGAGCAGCGGGCACAGCAGGAGAGGTCTGCCACACCATGTGGGTCCCCTCCCTGGCCGGCAGCAGGGATCGAACTCATGCTGCAGTGGCTGTGGTTTGCTTCATAGTGTGTTGCTTAACCCACTACACCACCAAGGAGGCCCCTCTAATAGTCTTTATTAACTAATGTCTTAACATTTTGAGAAAGAGACAGCATATACCTTTTTTCCTTTGCTGAACCGTTTGAAAGTTACAGACATTATGATAATTCTCCCTTAAATACGTAATCATTTTTCTCCCTTGCAACCACATATTATCGCCCTCAAGAAATCTAAGATAGAGCCTCCCTGGTGGTGCAAGGGTTAAGTCTCAGCACTATGAAGCAAGCAGAAGCCACTGCAGCCTGAGTTCAATCCCCTGACCATCGAGCTGACCCACATGGTGTAAAGGAGTTTCTATCTAGACAGACAGAGCTGACCTTTCCTGTCTGGCCCACTGCTCCCCTCAGCAGTGTATTTCAGTAGACCTGCCTATTCTGCGTCCCTCTCTGTCTCTGGTGAATCGTCTCACCCTCGACCCCTGGATTGCACCCCAGCTCTTGTACATATAAATAAATACAAATCTTTAAAAAATAATCTAAAATAATTACAGCATTCTCATATATAGTTTGTATTTAACTCTTTATTTAGATCTGGCTGTTTTGTTTTCGTGTTTGCTGTCAGGATCCCATCAGGGATTTTACATAGTGTTTTATTGTCATGTCTCTGCTGGTTTGCATTTTGAATATTCATTTATTCCATCATAGGTTAGAGAATTCTGTTTTTCCTTTTTGTTAGTTCCTGTCATTGTCTACCTGTTATTACCTCATTCCATTCTTCAAGGGACACTGTTAAGCTCTGTTAAATGTTTGATGAATGGCTTTCCAGATCCTTCGTCATGTATTTACAAATACCATTTATATAAATGTAAACGATGTAGTGGATAAGATTTTTCTGTCCAGGTAAGTTCAAACTATAGATAGTACAAATATTTTATTTCACAATTTTTTTTTCTGCATTTGAAGTTATTTCATACCTATGACTCCTTTGCACCTGAGAATTTCTATGAGTTTTTGTTCTTTTCCAGACACTCAAGTTCCTTGACCTTTCTGAAAAACTCATCTCTCCATTTCACTATCTGTAAACTCCAGCCCCCTCTGTCTGCCCTCTCTGCTACATTATTCTGGTCATTATTCCCTACATAAAAAGTTGGGAAACTAGGTCTGAGCATGTTGAGCATCTGTGGCCTAGCTGCTACTGTCCTATCTTCCTTTCAGAACTGGCTGGGCTACACTAAGAAGAGAGCGCCCATTGGCTTCCCTCGAGTTGTGGAAATTTTGCACAAGAATAGTGCTCCTGCTCAGGTAATGACTCCTAAAGAGAATCTGGTATAGAACCGTCTAGCCACATCTTTCTTTTTGCTTATTACTAGTTAGAGATGGGAGACCTACTGGGTTCTGGCTAAAAGCAATGTAAATCCTTGTGTTGGGCCTTGAAATAGAAAAGGCCAGGGAGGGAAGTTCTCTTATGCCACTTAGAAGTAATGCCAGACTGCCCTTTCTGAGGAGCATCTACTGTAGCGAGTACTGACTTACTGTTTAAATGACACAAAAGGAGAACTCACTGAGAAAGGATGCCAAGGAGCAATGGGCACAGCACTGGATCAGGTCCATCACAAGCCTATTGCTGGCATGAGTATCTAGGGCTAAGATATAGAGAAATGTGTTTTTTGCTTTACTCGGGACCATAAAGAACTGTGAGAGTTTACCTCATTTCCCACTACAGAACTGGAGCTATAGTTGGTGATGGGAGTTATAGATTTAGGATAGTGCAGACACACTCTTATCTTCTTTAGGATTTTCTCGCTATCGTTTAGAGCTCTTTGTTCTGTGGGTCTGAGAATCTTGAATCAGAAGTACCTCTTCCTGCAGGTATTACAGGAATATGTCAATCTGGTGGAAGATGTGGACACAAAGCTGAACTTAGCTACCAAGTTCAAGTGTCATGATGTTGTCATTGATGTGAGTCCCCCAAGAACAAGAACCCTGGTTTAGACGACAGTGGAGGGTGGGGAGATCACAGTACTCTCTGTTCTGTATCCTGAGATACTTCCATCAGTTTTGACTTCATGGATAAAATGGTTTGTCAAGAGTTAGTCCGAAGACCAGCACTCCTGTATTATTTCCCAGGCCTCTAATTGGTTTCTGTGTGCTTTCATAAACTTGTTGCGTTTGAATTCATAGAACTAAGTCAAACCACATTAACTTGGTAGACGTTTTCAACATGAAATTCTGTTGAACTTGGCCCTACTGTCATCCCACTGAAGCCTCCCAGACCCTTGTTGAACCTTGGCTCAAAATGACAGTTTCTGTTGTGTAGTGACTGTCATGTTCACCTGACAAAATGACAGTGACAGAAAGAAAAAGGTCCGCATAGATAAAACTGATTAGGGTTTGTACTGTTCTCTTTTGGTGTGCAGACCTACCGGGACCTGAAGGACCGTCAGCAGTTGCTGGCATACAGGAGTAAGGTGGATAAAGGGTCCCCAGAGGAGGAGAAGATCGATGCCATTCTCAACAGCTCGGTGAGCAGCTGCAGGTTACCTCCCAGCATCCTTAGAAGATAGACGGTTCATAAAGTTGCAATAAGTGTACATATTCTCAAGGCCTGGCTGGACGGCAAATGAAAACACAATCTCTTATGGGCCTGAAGGTCAAAGCATTACTTTGAACAGCAGAAATGACCCCTGAGATGTGGGATGATATAGGGGTAGTCTGGGGACCTGAGACTCAATGGTCAGGCTCCAATCATTGTTAAACCTAGCGGGCAGTGGGGACTAAGGAAGTGTAGACATCCACTGTGGGGTTCAGAATTTCCTGACTGTCTAGCGTCCTGGGGCTTACACATGACATACTTGTTGGAAATTAGAAGTGGGCAAAATAGATTTTAGCTATTTGGGGTACATAGTGCAACTCTCATAACATGAAATTGCTGAACTTTTTCTTAATATGGAGCTTAGTTCCCTGATAGATCTTGAGACCTCTCCTGGGGTCATCTGAAACTAGTAATTCTTGATCCTGAAGAAGGAAGAACCAGAATAAATGCCCTAAATCACCTTTGGGGCAGAGTAGGTTTTTAATCCCTATCTGAATGAATGAACTCTCCCACTTATTAAAATTTCTCAATGTCTGCCTCCATTCTTTTTCTTATATCTTCTAGCTCTGAACCTTTTTTTTTTTATTGCATTCCGTAACCTCTCTATAGAGATCGGTGAAACCTGATCATTGTCTGTTCTTTCCACAGCAAATTCGATGGAAGAATTAAGTGACACTAGCTACCCTGAAACCTGCCTCATCTCTCCCTTTCCTGCCTGTGAAAGAGAGAGCTCTTTTTGGGGAGAGGTAAGAGCATCATACCACTTCAGCTGGCCATCAACAGGGAGCGCCTGCTGCTCTTGGGACAGAAACCAGCATTTGGGCACAGACAGCTTCAGACTGATCTTCTCTCCAAGGGCTGTCATCTAAAGGCCAAGATGACTCATGAGAAAGAGTCTGTCCACCTGGTGCTCACGTGAAGGTGGGAGTGATTTCTAGATTGGGCCCATATTGGGCAAGATCTTTCTTGGTCGGAGAAGTGACTGCTTCACAAGGAAGTCTCCTAGACGCCGGTGTCAGAGGGTGGCCACTCCATTCTTCTCAGTTAATTATGGCCCTGGACTTGGTGCTGGACATTGGCAGTTCTGCTCTGAAGGAAGTCAGAACAGAACCCAAAGGGGTCTCAGAAAGGATGCCAGAGGCCTCCTCACCCCAGACTGCATGGAGCCTTCTCTGTCATGGCAGAGGTTGCCCAGATGTTGTTTTTCTTCAGCCATTGTCCCTTTGCTGCCCATTCTGCTTTCTGTCCAGAAACTTGTGGTTCTTCCCTTACCTGCACACTGAGATGGCTTGTGTGGGTGATAAGACCATTCCCGTTACCTTCCCCTCTTCTCCCACCAGATCCATTGTCTTATGTGGAGCTCAGATTCAGCTGTGCTGGAGAGCTCTCCCTTTATGCACAAATCTTTTTATTTCACTAGGCGCTTCAGAAAGTTTCACCAGGGCTAAATTCAGCAGCATTTCTGACTGGTGGGATGTTAAGATACAGGTTTTAGTTTCACATTTGGTGTTCAAGAGGATATTCTGTAATGCTGGATTCCTGCCCTACACCAGTATTAGCCTCTCTTCTCTGTGACTGGTTTCCTAGACATGCCTGGACTCCTAATAAAGCTGTTTCTTCCTTGGTGCCTTCTCTTTCCCTCTTGGATGCTTTGTGTGCAAAATCGTGAACGACTTGACTTATCTGTTGGTACCATTACAGACCTGCCTTGTGGGTGTATTCAACACAGATCAACTTAGTGTAGAGGTGCTTCTGGGAAAGCAGGGCCATGTTAGTTAACAGGAACACTGAGCTGGGGATAAAAGAAACCTGGTCTGTTGCTCCAGCTCTACTGCTCACAATCTCTACGATGCTGGGTAAGTTCCCTTCTCTCTGAACTCATTGTCTTGTAATAGGAGAGCACTGATGCTCACTGAGCTGACAGAGGTTTGTGCTCTGTGGAGGCTGACAGAGTAGGAGGAAATATGCTTGTCCAGAGGTACTCAGCATGCTTGAAGGCAATCCGGTTCTCAGCTGGGGGCAACTTCACCCTCAGGAACCATGTAACAATGGCTGGGGAAACTTGTCACTGCAGCTAGATGAAGGCAAGGATGTTGCTAAGCATCCTGAAATGGCCAGCTGCCCGCCCAGATGTCACACAGAATGTCAGTAGTGCTAATACTGAGAAACCGGTCAGGGCAGCAGACTCCAGCTCTTGCTCCCACTTTGTAATCCTTTTACCATTCCAAGTAACATCATATTTGGTTCTTTTCAAGGTCATCCCTCTTGACCTCAGCTCAATTTGATAAATGTGGTTATTGACTGATTTTCAAACAAACTGCTAACTTCACTAACTAGTTTATGTTAGGGTTCATTTGGGAAGGAGACCACTGGGAGTATAGTCTGTCCAGCTTGCCCATCTGTCCATCCATCCTATTTAATTTATATGATGGATTCATTATAGGGACTAGACCTTAGTCGAGTGGCGGTTGGTTACACAGTCCCAGGAAGGTTGTCTTTATGTCTGGTGGGAAAACTGCCAATCCATCGGGCAGACAGGGAAGGGAAGATGGGTGTAAGGTGGAGGAGAGCACGGACAATTTGGAGCTTATGGAACTGGATTAGAAGCTGTGTCAGTTCTCACTGCCTCCAGCCTTGATGGGGTGTGCCACAGAGCTCCAGAGGGAGGTGTGGCAGGTCAGGCCCAACTGCTGCCCCACACCAACAGGATCACCAGCAGACAACCAAATGCTGCCCCAACCTTGCCAGCATAAATACAAACCAGCTGCTGCTTCATTTACACCCTCCAGATCTTGCAAAAAATATCCCTAATGAAACATACAGGGAAGGGAATTCTGAAAAACAGCTCAGCCTAGCCAACTTTACTAGTATAAAGCCACAACAACTGGATCCCCCTTTTGAGGATGCACACATGAAAGACAGACCTAGAATCCACATTTGTAAAAGTTAACGTGTGATGCACTGGACATGCTGAGCTGAGAGGTTTCGCGCTCCTCTTTCCTGCATTACCAGAAGCGTCACTTGCAACATTTGGGGGACCTCAACATTTGGTGTAAGGAAATGTTTCTTTTTTTTTTTAATTAAAATATTTTAAAATTTACATATACTTGCCATTAATTGTAATCCCCATGTATTCCCCATGGAAATGTTTCTTAGACTTGAGAACTTCAATGTATCTTGCTTGAAGGTCTGGAGACTTTGCTTTTAAAGCAATTTAGAATGTGACTTAACTCCTCTGAAAGGGATTAGGGAGCTGCACAGGAGAGATCACCTGTTGTAGAATTCCATTTAAGTGAAAAAACCAGAAAAAAAAATTAACCAGACCTAATCTTAGCAAGTTTCAGGTATACAGTACAGTGTTTTAACTTTAGTCACCCTGCCGTCTTGAGATCCCCAGAGCTTTCTCACCTTACTGGTTGATTTCTTGAACATAGAGAAAAATAATCCCTTGAGTGCCTCCTGCTAAGATCTGTGTTTTTCAGGCTGAAAAAAAAAAAAAATCCAGTGCAGAGCCTTCTTTTGGGGAAAGGAGGGTATAGATAGATATAAAAGCAGATTGGTAGCTACCAGAGGCTGATGGGGGAGGGACTGAGGAGTAATATTCCTGGGATGAAAAGGTTTTAGAACTAGGGAGCTAGTGATTTCATAACACTGAAGTTACTGAATTCTTGACTAAGTGGCTATGTTATAGAGATTTCACCTCAATAAGCAATTTAAAGAGGGGATTAGAGATAGGTAGTTTTAAATACCAATTTCACTTTTGTCATTGTTATAAAATAGTTTTAAACGTCTTTGATTTTTTTCCAGCTTTATTGAGCTATAACTAGTTAAAATTGTATATATTAAAGTGTACATTGTGACAATTTGATAAATATTGTGAAATGATTATCACAAGTTAATTAACACATCCATCACCTCGTCTTTTGTGTGCCTGGTGAAAGTGCTTCAAACCTAATCTTCACATATTTCAAGTATACAGTACAGTATTATTACCTTTAGTCACCCTGCCATCTTGAGATCCCCAGAGCTTACTCACCTTACTGGTTGATTTCTTGAACATAAAAAAAGGAGAGGTTTGAAAAATAATTCCTCGAGTACTGCTAAGGTCTGTATATTTCAGACTGAAAAAAAAAATCCCATAATATTTTGGGGAAAGGAGGGCACCATACTAACCTGATGAAAAGAATTTATGTCCACACATTGCAAATAAGGACACCTCTCAGTGGACTGGCCCCTTTAAGACTCAGAGACTGAAGCAACCTGGTAGCTAAGGAGTCATAATGACAACTTCCTTGGGTAATTCTGGAAATGTAGTTGTCTGGGACCAGAAGTGCTGGGTAGAGCCTGTCCTCAGTTTGATTGGTGAGAAATATTTGCAGATGGGTTTATACGTCTCTGACTTCATTTTCTAAAGAGTGGTCCCTAACCCTAAACAATACTGTGATATTTATTTATATTTTTTTTTCAGGAGACACTATTGGAAACTATTGAATATTATACAAGTAAATTTAAAGTATTAGTTGCAGTAATTAAATTAAAGGAAGTATTGAGTATAAACATATTTTTCCATAGAAGAACTAGAGAACAGTTCCAGTTATCCATGCCTCCCTCTTTGCCCCCTCCCCCCTCCAAAAAGAAAAAACCTAACCAATCAAGCTGTGATGTTTTCACAGAGGAATTACCACCAAATCTTTAAAAGCAGATAATCCCAGTAGGACCATGCTACTTAGTTTGGACTATTTACTACCCTGCGGGAAACAGTTTAGTGAAAGGGAAGAATTTCTTTGAAATATGGTCTAAGTGTTCAGTCTTTTTTTTTTTTTAAAGATTTATTTATTTATGCATATGAGCACTGGGGTACAGGCCAGAGGTGTGTGTGGGGGGGTGAGAGGATTCACCACAGAGAGCGGGGAGCAGAACAGGCAGATCAACAGGAGTACACTGCTGAGGGGAGCAGCGGGCACAGCAGGAGAGGTCTGCCATGCCATGTGGGTCCCCTCCCTGGCCGGCAGCAGGGATCGAACTCGTGCTGCAGTGGCTGCGGTTTGCTTCATAGTGTGTTGCGTAACCCACTGCGCCACCAGGGAGGCCCCTAAGTGTTCAGTCTTAATTTTAAAACCTAGCAGGAAATGGAGGGTAACAGCTCCTGAACCAAGAGTTCTGTGAACGCATTGTTAATGTAAATGTATCTGCTGGAAGAGGTGGCAAACCTATCAGGAGGATTATTACTTTGGATTTTTGCTCAGGTTTTCCATGAATCCAGGTATTTCTGATTCATGAACACTCAGTGCTTAGGCCTCCTCTAGGACTTGCAGTCAAACAGAAGAGGATGAGAGTTACCAGTTCAGAAGCTGGGACTGAAGGGCTAAGGCCCAGCATCACAAGAACCTGTGCCTCGGCACACACACCCTCCTGCAAAGACACCTTCTGCTTCTAGAACTGGGAGCCAAATTGACTGGTATCTATCCCCACAGGAAATGGTGGTTTGGAAATGGACTTGCTAGAGGACCTTGAGTCCCTGAAGTTTGAATATGGGATTCAAGAGGAAGACTACAGCTGGTTGTACTTGCAGGGTCGTTATCGGGGACTGATGATCAAGGCTTGTGCCCATGCAACCTTCTTCTGCAAGCTGCTCCATAAATTGAGGTAAGCTAGGTCTCTGGAGTCAAGCAGGTGGAGAAGAGTCTGTGGAGAACACAGATGATTTAAACATTTTATATTGCAAGATAAATTTGGCAGAGGGAGTATCTTCCTACTTTTTTTTCCTTTTTAAAGATTTTACTTATTTATGCATACAAAGCTGGGGTACAGGCCAGAGTCACAGGAGGTGAGAGAATTCACCAGAGACAGAATGGGGAGCAGAACAGGCAGATCAACTGAAATACACTGCTGAGGGGAGTGGTGGGCCAGATAGGAGAGGTCTGTGGTGCCATGTGGGTCCCCTCCTGGCCTGGGATTGAACTCACACTGCTGTGCAGCGGTTGCTTCACAGTGTGGTGCTCAACCCACTGCGCCACCAGGGAGGCCCCTTCCTACCTTTTCTAAGCCATAGTCTAACTCCTCTCTGAAAGCACCAGGAAGATGCATACCAGGGTCCCTTGACTGATTACATAATATAGTTAGTGCTGGGTTAGTGGGTTAGTGCTGATTTCCTTCCATTAGGTGGATTGATTAAAGGATCCATTCATTCACCCTTTTATTCACCAACTTGTCTTCTGGAGCTACTAATGACTAGCCAGTTCATAGATATTGGCTGAAATGGGGCTGGTTCTTTCTTTTGAGGGTGAGCTAATAGTGGAATGCATCCTCACAGAAAAGCCACCTGGACCGTGGGGATCCCTGCAGTCAGGCGACTCGCTTAAAATCAGCAATATGGATTTGCAGAGAAGCTCCCAGTCTAGTCCATCATATCTTTGCGCAACATGACTTCAGACGGCGAGGTACCTAGGACAGGGCTCCTGGATTCTAGAATTCTAGATCACTCCTGGAATACCACTACCACCCCCATTCCCACCAGTTTACTTCTTGCTTTTTGCTGAAACTAGATGAACTCCAAGATGGCAGGGCCAATCTGAATGGAGCATGTTACAGATACAGCATGCACCCAAAGATACAGGCTGCCCGGCGAGTTTGCTGATTGGCTTATGATAAGGATACATAAACCTATTGATTTCATCTAAAATGAATGGTGAGAAGTCACTATATGAAAGTTTCCAGGAGGCATATTATATTTGGAAGGATCAGGCATTGAGAAAACATTGTCCTCTCAGCCAAGAGAGAAGTCTTAAAAAGAATGTGGCTTGTGATGCTTTATGGAAGGAAACTCCAGAGTTTGAAGATGCCAATTTTTACATGAAAAATAGAATAAAAAGTTAAAAGAAACAGAACAAATATGTGGTTGTCATATAACACCATAAAATAATGCTTTATGGATTCAGAGCTCTCTTGGGCCATGGAAACAGTTCCAGAACCAACAGTAAGTGAACGTCTGAAGAGTGACCTCCAATTCTTGATCCTCAATTTCTAAGATCTGTTTGCCCTTATAAGCCATTTACTTTTAGAAAGCATGACATTTCAGAGAAGCTAGGTCGGTTTCTCTGGTCTGTGCAGAGCTGAAATAGCAATCCAGAGAGTTGTCACGTGGGCAGGGGGACTGGCCTCTGTCCCAGGGAAGCAATAAAGGAACTGGCCACAGTTCCAGGATGACACAGGGCAGTGGCCTCTCACACGAGGTTGCTGAACCACAGAAATGGTTCGCTATTCACATTTTGTATTTAAGAAGGCAGGCACTTAATACACATAAAAAAATGTTTATTTAAAAATGTTTTTCATTTATTTTTTTAAAGATTGATTTATTAATGCATGGGGTACAGGCCAGAGATGTGGGGAGTGAGAGACTCCACCAGAGAGAGTGGGGAGCAGAATAGGCAGATTAACTGAAACACACTGCTGAGGGGAGTAGCAGGTGAGGCAGAAGTCAACTGCACCATGTGGGTCACCTCCCTGGCTGGCAGCAGGGATTGAACTTGTGCTGCAGTGGCTGTTGGCTTCATAGTGTGTTGCTTAACCCATTGCACTGCCAGGGAGGCCCCTACAAATATTTTAAACAAGTTTTGGCCCCATAAAGGAACTCACTTTACTTTCTGGAAAATTCACTCAGGAGGAACATTTCACTCCCTAGTGGTATTAATTGGAATGCTTATCCCTGGTGTACTTAAGGTGCCACCAGGCTGCAACACAGGGAAATTAAAATAGAGAACATAAAGGTCCTCCCTTGTGGCACAGTGGGTTGGGCGATGCACTATGAAGCAAACTTTAGCCACTGCAGCACAAGTTCGATCCCTGCTGCCGGCCAGGGAGGGGACCCACATGGTGCAGCAGACCTCTCCTGCCTCACCCGTTGCTCCCCTCAGCAGTATGTTTTGGTCAGTCTGCCTGTTCTGCTCCCCACTCTGCCTCTGGTGAATCCTCTCACCTCCCTGGACTCTGGCCTGTACCCGAGCTCTTGTGTGCATAAATAAATAAATCTTTGAAAAATAAAAATAAAGTAGAGAACATCAGAGGTTAAGAGTTGAGAACAGCCATATGTGCATGTCTGCTTATGTGTGTGTGTCTGTGTCCATCCTGCAGAGTATCATTGCCTGAGAAACTAACCACCTCGGGGGAATCGCTAGGTGAAACCACCATCACTGGTGACGAGCTGAAGGTGGGCATTATCGGAGGAGGCCACCTTGGGAAGCAGCTGGCCATGACACTGCTTCAGCTTGTCCCCATCCCTGCTGAGAGCCTTCGCATCTCCACGCGGAGGCCAGAGACCCTGGGTAAGCAGTGGCTCGTGGGAGGAAGGGGCCTTGGGTGTGCTTTTCAGGCGTTGACCAGGCCCATTTTGAAAGGGGCCTTGAAAGAGGAACCCTTGCAGCCAGCCTGCTGGGTCTCCGATTGCTAGCTCTGAGGGATGCTAGAAAGATGGTGTTTTTACTTACTCCTTAAAAAGTCTTTCTTCTCCACTTAAATGTTTCCTGTCTATCTCCCTGCCCTATGCTCTTGTGCTGAGGTTTCTTTTTGGGTCCTCGATGAGAGAAGCTTTCCAGGGTTCAAACCTTGCTGGATCCACCGGCATCCAGAGGGGTTAGTGAACCAGTTCCAAACATTTAGCCTGGTGGCATTTTTAAAAATGAGAAATACCAAGTAAAAATAAGTTTTATAGTGATCCCATTTACTAATCTGTGATGATAGATACTGAAACAGTGAGACTAAAAAGGGGTGCGCAGGAACTTTTGCGGGAGATGGGAATGTTCACTATCTTGAGAGAGGGTTAAGGATAAGGGATTAGGTATTTGCCAAAAATGACTTAACTATAAGCTCCAGTTCTCTGTGATGGACTTATCTAAATATACTTCAGTAATTAATAAGTATACAATAATACATGCATGTATTCTGTGGCGAAGTAAATAATAACTACTACAACGCCCAACTCTACTGCTGAGAGGAACACTGGAGGGAATTCTGTGCCCTGTGGTTTCTTTCAGTTACTGTATTATGAGCATATTCTCATTATCATCTGGCATTCTGCAAAATCCTTGGAATTTTGCAGAAATCCTGTTTGGGCTCCCAAAATAAAGTTGGAAGCCATACTCCCAAGTATGGCTGTACCATCTTTATCTAACTATTATGCTCTATTAACTTGGACTATTTCATATATAATATATATTTTTATTTTTTAAATATTTATTTATGCATACAAGAGCTGGGGTACAGACCAGAGGTGTTAGGGCGTGAGAGGATTCACCAGAGACAGAGTGGGGCAGAACAGGCAGATCTACTGAAATCCACTGCTGAGGGGAGCAGCGGGAGAGGCAGGAGAAATCTGCTGCGCCATGTGGGTCCCCTCCCTGGCCGGCAGCAGGGATCGAACTCCTGCTGCTGTGGCTGCTGTCTGCTTCACAGTGTGTTGCTTAACCCACTGCGCCACCAGGGAGGCCCTTGTGGGATTTTATATAAATGGAATCATATAGTTTTTTTGTTGTTTGAACTGACTGCTTTCACTCAGCACAATTATCTTGGTTACCTATTTGTTTCATGTGTTGATGGTATTTTTATTTCTAAAGATTTATTTATTTATACATACAAGAACGGGGGTACCAGCCAAAGGTATGGGGGGGTGGGTGAGAGGATTCATCAGAGGCAGAGTAGGGAGCAGAACAGGCAGATCTACTGAAACACACTGCTGAGGGGATCAGTGGACGAGACAGGAGAGGTCTGCTGCACCATGTGGGTCAGCTCCCTGGCTAGAGGCTGGGATCTAATTTGTGCTGCAGTGGCTGCGGTTTGCTTCATAGTGCGTTGCTTAACCCACTGTGCCATTGGGGGGGCCCCTTTGCACTTTTTAGAACCACACATGAAAGAAGAAAGGATGTCATGTCTTCTCAACCTTCTCTTTGCCCTATCCCTCTTCTTACCTGGAAGTACCTGGGTACCCCACTGACCTCAACATCACATTTCTTATGTCCTTTTTGTGGTTAAGAATTGACCTCTTGTGGGGCTTCCCTGGTGGCACAAGGGGTTAAGTCTCAGCACTATGAAGCTGTCTGCAGCATGAGTTCGATCCCCTTGATCCCTGGCTAGGGAGCTCTCGCCCACTGCTCCCCTCAGCAGTGTGTTTGAGTCAATCCAACTGTTCTGCTCTCCACCCTCTCTGGTGAATCTTCTCACTCCCCTACACCTCTGGCCTGTACCCCCATTCTTGTATGCATAAATAAAATAAATCTAAAAAAATTAACCCCTCCAATGTCTATAATATTCTGTCTTCTATTAACAATTAAAATGTACTGTTGTGTGTGAATTTACATTTTTACTTTTGAAAATTCATATTACAGTAAGCACAGTCAGATGATTGCCAGTGAGTGCTTTTATGAAACTGTGCATGAGTATCCTGTTTCTCTCTACATTTATATCTTGTTAGTATTAATATTCAGGCTACTTACTGAAACTGTAAATATATATAAACATATATATATTAAAGAGCAGGTGTACTAGATAAAAGGACAGTAAAGGACACTTGCATAGACATAAGCAGGTGGGAAGAGCTGCCCCGAAAGGGACAGGTTTGCTAAGGGAGAGGCCTGCATGGCCACAGGCGAGGGCCTTGAGGAGAGCTGCCCTCACTGAGAGAGGTCAGAGAAGGGAAGCCCCAGCACGGTGTAGGTCACCAGCAGGCAGGAGGCTTCTGCCTTGCAGAGGAGCAAGTTGGTAAAGAGACGCACCTGCATAATCACAGGTGGGCAGAAGGACAGCTGCATATATATATATATATTTTTTTTTTTTTTTTTAAAGATTTGTTTAATCATATAAGAACTGGGGTATAGGCCAGAGGTGTATGGGTGAGAGGATTCACCAGAGACAGAATGGGGAGCAGAACAGGCAGACAGACTAAAATGCACTGCTGAGGGGAGCAGCGGGCGAGGCAGGAGAGGTCTGCTGCGCCATGTGGGTCCCCTCCCTGGCCGGTGGCAGGGATCGAACTCATGCTGCAGTGGCTACAGATTGCTTCATAGTGCTGCCACTTAACCCCTGTGCCACTGGGGAGGCTCCAGCAAGTGTGTTTTTCTAACTCTGCCTAGTCTCTGTTTTATAGTGTTCCATTCTCTTAGTCTTTCCCACCATTTCCTCACTAGTTAGCTATACAGCTTTGATCTAGTCATGTAACTTCTTAAAGCCTCAGTGTTGTCATCTGTATCATAGAAATAATACGAGTCTTTATCATAAGGTCTGTGTGAGGATTCTCTTAGGTGATGTATGTAAAGTACTTGATACATCATCTAACACTTACTGAATAAATCATCAGTAAATCAGAGTAGAAGGCTTCCTTCCAATTTTTTTTTCAGGGAAAAAAAGAATCTGGAAAATGGTAGCATTTGGTCTGTAAGTAAGATAAGGATGGATTATAATCTCTAGCATGGCTTCAAGGGGCCCTGCTGCTTTAGGATGAGGTTAGGCCAATTCTGTGTGGCTTTTAGAAGGCATGAGGGAGTCTGCTCATTGAAGTGGTCAGAAGACTGAAGATAAAATAATTAACAGATCCTTTCCTGGTTCATCGGCAGCATGACTGGGCATTCACGCTGTTGTATGAGATGTGCCTCCCTTGCGCCTTGTCACGACGTGACCTTCTGATGTGAAAAAATAAATCCTCCTCCTCCTCTCCCCGTAGTGGATAATTAGGTCAGCGCTTTTGTTCTGTGCTCCTTCTCACGACTTTGTTCCTCCTAGATGAGTTCCAGAAACTTGGAATCCAGTGTTTCTACCACAACGCTAACCTGGTAGGCTGGGCCAACGTGGTATTCCTCTGTTGCCTGCCATCTCAGCTGTCTCATATCTGTGTTGAAATCCAACCCAACCTCGAGGAAGTCTGCATCGTGTACAGCTTCGTAGCTGCCATCCCGATACCCAGGTGCTGTTGCTGGGTGGGCATAGAATCTGCAAACAGGCAGAACTGCGGTCTCCTCATCTCATACTTCTGCTTCCCAAGAGGCCTCTGAGCCTTGACTTGGTTGTTTCTGGTAATAAGGTGGAAGCAGCTTCTTTTGCAGAAGGACACTTCCTAATTGCATCTCCCCAACCTATTCACAAATCGCTTTTAAGGGTAGGCCATTGTCTTGGGTGGGCAGTTGCTTAGAACATATGGTGCAGGGCCTCCCTGGTGGCGCAGTGGGTTAAGCAATGCACTATGAAGCAAACCGCAGCCACTGCAGTACGAGTTCAATCCCTGCTGCCGGCCAGTGAGGGAACCCACATGGCACGGCAGACCTCTCCTGCTGTGCCCACTGCTCCCCTCAGCAGTGTACTTCTGTTGATCTGCCTGTTCTGCTTCCTGCTCTCTGTGGTGTATTCTATCACCACCCCCCACACCTCTGGCCTGTACCCCAGTGCTTGTATGCATAAATAAATAAATCTTAAAAAAAAAAAAAACATGGTGCAGTGCCTCCCACCACCTAAAGCCAACTAGCATTCCCTGTGCATTAACGAGAGGGGACACCACCAGCCGACAGCAGGTTAGTCTGCACCGAACTCCCTATCGTGATGGCTTTGCTTCCAGGTTGAAACTCCTACTGAACCACACCAATATCTTGCGGCCTCAGTATCAGTGTGTTGCAGATTTTGTCAACTTCTGGGGGACCAATAAGGACATCACAGGTGCTCTCCAAGACCCCGCAATTCTTCAAGCCACCTGTCCCTACAGCTCTGCTGGTAATAGCTCACTGCTTTGAAGATAAACTTACTGCCAGCCTGTTGTTGCTATCGTTTTAAATCCTGGGGGGCGAGGGGAGAGTATAAGCTAGCTATATCCTCAGCTGATTAGATATTGTATAGAAACAGCTCTGGAGGCAAACAATAACCTTTATTAGGAAAAGCTGAGAAGGCTGATTATTAGACACCTATATGGATGAACTGGACACAGCCAGAGGGGAGAAGGGTGCAGTGTCTGGGGCCAAACTGGCTTTCCCTTGCTCTAATCTTGCAGTTTCACTTAGTCCCTTCTTCTTATGACAAGAACCATTCTCGAGACTTCTGGAGATGCTTTTGGCATTAGCAGTGTCTCTGTTGACCCTGGCTGTCCTCCTGTAGCAGGGTCACCCCCTGACGCGTTTGTTCCATAGGGCACTAGCCAGGGCTCCGGCCTCGGCAGGAGGACACTGGCTTAGCATGACGTCCCCACGGTCAGTCTGTCGTGCAGAAAGATGTCTGTCCACCAAGCAGTTTCCTGGGTTCCTGGCAAGTCTTGACTTGGCGGTGCTAACTGGCATTTCCCTTCTCCTTGGCATGCAGGGGGGATCGTCCTCAACATCAAGTGGTTGGAGGGGGTGTTCTACGCGATCCTGAACATCTGCACAGCCCAGGGCCTGCCCCAGGTGCAGGTGCTGCAGCTCCTGAATGAGCTTTTCCTCTCAGTGCACGCTGAAGACTGTGAGGAAGGTGAAGCAAACTGCCCTCAATTTCAGTTATGGGACTTTATCAGCAGATTCTATGTTAAGAGCCTCCCTCAGAAAAAGTAAGTTGACAAGCATCTAATTTCCCCTCGCTGTTGAGTTAGCAGTGTTCCCTCTGCCTTTTTTTTTTTTTTAAAAAGATTTTATTTATTTATGCATACAAGAGCTGGGGTACAGGTCAGAGTTCAGGGAGGTGAGAGGATTCACCAGAGACAGAGTGGGGCCGAACAGGCAGACTGACTGAAACACACTGCTGAGGGGAGCAGCGGGTGAGGCAGGAGAGGTCTGCTGCGCCACGTGGGTCCCCTCCCTGGCCGGCAGCAGGGATCCAACTCGTGCTGCAGTTGCTGTGGTTTACTTCATAGTGCGTTGCTCAACCCACTGCGCCACCAGGGAGGCCTCCTCCACATTTTTGTCTGTCATCTCTTAAAATTTATATAAACAATCCATGCTTGTAAAACAAATTCCAGGTGTTGAAAAAGTGAAGGCCTCCTTTGCCCCCCAAACTCCATGCACAGACTTTATCTCTAATGGTTTTTGTTTTTTTGTCTTTTTAGCTAGGTATTTGCAAACACCTATTTATACACTCACATTACAGTGTGGAGGAATATCTGTATCTATCTTGTGGACACATGGAGACCAGATATTCTGCTTTTTCATGTACTGTGTCGTGGACACGATTCTGTGTTGATACAATCCAGTTTCATTTATGAGCAACAGCAGCGGCATCTGTTGGAATTGTATAATTAAATGTATTCATCCTATTTCCTCTGAGTGTGGTCCCACCTTACTCCAAATTTTGCATAAAGGGTTGCTTTGAATGTTGTTCTCTTACTTATATTTGTATCAGTGTTTCTGGTGGATAAACATCCAGAATTTTTGGGTGAGCAGTTACAACTATTTTGGGTGAGCAGTTACAACTATTTTGGGTGAGCAGTTACAACTATTTTGGGTGAGCAGTTACAACTATTTTGGGTGAGCAGTTACAACTATTTTAGGTAGTATTCCCAATTACTTGTCAAAAACGTGGTGCTTATGTAACCTACACCAGGCATGCATAAGTGTGCCATTCTCTATAGCTGGAAACTGAGTAGGGTGAGTCTTTTCCATTTTCAATAATCTGATATGAAAAAATTGCTGTTTATTCAGTTTAATGAACTATCGTGCCAATCCCTATGTAGCTGCCACCCATAAATGAAAGAGAATATTTGTTTGTCCTTTTGACCTGGGTGTCAAGTTCACCAGTGTCTTCCAATTATGTCCTTGATAACTTCCTATTCCTCTGTTTCTCTAGCCTCTTTTTTTAACTTTTAAATTTTTATTTTGTTTTATTTATGCATACAAGAACTGGGTCACAGGCCAGAGGTCTAGGGAATGGTGAAAGGATTCACCAGAGACAGAGTGGGGAGCAGGACAAGCAGACTGACTGAAATACACTGCTGAGGGGAGCAGCAGGTGAGGCAGGAGAGGTCTGCTGCGCCACGTGGGTCCCTTCTCTGGCCTGGGATTGAACTCGTTGCAGTGGCTGTGGATGCTTCATAGTGTGGCACTTAACCCCTTGCGCCACTGGAAAGGCCCCATGTTGGCTCACTTCACAACTAGAGAACTTTGGAGGACACTTGGAAGCTGGTTTGGCATGATTTACTAAAGGTACACTGACATGTGGTCTGTGACCTGGCAGCTCCATCTCAAGGTATATGCCCAACAGAGATGTAGGCGCACGCTCACCAAAGTGGGGTACCCTTTGTTGCCTTAGGATATATTTTTAATGTTAAATCATTATGTTGAATGTTTCAAGTAGAAAAGTTCCTTCTTAAATGAAGGGGAGGTGAGAGAATGTCATCATTTGCAACTTCTAATGAAATGATGAATCTAGGCAGCGCCAGGTGAGACACTGACAGGGCGCTTTGTAATGAAAGGGACACACTGAAGTTACTAATCAGTCTTAACACTGCAGAAAGAGAGACCATGAACAAAAATAGACACTGATGAAATAATCTTGCCCCCAAAAATATCAAGCCTGAATTTGATCAAGTCTGTACATAGAATTACTTATTTACAGGAAATTCAAGAGAAAAGAAAAGTTAAATGATGAGATGTAGGCATCAAAACCCAGGATGTGGGAAATTTTATAGACAGACCCTCAATTTCTTTAAGAAATATGCTACAAAGGGGGGAAAAAAAGCAAGAGGACCTTTTAGGTTAAAAAAAAAAAAAGACCTAAAAGTCACATTGAGCAAAATTCATTATGTAGAATTTGTTTGGACTGTTACAGGGCAACCCTAATATAAAATGGGTTTGCCTGACTGGGTTTTCACCTGCGCGCTCGAACGGCACTTATAATGCCCCAACTGCAGGCACACACAACAAAGGTTAATAAAGGGTTTTATTTACAAGGGAAGGAGGAATAGCGTAGTGAATAACACAAGGGGAAGAGAGGGATACAGATCTGTAAATATCCTACCAGTTCCTTGGAGCTGGAACCCAACGGTGCGCTGAGAGCTGACTCCCGAGAGAGAGCCCCCAAGGCCCACGTGTAGGCTTTTATATTCAGCCTGGCTGCTCAACTCCACCCTCAGGTCCCAGTGATCCGCTCTTCGATAATGACCTTATGGGATTTGTAGTCCTTGGATCTTGTAGGTCTGGAATGGGGGTCGAAGTCCATAACCTATTTGTATAATCCATTCAGGAGGGTCTTTCCCCCTAACAGGACCATGATTCAGGTAACAAATGCTAAAAAGAAATGAGGTTGCATAGTTGATGAAATTAAAGAATTAGTATTGTGACATGTATTATAAAAAAGTATTTTTAAGAAGTTCATACCCCAAAATTTATCTGTTAAATGATACAGTGTCTGGGAGTCGCTTCAAAATAATCCAATAGATGGGGATAGAGGACTGGGGGTGAAGTGATGGATGAACAATATTAGCCTGAAACTGATAATTGTTAAATCTAGTGAGAGGCACATGGGATTCATTTGTTGTTTTTAAATTTCCTTAATAAAAACAAATGACTTTCAGGCCCTCCCTGGTAGCACGGTGAGTTAAGCAATGCACTATGAAGCAAACTGCAGCCACTGCAGCACGAGTTCGATCCCTGCCTCCGGCCAGGGAGAGGACCCACATGGCGCAGCAGACCTCTCCTGCCTCGCCCGCTGCTCCCTTCAGCAGTGTGTTTCAGTCGATCTGTCTTGTTCTGTTCCCCACTCTGTCTGGTGAATCCTCTGACCTCCCTGAACTCTGGTCTGTACCCCAGCTCTTGTATGCATAAATAAATAAATCTTTAAAAAAAAAAACAAAAACAAATGACTTTCCTTCTATCAACTGACCAGTCCTAATTCACTAGTCCTAGTTTTACTCTACCCAAATGGAAACAAGACAACAGTGTCAGTACTGGTTTTCAGATTGGCTGTACCATTTTATATTATCACTAGCAATGTATAACCCAGTCTGTGTCTCCTCAACAACATGGAGTTAAACTACTAATTTTCATTTTACCATTACATCTATAGATCCACTTGTAGAGAACAGTCATCTTTATTATGTTGAATTTTCCCACCCACAGTCTGTTTCTTCATTTATTTATTCTTTGATTTATTTAATCAATGTTTTGTCATTTTTCATATGCAAGTCTATTCATGTTTTATTAGATTTATACCTATTCTTTTTTGTTTGTAAATGGCATTGTAGTTTAATTTTGGTGCCCAAGAATTCATTGCTAATATAGATATATATATAAATGCAATTGATTTCTGTAGGCTTATTTTGTGTTCCATAACATATGAACTCACTTATTACAGTTTTTTTGGTAGCTTCTTTGATTTTCTACATACCCAGTTGTGTTATCTATAAATAGCGACAGTTTTGTCTCTTCCTGTCCAATCTGTGTGCCTTTCATTTCCTTTCTTGCACTGGCTGCAACCGCCAGGACTGTGTTGAGTAATACCCTTGCCTCACTCCTCATCTTTTTAACATAACAACAACTCTACGTTTTAATGCTTTTCAACTTGTGTTCTGTTATAGACTAATATTTAAGATTGCCCTGTTCTTATTTGTATATTAACTTCTACTTCTTTCCCCTGTACGGTTGAAGAGGCTATCTTTTGTGTTTATCTTTTCAAACCAGTTGGGTGTTAATTCTGATTAGGGTAGGAAAAAATTTAGGGGGCCAGGCAAAGAAGGTCACTGTTTGAAATTCAGCAGAAGCCCTCATGTTAGGCCCTCTTCTGTGACACCTGCAAAGCCACTGGTGTTTAAATTCCTTTTAAGAACAGCAGCGGCTGAAAAGCACAGAAGCTGCCAGCACCATAGTAACCGTTGCCATGCTCCCTTTCTTCACACTGATTTAGTTGTAATAACCTCTTTGAAACCTCCAGAAATGCCTTTAGGGGTGAAATCATGCATCAGTATCCAGGTTGGCAGCTCCCCGGTTTGACATCGAAGAGTTTCTTCTCCTTTGATGGTAAAACTGACATCTCAGAGGCCTGGGTGTCCCCTCTAAGGACAGCTTTTATTTTTAAGAGCATATCATAAAAGATATGTTTTGTCCATGACATGCTTATGTATTCTTTTCAAATTCAAAGAAAAGATGCTGAAAAGGACATTGATGTCACTACAATTGTTCTCTATCAGTTCCTCCCCAAATGCACTTAGAGAAATGCATATAAACGTGACAACTCATCCTAAGTACATAAATGCATATTGTATAGTTCCAGGTAAACTTTTAATTTAACTATGAATCTAATTAATTTGCTATCAAAAATGGAGAATCTTATTGACAAAGGGAGGAAATAAGCTTTAAAGCTATTATCAGATGACTTGAACAGACATAAACAAAATGTTTTCTTCATCCCAGGTTTTTGCCCTGGTTCGATCTAACTACTGTGCAACTCAGTGAAACACCCCTCAGCCAGCATCTCACGGCCAACGCTGCTCTCCAGGACCACCTCACCTACCTATACCGTGATTTTTTTGGCATCTCCCTAAGTAAAGAACATTCATCAGAGGATTCTGTGGACTCTACGTCCTAACAGAGGCCTCAGGAGTCAGGACTTTATCGCCTTCATATGTCAGCTCTACATTAGTTATCACACTTGACAGTGATCATGTGACTGTAGCGTGTTTGCCACATGTTCGTTATTAAGGAATTAGATAATTCTACTGATGGCTGATCTTTAAAGTGTAGAGTAAAACAAGAGGTCTTTTACACTGGTATCTTTGGGAGGGTTTCACTTTTAGGAGCAACTTATCGAAACTGACATACTTACGTATGTAAACGTAAACGTAACCTGACATACTAAGGCAGCTGCTTCCCCAGGAAAACCTTGCTAATATAAACTCATTTCTCTTTTAAAAGCTAAATAAGCTATAATGTCATTATTAGACAGCTACATACTGTAGCTTCTTTTCCTGTAGCAGTATGTAGCTGACAAATGATACAGCTTGATTTTCCTACTGTTTTGGCTTGAGAAATAAAATGTATGGTAAACAGTAGCAATTGAATTATGACTCATTTAATGCTTATCTCAGCTATATATGATTGTTCTGGTACTATCTTACTTAAAATTGTTCCAATTTAAACCATTTTAAAAATATCTGACATATCTAGCAACAAATAATTTTGCAAATTAGACTTCCTACAGTACAAACTTATTTCCTGTATGTCTTTATAAAAGAGCATAACAGCAGTGACCATGTCAGGTGGAGAGAGAATGGCACCATGTTGTCATCAAACAGAACCATTGTTTGCTAAACGTTAAAGTGCATTTTGAGCAAAATCATTCACTAATCATGTAAAGCATCATGGTATTGGGTTAATCATTTACATTTGCTTTTTGAGTATTTGTGAACCAGGCAAACTAGATGGTATGGCATTAAATGGTTTGAGACAAAATTTTCCTAGTCAAATTTGGGAAGAAAATTAGGTTCATCATCAGTTGGTATGAATTTTTATTATTTGTTTGATTATTTTTATTAACAGTTGGTATGAATGATAGCTATTAATTTTTACATTCAGGTACACGTGAACTTTAAAAACTTAAGACATAAATGTGGCCAAGGACTAACATTTGTATCAACAGTTGATAAATGTCTAAGATTATTTATTATACAGCAGCATACAATGGTGTGCTAATGCTAACAGGTCAGCATGGAAGTTAAAGAACATGTGTTTAGTATGATAAATGTTTCAAAATCAAGTAAAAATATATTACTAACAGTGCAGAAATACAATCCAATACTAATTCGAGGTACTGTTCCTTCTCTTAATTAGAAAATATAAGAATGGATTCCTTTGGATACAAAAACATTAATTCAAAAGGATACCAGCACCCCTATGTTCATTGCAGCACTGTTTACAATAGGTAAGATATGGAAACAACCCAAATGCCCCAAAATAGATGACTGGATGAAGAAGATGTGATACATATACACAATGGAATACTTATTCAGCAATCAGAAAAGATAAACTCATGCCATTTTGCAGTGGTGTGTGGATGGAACTAGAAGGGATTATGCTCAGTGAAATAAGCCAGAAGGAAAAACATCAGATTTCACTTATAGGAGGAATATAGGGGAACCAAATAAGGGATCAGGAAAAAAAATAACAATAGTAAAAAATAAAATTAGCAGGAAACTATAAATCAGAGACTTTCTGCAAGGGAGGGGGAGGTAGAAGAATCAAAACATGAAAGAGGAAAGCACAGGGGACTATGGTGATGGTTCACAGGTGAGTTGGTGGTGGGAATTTTACGGGGACTACACCTGAAAGGAGAAAGCAGACACTGTACAAAAATGAACAATGATGTTAAAAAATATATATATATATATAGAGAGAGAGAGAAAGAGAGACACACATATATAAAGAATGGATTCCTTTGAGCATTCATTCATATCTAGAGAACTCAACAGGGCATGTCATTGTCCCTCTGGACTATGGTGGCCCTCCAGTGGTTTCTAGGATTAAGAAGTGAGACTGGGAAGAGCGTGGTACGTCCATAAAACTAGGAACCAGAGTCATCAAGCAACATGGAGTATTTTGTAATTTCTTTTGAGAAGTTCAGTCATAGGTGGACTCTGGCTTGAGTTTCATTTTATAAAGGTGTGGAAAACACCCCCTAACCCTGATGGTGTTTCTATATACCATGTTGTTTATAAAGAGAAATAAAAATCTAAATTTCTTTAAAAATTTTTTTCTGATACCAAAAGGGAAAGAGGATGTTCCCTTCCTTCTTTTTTTTTTTGAAACAGTTCCTTTACAAAAATTCTAATTGTAAATCTTTTTTTGTCTTTGTTTTTGAGGTGTATGTAAATTATTTCAAAAGTTGAGTGAGCTTCTGGCAGTTTCAGATCCCATAACTGTCTTGCTCTGGTCCTTGGCTCTGTCTGGAACTCATGTAAGCAGAGAGGAGAGTGGCTCCTGGCCCCCCTGGCTCTGTGGGAGCTGAGCCTCAGTGCCTGGCTCCAAGTGTAAGTTCCTGTTTGTCATAAGGATAGGAGAAATTTTATTTTTCCATTGGATTCAGGCAACATGTATGTGAATGTGCCTGCTTGTGGAAAAGGCTGAGATTTTCTTGTCTCTGCACTCCTGCTTGTAATGTGCACTGAACACTGATTTAACAATAAAACTGTTTCTTTTTCTATATCTGTGGAGAGAATGATCTGGGTGAGTGGATTTTACTTTTAATTCCCCATATGGTCTCACTACCAGATGCGTTATTAGGAATCTTTACAGTCATTAATGAAGTAGAACCTCAGAGAACCAGGAAACAAATGGATAAGACAGTTCCAGGATCTGAAAATTCAGGGAAGAAAAGGGCTGAATTGATTAGTTGGCAATTCTCAAGTGGATGGTTAATAGAGCTGGTTGGTACAAAAACCGTATTTCACTTCCAACTTACCCCTGTCGACTGAGCTTCTTCACTTGGTGCCCTGAAAGTCGCACCCGCCTCTCTCGCTACCTGGGATGATCAGAGGTGGGAACAGCCCCTGACCACCACAGAGGGCCAGCACCGTCCAGTCAGCAGCCTCCTCTGTCAAAGCCCCTCCAGGTCTTTTGCCCGGGAGGCAGTATCTCAAAACAAAACAACACTTGGTTCTGGTCTGTTGGTTGATACATCCAAGTGACAAAACTCTTGAATTGGGTGACACAGTTACCCAGAAAGAGAAGCACTGACAACTTGGACAAGGGGCAAAACTGAAACACCAGAGATGCTGGGGGTCAAGGGCAGGCAGCCCCGGGATAGGTCACTTTGACATACAATTCCAGCTGGAGACAGTAAAGAGACAAAGAAATCAGGAAGAGCCTAAGCTTCCCCTTAGCTGCCAGAAAGAACTTAGATAGAAAACGTGTTCCAGGAAGGGAGCTAGCTACCCCTCATTTAAGGAAAGGCAAGATAACATGAAGGAGGAGTGTAGACAGGGAGGAACCTAGTTAAGCCTGTTAACATTCCTTTCTGTGTACCATTGTTTCTGTATGGCCCAACAGACATTTTTTTTTAAACAAACATTTGTTCTTCCTGTCTTCCTGTGAATTGTCTTCCTTCCCTTTGAAGTCCCAGGCCTCTACCCAAGCACCCACTTCTCCTACCTCATTGTGCCTGAATGTCTTTGGGCCTTTCACGTCATTGTGGGTCCCCTATAACGCAGTTAAACTTGTTTTCTTAATTTGTCTGATGTTAATTATTTAACCAACCAGAAGAACCAATAAGGAATGCACAGGGAAATTTTGCATTTCCAGACAAATGAAAGGTGCTATGAGTCAGTGATGAAACTGGCTAGCAGGTTTGACTTATCCTTAATGAAAAGGAGAAAAAGAAAACCCCAGAAGACCACACTTCTTCCCCAGAATAATTTAGTTTGATGGTTCAAGTTCAGTGGAATGTTCAGTGTATGTTTCACTCTCTTCAGAGTCAGTTACTTGGGGAGCATAATCCTGTAACCCTGCTGCTTCCACAAATTCAGGTAAAGTCAGAGAATCAGATTTTACCCCACTATGTCCTTTTTGCTCTAGAAATAAGCCGATATTGTCCCTGTAGGGAAGGCTGATGGAGCGACTGAATAATGGTTCTTCAATTCCCAGTAGTTCCCGTGTATGCCGAGAAATTACCTGAAAGGCAAGGATAATTTTTTAATGGGATTGATCTGAAAATACAACTAAGTCAAATCTTTTACTTATTTTCCTACAGCCTAGAGATGCTAATCCCTTAAATTATTTCCTTGGGAAAATAAAATGAAAACCTGAAAAGGCTTAACTAGCCTAGTTTTAAAAAACAAAGTTCTTGTAAGAAATACCACATGATTTGGTATCCTTTTGAAAGCACTATTTATTTATTTATTTATTTTTTTGAAAGCACTATTTAAAGATGGTGTTAGGTCCTTATATCAGACGGGCACGGTGGGTTCATTTCTTTTGGCTGAGCAATCTGACCAACCATATAAGCAGAAAATAGGTTCACATTAGGAGCCGAAACTGTATCTGGGAAGGTTAATAAATAACCAGGCTCAGTTAATTTGTAACTAAGGGTGACAAATTATTGCTCAAGTAATTATTGAATACACTTGACTTTAAAAAAAAAATCAAACACTAAGAAGCATATACTAAAGTTCTAGCTGGTTTCTTAGTATCTATATTTGCATAGTCTATGAAAATATCTTTAAATGGCCAAAATTTCCAGTCTCTCTAAAACACTGACATATTCATTGAATAACATGCCACTTGATATTCTGGATTGACCTCTCATATTATTTTCAAATTATAGTTTTTAATCATTGCTCTATTATAACACTGTTGTTTGAATTTATATACTGCCTCTTGATGATAATGCAGTCTGTGAAATTGCTGTTAGAACATAGCCAGTGGAGTATGTGGAATGAATTTTTTTAAAATTTAAAATTCCTAGTCATCGTTACAAAGCTGTAAAACTCAGGCCACCAGCAGTTCTGAATCTCAAGCAAAATGGCTCAGTAGCAATGCATTTTAGATAGGCAAGATATCTTTCTTCTCAAATTTTGCTTAAAATGGTTTTGTTCAGGCTCTCGAGAGGGCTTGTGGGTAAAATACACTGCCATTGCCAGTGGGAATGCTAATGAGGTCTGTGCCGGTTGGCATGTCTAAGAGTTGAGACAGGTGAAGAATCTTCATTTGTAATTGATGCTGCTTTTGAATGCCCCTATTACAAGAGGTTATTTCACAGATTCCCTGAGGTTTACAGATGATTCCTGTAGAGGGGACCTTGTAGTTGTAAACATATTCATAATTAACCAAAAGAACTACATGACTACAGGCTGAAAGAGTTCAATCTTGTTAATATTCTAATGTAGAAATTAAAAGCACTATAAAGCTCTCGTGACTCTAACCATCACTCCTCTAATTCAGTAATTCTTAAAGTGGGTGTGAGGTTCATTGATGGACCACGAAGATCCTCTTGTGGGCTATGAAAGAGTTTAATCTTGTTAATATTCTAATGCAGAAATTAAAAGCATTATAAAGCTCTCGTAGAATCAAGAAATATACTCTAACCATCACTCCTCTAATTCAGTAATTCTTAAAGTGGGTGTGAGTTTCATTGATGGACCACGAAGATCCTCTTGTGGGCTATGAACCATGACTTCTTTCTTCAGTTCTGATGCATAACAGGTCACTGACAGTATTTTTACCTAAGACTTACAGCAACTTAACAACAACTAGGATTAGTAAATGGAGGGATTTGTGCAGATGATTAGTGTTTTCTAAGGACACTTAATTCCACATTCTAGAATGATGGCCCACACTCAATGTTTGGCATCACTCAGGACACCTACTTCACATGACCTCCAGCGGATTCTTGTGACACCTGTAGTTTTCAAGAAGATTCTATTATTACTTGCCTATTGCCGGACCTTATGTTGGTTATAGTTTTCAAAGGCTGCTGTTCCTGCTTTTTTATATTGAGGTATAATCGACACATATTATATTGGTTTCAGGTACACAATATAATGATTTGAATATCTGTATACATTGCAAAATGGTCATCACACTAAGCCTAGTTACAATCTGCCATCACACAAAGTTAACTTTTAGGATTCAGTCTCTTGGCAACTTTCAAGTATACGTTGCTATACTATTGACTACAGTCACCATTACATTCCTGTGACTTATTTATTTTATAACTGGAGTTTGTACCGATTGACTCCCTTCACCCATTTTGTTCATCCTCCAAACCTCCCCCCCTCCCCTACCCTTTCTGGCACTCTCTATTCTATTTGTTCTTACTCTTATTTGTAGACTACTGATGGTTTTTCTTTTTTATTACCAATTCATTACACACTGTTTAGTTTGTAACTATGCACCATTTATATAATTGGAACCTATAATTTACTTTCATTAATTCTAAAGACTAATTGTTGTAGTTCAAATGTCATCATTCTATACCACCATTATTAAAACAGATGTATCATCTCCTTAAAATCTGCTCGTTGACTCATTTTACAACATGAATTAATCTAAATGCCTCATGTAAGGGAAAGAAGCCAGACTCAAAGGTTATATATTATTTGATTCCATTTATTGGTCATTCTGGAAAAGGTGAACCTATAAGGTGAAAAAACATATGAGTGGTTGCCAGGGACTGGGGTGGAGAGATGGATCGACAAAGGGAACATGCGGGAAGTGATAGGGAGTAGAATTGTTTTGTATAGTTCTGTGGTGGGAGAGACATGACCTTGTACAGAGAACTATACACTACTAAGAATAACTTCACTGTCTGTAACTTTTAAAAAAGCCAGGATGTCATGGGAACCCATGATAAACATACAGGCTGTGGCTCAATGAATCTACTGTACTGCAAAGCAGGACACTCTCGCTGAAGGGTGTAGGGAACAAAAGAGCATGATGTAAATAAGTTTAACTTTGAAAACCAGTGCCTGTGTAGGTAGTGGAAGGCTAAAGATGAAGGATCTGCACACAAGTACACTGCGCTCTGGTAAATATGCTTTTCACAAGGACATGTACTTACAGAGAGAGAGAGCCAGTCTTCTCACTGTCAGAGAAAGACATTTACACACGCAAAGGTGGGTAGGGAGTCAGCCTGGGAAGGCTCCAGTGCCCCCTGTGGTGCTGGAACACAGTCTGAGATATCAGTGTGGACTCTTGCTGACAGAAATGAGATAGAGATCTGTAGACGTGTGGGTTCGTACAGAGACTATATCCAAGATCTTTCTGCTGAGAGTGTTGAGGAACAGTGACCCCGAGTAGCATGAGCACAGCATGCCCACATCTTGGTTTCTAAATACCGTTTTCTGATAAAAGCAACCAGGCTTCCTTGGGGAAAAGGCTGATGTAGACCTGGCACAGGAAAATACATGAATCTGAAGTAGTAGCTGCCAAAAAGTAAAGAGGCGCTAAAATATGTATGATAGGGAAGCAAGTTAAAAGGAGCAAGAAGTCCTTTGAAAGCGCTCCTGAATGGGAGAGAAGGGACAATTCAGATTCGAAGAATACCTTGAGAGAGTTTCACTTAAGTATAAAAGGAATGAGGGGAGGGGACTCACCATTAGAACAATATCTAAATAACTGCTGTAGGCAAGATCTTCCATGGGCGCTTAAATTAGTGGACAAAACTTTAAAGAGGTTATTTATGTAGCTTCAAACTATCTCCTACAGTATATTATTGCTATGACACTTTTACTACATATCCATTAACTGTGCCATCTTCCTCCCTCCAGGCCGTGGAGTGTAAGTATGGGCTGGACTTAGTAACTCACTTCTAATGAATAGAAAATGAAAAGGAAACACAGTGGCTTTATAGTGAAGAAACCTGGCAGACACCACCTTCATCAAGTGGTCAAGGTTAGACTCCCCTGTGGAAGTCATGTTCTCCCTGATAGATGAGATGAGAAAGGCTGTGACCGCTGATAGTCTCCCCACCAACATAATCTCAATCCCATGAATAGTCATGGGAAACGAGACAAAGTAAACTTGAGGGAAATCTACAAAATAGCATACCTCTATCCTTTAGGTGTCAAGATTATGAAAGACAAAGCTCCGGAAACAGTTGCATATTGGAGGACCCCAAAGAAACAAGACAGTTTAAATGCAAAGTGTGATCCCCTATTGCTTAATGGGGAATGAAAAGAGGAAATCAGTGGAACATTTGCAGAAATCTGAATAGTCTGTGGTTTGTTTAATAGTTCTGTACCAGTGTTAATTTCTTAGTTTTGATAAATGTACCAGTTATATAAACTGCTGCTGGTAGGAGGAGCTGAGTTAAGAGCAGAGGGGACTCTGTACTGTATTTCCAGCTCTTCTGTAAAACTAAAATTACCTGAAAATTACAAGTTAAGTTTTTTTTTCCTCTAACAACTGCTGACATTCTGTTATGAATTGGTGCTATTGGAATTTTGCAAGAAGGCAAATGTAATAAAAGTGCTGAGATATGGTAAGGTTTACAGGGCTATATTTTATAATATAAAATCATGCATAAACATGGAATAAGCTATTCATTAATGTTCTCTGAATATTTTCATAGAGTTCTTTTGTTCTCTTTGATAGAGAGAAGTTACAAATATTTCAAGAATTTTCTAAGAGAAAGCTGAAGCAAGTGTAATGCTATCTTTTTAAAAATAAATATTTGTTTATTTATGCATATAAGCACTGGGGTACAGGCCAGAGGTGCAGGGGTGAGAGGATTCACCAGAGACAGAGTGGGGCACAGAACAGGCAGATGGACTGAAACACACTGCTGAGGGGAACAGCGGGCGAGGCAGGAGAGGTCTGCCGCACCATGTGGGTTGCGCTGCATGGCTGGGGATAGCTTAGTAGTGCTGCGACTTAACCCCTGTGCCACCAAGGAGGCCCTGGAATGCTATCTTACCTCGCTTGTCTCTAAAATAAATAAGATGAACTTTTTACCAAAGTAATGCATCACTATATGGGAAAGACAGACTACTGGTTTCAAGTGCTCCCTTGGCCCGGTGAAAATTTAGAATTAGTGCTTCTCTTTCTGGTGCACCTTGCCAGTCTCAAGACACATTTAACTCTGTTCTGCTCAGGTCAGCATGGAAAGCCAGGGGAAAGGTGAGACGCTCTGGCAGGGGAGGCATGACTCATGAGTCACTGCAAAATGAAGGCCGTTACAGGAAGGTGAAAATAGAAACTGGCCACACGTTAACTGCAGAGCTTGTAAATGAGGCACACGTGTGCGTCAAGAGTTGCTCGGCTTGTCCAGAATTCTGTGGCCTCAAGCATCCTGCTCTTCCCTTAATCCTGCTCTCTCTCAAGCCCAGGATTGCTGGTATGGAAGAGTCAGCAAGAAAAAGAGAACCTGCATGGACGTACTAAGTACTATACTTATGATGATGGGATTAAAATACTTAGTCTATCAGTAAGGAAGGTAAATGTGACATCATTAAGTTCACGGTACCTGTGTTATAATTAGCTTTTTTATGTTCACCTAAGGGTCAAGCGAAGCTTTATCACACTTTTGAAAGTCACCATCTTTTTGTTACTCTAATGATTTCACAGAGAGGTCACATTTGTCTGGTGACTTTGATAAGTATTTTGAGGTTTACTGTTCAAACTTCTCAGGATAGAAGGAAAGATCCTGTTCATCATTTACTCTTGAGGATTTCTAAAGATTTTTAAGACCTCTTGTTTCTTGCAAGATCAGAAAAAGCATGACCTGAATTTTTATTATTGCACGTTATAATGCATATTGTTGCAGTTTGGAATGAAAGCGTAAAGGAAATAAAATGAATTAGTAGACTTTTAAAATTGCTTTGTGATGCTATTTTAAAAGCTGAAATTCCTGGCACTTAAATGTTTCAGGGATTTGGTTTACAAGTTAATATTTTGCTAGTTATGTTCCTTATTTTTATTAGAAAATTCAGGATGCTATAAACACAAGTAGAAATTAGAGCTCAACACCGTGGCTATATCATCTTTGAATATAAAACGAATAAGATATTTCTCTGGTAGGGCTTGGAAGCTACGTGAGGGTATGGTTGGCACACTAGTGTGTAATAAGTGATCCTCTCCTACATTATGTGTATGGTGATTCATAGTTATAAAAATGTTCATTTAAAGAGGCAATATAGTCTAGTGACTTAAAGAATAAATGTCACACGAATGGGTGTGAATCCTGGCTATTACATTTATCATCTGAACAACCTTGTTGCTTTACCTTTCTGGGCTTCATTTTTTTTTTTCCTGTAAAATGGGGAGTAAATGAAATAATGTATGTATGATATACAACAAATAGTAAGTGTAGTAAAGGAGAGCTGTTAGTAGAGTTCAAGGGATTAAATGTTCACTTAGGATGATTTGTTGAATAATTCAAAGGATTTCTTTATGTCCTATTGCCAGGAAAAGGGCTTAGGTATTAACATGCATAATTTCTTTATTTTCTAAATTATATGACATATGGAGTGACAGGGTTCTAAAGCCTGATCAAGAGTCATCTAGGAACAAATTCCAGGGCTCTCCTTAGACTGAATGAATCAAAATCTCTGGGGTGTGGCATCTAGGAATTTTTTAAAAATCTCATCTGATTCTGAAGACTATCTGAGTTTGGGAACCACTGAAGCAGAACATTTATACTCATAAACCACTGGTATGTTGGTTTCATGAGATAAATTATAATCTATAAATGAGATTGCACATGGAAAGTTTTACAAACTGTGAGCACTCTCAGTGGAGGGGACTTAAGCAGGGAGTGGTGCCAGGGAGTTTAGGAGAGTTTAGGAGATCAAGTGCAGGGAAGCTAAGGTAACTTGTTTCAAAGTTACAAAGTTATAGGTAGCAAATCAGACAGAACAATATGGTGTTATGAAAGTCTCCAATGGGTGTCAGAAACATAAAATGTTAAAGAGCTGTGGAGGAGAGGTTACTGTGGGCTGGGAAGGTCAGGAAAGACTGCAAAAGGTGAGAATTGAGTTGGGTACTGAAAATGACTAAGACTGGGATCAGTCATGCAGGCAAGGGGAACTGAGCAAAAATGAGAGGGAAGAATGTGCAAGACAGGTCAGCAAGGGTGCAAGGGTGTGTGTCAGGACTGGGAGACTGATGCACAAGAAAAGACTCGAGGAGTGGGAGAGAGAGTGGTGGCTGCAAACATTTGTGGAAAGCCTTGGCCCCGAAGCTAAGAAGTTGAGACGATCTTGTAAATAGAGGGGTTCAAAGGAGATTTCTGAGTAGTGTTTAAGTAGTTGGACAGTGAGAGTCTAAAAAGTAAAGCTGTTGAATCCAGAGACAAGAGGGAGAGGTTAAAAGCAGGAGGCTACTGGATGTTTTAGGCATGCAGTGACAGACGTTCAAACAAGTAGGAAAGGAGAAAACCAGATACTGTAGGAGGTGCTGACAGTCCTTGAGGTCTTTGTGGGTATTAAAAGAGAGACAAGCCTGTGAACCTGGGGAACTGGAGTTGACACCACTGACAGAAATAGGAGACTAAGTTGGAAGAAAAGTTAGTTGGCTTGAAGCAGATGGTAGTAGCATTATTATAGTGCTTTATAGGGAAACTTTATACTCAACTCACCTTCATGTCCTCAAAATCTGTTATCCCCATTTGAGGGAGGTTTGAGCAGTTTACATGGATGAGTTTCCGGCCACTGATGAAATTTGTGGTAAAACACTCCTGTTAACATAATGAGAGTGTCACTCAAAAATGCACTGCAAATAGCAGAGAGGGGGGAGGGAGGAAGAAAGGAAGGGCGGAAGGAGGTAGGGAAGACATCACATTTATCTTTGTTTCTATACTGAGAAAAAATTTTAAGTTAGTTTTAAATTTAACTTTAATAATTTTATTTTTTTAAAAAGATTTATTTATTTATTTATGCATACAAGCACTGGGGTACAGGCCAGAGGTGGGGGGGGGTGAGAGGATTCACCACAGAGAGTGGGGAGCAGAACAGGCAGATCAACAGAAGTACACTGCTGAGGGGAGCAGCGGGCACAGCAGGGAGAGGTCCGCCGCGCCATGTGGGTCCCCTCCCTGGCTGGCAGCAGGGATGGAACCCGTGCTGCAGTGGCTGAGGTCTGCTTCATAGTGTGTTGCTTAACCCACTGCGCCACCAGGGAGGCCCAACTTTAATAATTTTAATGATACCATATTTTTCCTTGCAAGCTCATTGACATTTCATATTGCTTTGTAATTTTTTTGGTATGCTACAACCAGTGCTCCTTTCATGCCTCAATTACAATTTAAAGTATGGAGTTACAAAATATTTCAGATCTTGTATTGTTTTGTGGTCACCTAAGGACATAGTTGGCATTAGTGGCATCAGAGGTTTATCCTATCTTTGTAATGAAACTATTTTTAAAAAAGATTTATTTATGCAGACAAGAACTGGGGTGCATGCCAGAGGTGTGTGTGGGTGGGGTGAGAGGATTCACCAGAGACAGAATGGGGAGCAGAACAAGTAAAATGACTGAAATACACTGCTGAAGGGAGCAGCAGGCGAGGCAAGAGAGGTCTGCTGTGCCAGGTGGGTCAGCTCCCTGGCTGGGGATTGAACTCAGGCTGCAGTAGTGATAGCTCTGAGACTTAATCCCCAGGCCACCAGGAAGGCCCTAAAACTACTTTTTGTTAATTGGCTATTTCAGTTAGTACTAGTAGACCCTCATGATACATACGCATGTATCATTGTTACAAACTAAGGTTAACAGCACAAGTTAAGGCTGCGACAAAAGCAACCACCAGCAACCACCAGATACCAAAAGTCTGCCTTGGACAAACTCTATTTAAAAAAATACAACTTTCAGGGCCCTCCCTGGTGGCACAGTGGATTAAGCAACACACTATGAAGCAGACAGCAGCCACTGCAGCACGAGTTCGATCCCTGCTGCCGGCCGGGGAGGGGACCCACATGGCACATCAGACCTCTCCTGCCTCGCCCGCTGCTCCCCTCAGCAGTGTATTTCAGTGGATCTGCCTGTTCTGTTTCTCTGCTCTGCCTCTGGTGAATCCTCTCACCTCCCGTGCTCCTGGCCTGTACCCCAGCTCTTGTATGCATAAATAAATCTTTAAAAAAAATACAACTTTCTAAGAAAAGAGGCCTAAATAAATGTCTTAGTCTTTATTTAACGATTGCAGAGAAGTATAATTACTGCTATAAATAGGAAAAACAAACATGCTGTTCTCCCAAAATACACATATACATCAGTGGAAAGGCCAAAATTAAGATCCAAGTTTCCTCTACCACAGTCCAGTACTTTTCTATACTCCTTTAAGTGAAGAGGTAAATTCAGGCCATGGTAGAGAAATAAGAGGTAGAAGGATGAGAGTCCATGAGCATAAAAAATGTTATCTTTGTATACCTTGTATTGAGGGAAGCCTAGCTTGCTAATCCACTCTGCAACTTTTTCTGGACTCCATGCAAGAAAATCAAATTGTTGTGCAGCACTACTTTTTGACTGTCTTTTTTTACCTTTAGGCACCAGTTCCTCCAACTTTGGGCATAAGTCCATACTTTCGTTTTCACTAATGGCCTCTTGCAAAACATTCTGATATGCCAAGGAGACATCATAATTACTACTATCAGCAGGCTCATATACATTTTGGAATCTTTTATAAAGGCTATAGTCAGTACTTATTGAGTCTCCTTCACTGGTTGTGAGAGATCCTGACTGAATGTCTTTTCTTACTCTTCCATGCAAGTTTCTCGTTTGATAGTAGTCATACTCTACCACAACTCCTGCTGAGTGACTGTTTTGGGTTGATTCTGCCTCATATTTGACAAATTGTACATATGTGTCTTCTCTAGGTAGTCCTTTGTCTTTATCTGTTAACTCTGCATCTTTCTCTTTAGTTGGCTCTGTTTGTGTCTTTTCTTGAACCTCTGATTCATTCTCCTGTGGTGGTAGTTGACTTTGCTCAGTTGATTCTGACATTCTTAGTGTTTCCCTTGATGTGGACTTCTGTGGTTGTGGTACTCCTGTTTTCTCAGTTGATTTTCTCTGCTTATCTTTTTGATGTGCAGCAGGCTTAGAGTCTTCTGGTGGTTCTAGAACTTTCTCTGCACTTGACTTTCTTTCTGTCTCCTCCTGAACTGGTTTGGTCTTTTCTGATAGCTCAACACCCCCTTCTTCATTTGACTCTCCTGAATTTTCCTCCAGAAACTCTGCTTTGATCTCTTCCGGTGTCTCTGGAACTTTCTCGTCAGTTGACTTTCTTTGTATTTCCTCAGAAGACTTACTTGGTTTCTGGTCTGGGAACGCTGGTTTAATCTCTTCATATGGTTCTGTTCCTGTATCGTCAGCTGATTTTCTTTGTGTCTCCGCTGGTGTGACCTGCTCAGTTGGCTCTGTCCTTTTCTTCTCAAATGACTTCCTTTGTGTCGTCTTTGGTGGCTGTGTATCTGCCTCTTTAATTGAGTTTCTTGGTTTCTCACTTGGAAATTCTGGTTTGGTCAAGTCTGTAGATTGTAGCTCTCTCTCTTCATATTGCTCTGTCGGTGATTCCTTCAGAATGTTCTCTTGTAACTCAAATCTTGTCTCACTGATTGTGGCTCCTGGAACCTCAGACTTGGTTTCCTTTGGTAGCTCTAGATCTGGCTCATGGTTTTCATCCACAGAGACTCCCAAATCCTCGAGATGCTCTTCGTCCATCTCTACGAATCTCTCCAACCATGCCTCCAGAGGTTCTGTCTCTGCCTCTGACTCCTCAGGAATCTCTTCTGACATCTCCGTTGGTTGTAGAATGGGGTATACATTTCTAGCACTCTCTAGCGCCCCCTCGTTGAAGTCCTCTCCTTCCATCTCCGGCTGTGGCTCTTGGTCAGTCTCTGCGTGTAGCTCCGGTTCTGCTGTCTCTGGCACGAGTTCTGGTTGGGCATCTTCAGCCAACTTAAGAGACTCAGACAGTTCAGGAATCCCAGGCTCCAGGTCTTCAGCTCCATACGGATCGGAATAGTAACCTTCAGGGACATCAGCCATGACGCAGTTGGGGGACGCGCCCAGGCCTCCTAGCAACCCTAACTTCCGATAGCGTCTCTATGGCTACCACGGTTTCCGGCCGGGTCTTCGTGAATCTTCTCCAGGTTTTGTCAGCTCTTTCAAGCCCTGACTTTAAAACACCTGCCATCAAAAGCACGCAATCACCCTCCCCGCGCCCGCCTCGCCCGCCTCGGCGCCCGCCTCCTGCGACCGCTTGGAGACAGCGCGCGGCGCAGTCCGCCCCGGGGCTCCGCTCGGCAGTTCCCGGCGCGCCGCGCTCGCGCCCGCCCGGCCTTCGGCTGTTTCCGGAGCCCCTCGCGGCTGGCGGCGACCGCTCCCGGCGCGGCTGCAGATGTCGGACCGGCAGGCGGCTGAGGGGCCGGGCTTCTGGAGCCCCGCCGGCCGCCGAGGGCCCGCGGGTGGCGTCGGGGACGGCCCGGGAGCGGCGGCGGAGGGCCAGGCGGCCGCCTCAGGTACGCAAGGCCGGGCCGCCGGCGGGCGGGAGCCGCTCGGCCTCAGGCCCCGCACCTGGGCGCCGGGCTCGGCCGCGCTCTGCCCCGCGCTCCCGGCGGACCGGACCCGCCTCGACCGCCCCCTCCCGCGCGCGGTCCCATCTGCGCTGCTGCCCGAGCCGCGCCCCGTACCCCGCCGCTGCCACCGCCCGGGGCTGGGCTGCTTTCGAGGTTGTTTCGCCTTCTGTTTCGAAACGCCTGGGTCCTTGCCCCGCTGCCTTTCTCGGAGCAGCCCAGACGGTCTTGGCCGGGCTGCTCTGCCCCCTGCGCCGCTGCAGCTTCGGCCCGCCAGCCTGTCCCGGCTTGGCTGCGCACCCCGACCCCGCTCGCCTCGCCGCCCCCCGCTCTGGCTCGTGCCCGCGATCCCCGCCGCTGAGCCGGGCTCCCGCTTTCCCACGCGCCCCTGTGCCCCCATCCGGTTGGGCAGCCTCCAGTTCCTCGCTACAACCGCACTTCGCTCTCGCCTTCCAGAACGAGGGGCCCTCGCCTCGCCTCCATCTCTGCATCATCTCAGAGTGGGAGACATGAAAAGCAGAGCTGGAATAGGAGGGGTCCGGGGTCTTTTGAATGAACACAGACAGGGCAAAGGCAGGAAATGGGGGCTAGGATAGGAACTCTGACGACCACCCCCGTTCTCTAAATCAGGACGCTGCCTCCATTTCTACCCACCCAAGGTCCTCGGGGTGGCTCTCTTCAGCGTCCCTCTATCACGCTTCTCTCTCTCTGCCTTCCTTAGGACCACCATACATGCACCAAGCAACTAAAAGGATGCTTTTTGGAAACACAGAAAGGATAGGGGGAGAGAGCTGGCTTCGTTAAGTAGCGACTATGAATTAATTTTCTAGGTGTGAAATGAAAATAGACACCATAAAGTAGAGCGCTTGAGGAACTACTGTGCAGCCGCCGTGCTGGGGCAGGAGTCAGCGTCTCCATTTACTAATTGTGTTGACCTTTGGCAAGTCATTTCACTTCTCTCTGTCTCTTTCCTCTTCTGAAAATGTGGGTACTAAGATTTCTCGCTGATGGACTTGCTCAGGATTACCCGCGGGTGTGCTTATGGGGTACTGTGGTGCCCAGCCTAATATACGCAGGCTGTGCTGGTGCTCTCCTTCCTGGAAGGTCTGTCTTTGCTCGCCTGCCCTGTTCCTGCTTGTATGTCTGCGTGGTGACTGTCCTGTCTGCTGCTTCTATCCCAAATACCTCCCATCTCCTAGTGTTGCTTCAGCCAGACACACACTTTTGGGCCTCCCAGCTTTTCCCCATGACCTAACGTTCTCTTCCTTTAAAACAGCTTCCTTCTTAGAAAGGCCTGCTATGTATTAAATTTAAAATTGATGGCATGTATTTAACATTGAAGTAGAGATTCTAAGCCTGATTTCTAAAAGGTGAAGCAAGTAAAAACTCATTCTCATAAACTTTTGTCCCTTGTGTGTGTCAGTATTTATAAATTAAGGTTTCTTTTTTACTTCCCCTTTTATGTTGTGTGCTTATGTCAGACGTGCCTGAACAGTTTAAAAAGAGAGGTTTATAAGAACAGTCCAGGAATATATTGGAGCAGAGTGGGTTTGTCTCTTTTGTCACCTCCTCCCCATTTCTGATTGTTTTTGCATCCACTATTTTCTTCCATGACACTGATAGAAATACTTTCATTCTTCCTGTGCCCTCAGAAAGCAACATGTCGATTTCTTTTTATGTCATGTACCGGTTTATTGCAGCCCAGCTGAAGCTTTTCCCCTTGAGCTAGGGTTTGTTGCTAATAACAAACCATTCATAGTGATAGCTTACATGACAGAAGGTGGACATTGATTTGTATTATCTGATAATCCTGTCAGTCATTTTTGTCCCTATTTTTACAGAGGAACAGAGAGATTTATTCAGCCAAGCTAGCTATAGACTGTTTACTGTCCATATGTAATTGTCATCTTGTTATAATGAAGTTTGCAATTGTTTGTTTTTATCGGTTATTAGTCAAGTATTGGTTATGTGATTATATACTTATAAGCCCATAACCAGGACAGGTTAGGGTCCTTGCTTTCAAGGTGTTTTCAATTCAGTAAGAGGAGAGTACCATAGGAGAGAAACAATCAGCAATTCAAAACAGCGTGTAATTGGTGTTTTTGTTATAGCTCCGCATCCCCCCCAAGAAACCAACTTTCAGTAAGGGTGGGTTGGTTGGTTATTCTTGTCTTAGAACTCTTGATGTTCTGTCCTAGAGGGGCTATACCTATTTGCTGGATTGTGAGCGGAAGCCTCAACACAATTTGGAGGAGCATCAAATAAATATGAAGGATTTGGGTTGAGATGACCAAGAATGTTACTTGGCTTAGTGGTTAGAATTTAGCAGTGATTCTCAGCCAAGGGCCGCCCCCGCCCACCAAATTTTGGTTGTTCCAGTTGGAAGGAGGCTGCTCTTCTCACAGGCTGAGAGGTGGGGTTGCTGCTCAATGCCCTGTATAGCACAGTACAGCCCCACCAGGGGAATTACCTGGCCCCAAATGCCTGTTTGAAACCTTGAGTGAAGCTGGGTTTACGAAGCAGTGTGGAAACCATGCATTTGGCTTGACTCAGAGTTGTACAGGTTTAGGTGTAAACCTCCCCCCTTCCCCAAATTACTTCACGTTTGGGGGTTGTTTGATTATTAGATCTTCCTGCCTCCTTTCTCTGAAAAATGATCCAGTGAGTAAGCAATAGAGTTATAAGGATGAAACTCAATGAAGTCATTTAATTGAGGTTGGACATTTAGTTATTGAATTAAAGGTTTTGATTTTTCAGTGTATCGTATTCAAAGCAGGAATTTGTAATTATCCAGAATAACCAACTTGTTTTCTAAAAAAACCTTTGATGGTTTTCATGTTTGTTCACTGCAGTTTTGGTGAAAAATAAGAAAAGTGTTTATGTTCTTCTGAACTGAGCTCTCCTGTGATTTGATTGTCTTGTTTTTATGAGCTGTAATTTTTTTGATGGTCCTTTATTTGTGGCACCTGGGTTCTTTAGGCCCCAAGAGGTGAGAGCTGCTGCTCTTTATTCAGTGAAACTCTGAGGCATACATGTTGCATCACTTAAGAAAATAGGCCTTTTTTTTTTTTCCTTTTAAGTTTAGGGAGCTTTGGGGAAAATAAAAGGCAAAGTCTGATATGAGCTCGAAGTCAGCAGCAGAACTTAATTTGGTGTGTATGGCCCTGAAAGCTGCCTTGCATTTATTTATTTATTTTTTTTAAAGATTTATTTATTTATGCATACAAGAGCTGGGGTACAGGCCAGAGGTGTGGGGGGTGAGAGAATCCACCAGACAGAGTGGGGAGCAGAACAGGCAGATGGACTGAAATACACTGCTGAGGGGAGCAGCGGGCACAGCAGGAGAGGTCTGCCGTGCCATGTGGGTCCCCTCCCTGGCCGGAGGCAGGGATCGAACTCGTGCTGCAGTGGCTGCGGTTTTCTTCATAGTGTGTTGCTTAACCCACTGCGCCACCAGGGAGGCCCAAGCTGCCTTGCATTTAGAGGTTAAGGACTGGAAGCAGGTCTGGCAAACCTGCTCAGTTCTTATATATGAACTTAGACTAGGGCAGTAAGTTTTTCTCTCAGTGATGGAAATGCTGCATATGCATGGCTATTGATTTAAAGTTGAAAAAATTATGCGTACCATCTTGGATGGAGCAAAAGAGTGAGCAGCCTATGCCGGAGAACCCTTATGTTTTTTGGTTTTCTAGTGTGGTTTTATGTCACAGTGAATACATTTGTCTGCCAGTGTGTTTGCTGGCCAAATGTGTATAGACATTTGTCTATACAGTGTGGTGTTTTTATGGTGTTGAGATAGTCAGTTCTGTCGTAATTCAGTAATCAGAATGACCCTGTAGGAGCATGGCCCACACTTACGGACGGAAGAGAAGTTGAATCACATGGTGTCTGGATTTACTTGGAACATAAATTCAGCCAGTTTCTTTTAGTTTAAGTCTCTTGAGTCTATAACTACGTAACCTGCTTTTGGTTCTTCTGCCCTTGAATCTGAAAGGCCAGGCTAATTATCTCTTTCCTGCCTGTTTCGTGGAAGGAAAGTCCTGTGAGACCTGTTCTAAAGAACTCTGACCTGAAATTCAAGTGCTTTAAACCCTGCTTTTTGGTTCTCTTTGTAGAGAAAATACAAAATACATAGCAAATTTAAATCTATAGCATGATCAGAGTGTCTGGAAAGTATTCTGGTGATGTAGAAAGAAAACACATTTTAACAGTGGTCAAATATGAAATTACTTGTGAAAGTTATTCCCCCTCCTCTCATCTTTACTTTATAGGACATCAGTTATGAACTGAGTTATTCATAAGCTTCCGTTTCCCTTCTCTGTTATAAGACTTTGGCCATTCAGGTACCACCGTAAGGATTTTTGCCACATTAAGGAATCCTTTCCAGTATTTTTTGGATATTATTTGGTATTGTATTTAAAAATTGACATTTAACATTTTATTTCATTCTGAGTATTGTTGTTTCTAACATGATTATCAATTTTTCCTAATATATATTAAAATAAATACATATCCACTAAAATAAAAAACATTTTCCCACATTCCGTCTAAAATTTGCAAAGCTTGTCCTGGTTTCTCTAGGAATACTTGCTATACTATAGAGAAATTGTCTTTTTTCTTCTTTATATTGGTCTAAATTTCACTAAATAAATTTGGAAAACCAAAAAAAGGTATTTTTAATTGTTTTTTCTCTTTAAAACATGCCTTTAAAACAAGCTATACTTGCAGAAAATAAGCTCATGTATTTTTTTTCTTCTTCCTGCCTTCCTGAATCCAGTTGCAAGTTGTTTTACCAGTAGTTCTTAATAAGTTAGCATATGCCTTTAACCTTAAAAATTAAAAGCAATATCTCTTTTCACCTTTTCCCCCTGCATACATTACACTGTTAAGCTACCCTTGTGAGCAGTGGCTTGTAACATGAAAAATCCTCAGCTCTCAATAAGGGAAATGGAAATCATAACCACATTGCATAGTTCAGTATCTTCGTTGGCAAGGTTGTGTAGTAGAAAACCCTTGCTTGTAACTGCTAATGGGAGTGTAAATTGTTGAAAATGCCTATAGGCAGTAATTTGTCACCCGCCACAGAAATTACAATGTACCTTCATTGATCCACTCCTTCCAGGAATTTCTTCTATATATTCTTTCACATGCCTGCTGAATGACACACAAGGTGGTTGTTGTATAGTTACTAATGGTAAAAGACAAGAGAGGAGATCAATGCCCATCAGTAGGAAACTGCTCAGTTATGGAAGAGATGGCCAATAAGCTGTAACCAGTTGTAGAAAAGAATGAGGAAGCTTTCATGGATACTCACAGAAATGCCTCTGGGATATAAATGGAAAGGCAGAGTTTGCTAGAGTGTCTGCTATGCTCATTTGTATATGTATATGTATAGAAGTATACACACACATACACTTTTTATGTGTGTGGAGTATCTTCAGCCACCACGCAAAACATTGCAGGGGGAAACTGAGATGGGAGAATGTTTCACTTTCGAATTGTTGAATAATGTGAACACATTACCTGTTAAGAAAAAATGCAAAAGTGTTGTGAGCTTGTTCACAGTCTAGGTTGTTCGTCTATACATCTCTATACTCTTTCTGCTCTGGAAGACTGATCTTTTCTGGGCTTTTTTCTTATAGATAAAACTTTCATGAAATTTTGGTTGTAAATTTCCTTGGGGAATAATTTATGTTCTTTAAATTCATTGCTGTCTTCCATTATTTTTGTGCTAATTGCATTCCTGTCCAGAAATTCAATTTTATTGAAGTCTTCCATTATGATCTAAGCGACAGGATTAGTTAGGAGGCTAGAATCATTACTTAGATAGGCAGACACTTAGCCAGTGTCAGAAAGAATGCATATTTTTTAAACTGCTGTTGTAATATTTTGCTTCCACTTTCTCTGAGATACCTTCAAATTGACAAAGAGACATTGAGGTTACTGTTTAGAGTAATGGCCAACCGACTGGGTATTGGGGTCAGTTCTCCTACTGGGGACAATTGGGAAGTAATTGTGGGGCTATAACATCTGCTTGAAGGTTTTGGAGAACTAGCCACAAGACCTTCTGGCAATGATGCTTATGATAGTGGAACTTTAAAGACAGAAGTGTAAGAACAAGAGTCTTGGAGCTCCATTGCCCTCTGAGTGCATAATATGTGCAGTTCCTGAGTGGGGAAGTTGAATGGCAAGCCTGTGAAAGTACCTCTTTGGACTAAAGCTACAGGGATTAATTTTCAGGACTAATCAACTAGGGGTAACTTTCCTCTGGCTTAGACCCTGAAAGGCTATTAAGTAAGGGTTCTATGAGTTCTGTAAGCTCAGGTAACTTAGAAACAGACCATTGCATGGAATACAGCTCAATTTCAGAAACATCTAAGACCGTAAAATTGGATGAAGTTGATCGCAGGCTGTAAGTGCCCCCGGGGTGTGGAAGAAGCAAAGGCAAAACGTATTTGAAGGGTCACTGTAGGTTTCCACTTATTTCTACAATTTTGTGAGAACAGTTTCTGAAACATAAACATAAAAAATGACCAGAAACATGAAGAGAACAAATCAAAAGAAATAGACAATAAAAATGAGTCCATAAGGACAATAGGTTTTGGAGTTACGAGGTACAGACTTAAAAAGTAATCATATTATGTTCAAGGAGGTAGACAAATTTGAGAAACTTGGTAGAAATTTGAAATTCATAATACAGAACAAAATAGAAATCCAATAACTGAAAAAATACAAATGGAAAATAGACTTCCTTGATGGGTTTAGCAATAAGTTATTGTATCAGAAGAGAAAATAGTGCACTGGAAGAAAGGTCAGAAGAAATTATGTAAAAACCAATAATGGAAAATTCAGGAATGAGATAAGAGACATGGAGGTATTGTGAGAGGGTATTTATCTAATTGGGAGTCCTAGGGGGTGAGGAGAGCAAGATGGGACAAAAGCGGTGTTTATGAGATAATCGCTGTAAATTTTCCAAAATTAATGGAATCCACCAATTCCAGAAATCCAGTTTTGTACTCCAAGCAGGATAAATACAGTGAAATCCACAGTAGGTACACATAAGGTTCGAACTGCTATATAATCAAAGCAAAGAGAAAACATTAAAAAGAGAAAAATTAGTTTACCTTCAAAGGAGTAATAGACTGACTCTGACTTCTACATAGAGCAGTAAAAGCTAAATTATCTTTAGAATACTCAAAGAGAACTACCAATATAGAATTTTTTCAGTAAAAATAGTTTCCAAGAATGAAGATGAAATAAAGATATTTCCAGGCAAACACCAGACTTATGACCTACAGACCTGTACTGAAGGAATAATTAAATTCTTCAGATAGAATGATGCTAGATAAAATGAAAATTGCAGTTTAATCTCATTCATTAATTAAACTTATTCATCTATAAGATGTTAGTAGACTAAATTCAGTCACATATATGATCAAGTTGGTTTTCTCCCAGGAATGCAATATAACTTAACATTTTTTTAAAAAGCCAGTGTAAAAATCCATTTTAATACACTACAGAAGAAAAATTATGATCAGCTTTATAGATTCAGAGAAATGTGTTTCATAAAATTGTACTTCTATTTAAGATTCAAAACCCTTGCCAGACTTGGCACAAAACAAACTTCCTAAATTAGATAAAGCGTATCTACAAAAACCCTACAATAAGCAGCACACTTAATTGTGAAATTTGAAAGTGTTTCTCTTGAGACTGGGGGGAATAAGACAGAGGTGCCTAGTCACTGTCTCTAGTTATCATTTTACTGGATATTTTAACTAGTGCAGTCAGAAAACTTTTGTGCTCTGTGCAAGGACAGTAGATTTGGATATAAAGGTTCCTGTTTCACAGAATTATTCCAGGATTTGTGTGCCAGGACGGTGACTTCAGAAATCATAATGGCACTGGCGGCAAGTCCGTTTCTGGGGGTGAAGAGAATTTCATCCTGGAGCACACAAGTCTTGGTATCTTGTCAGTAGCAAATGCTGGACACAGCCCAGTGTAGTTCCCAGTTTTCCACCTGTGCTGCCAGGACTAGTGGCTGCATGGCAAGCATGTGGTCTTTGGCAAGGTGAAAAGGGCACGAGTATGGTGGAAGCCATAGAGCGCTTTGGGTCCAGGAATTGCAAGACCAGTGAGAAGGTCACCATTTCTCACTGTGGATAGATCTAGTACATTTGACCTGTGTTCCATCTTTATCACTAGACCAGTCCTTTTGTAGCTCAACCCCCTTTGCTTAAACTGACTTAAAATATTTATGTTCTTCCTGTACTTCTTTGTTTTGTTATCCACTTCCAAGTGTAGCTGGCTTGCAGAGTTTAGTTCATGACTACGAAATAACCAATAACAAGAGTGAAAAGATAAATCATAGAGTGAAAGCAGGTATTTATTAACTCATAATTGACTAAAGGTTTGTATCCAGAACTTCTGTAAATCAATAATAAAAAATACAGTAGTAAAGTGAGCAAGAAACTTGAACAGGTGCTTTATAAAAGAGGATTTCTGAGTAACCAAGAATCATGTCATCTGTGAAATGCAAACTGAGTGAATGTACACCCACCAGAATGTCTCAAAAAATATTAATATGACCAAGTATTGGAGAGAATAATGGCAGTGCTCCTCAATGCTAGTGGGAATGCCTGTTTGGTTTAACCCTTTTGGAAAATGTTTTGGTATTATTTACCAAAGGTTATTTAAATTTCTATTACGTCTTTCATTCTTAAGTTTATATAAATGCAGGTACATGTATAATAAGAAAAATGTACAGGAATATCCATAGCATCATTATTCATTATCACCTAAAACTAGATATTACCCAAATATCAACAGAATGCTGACAAATTATGGTGTGTTCATGGAATAGTACACAACAATGAAAATGAACAAACCTTACAGCAACATGGGTAACTGAAATATAGTGTTGAGTGAAAGAAGCTGGACTTAAAGCGTTTCATATCATTTCCCTCTAAGTAGAGCTTAAAAAATACAGATGCAAAAAAGGGAGCGAAGAACACAAAAGACTGTGGTGATGGTTCATGGGTGATTTGGTGGTGAGAATTTTATGAGAATTACCTACCTCTGAGGGGAGAAATCAAATATTATATGAAAATGAACAATGAAGTAAAATAAATACATGTAATAAAAAATAAAAAACACAGAATGAAGTGATCCTGTTTAGGAGTGTGTATATCTATGGCCTAAATATAAAGAAAAGCAAGGAAATAATTCCCAAAGTTTAGAATAATGGCTGCCTTCAGAAGGGAGGGTCGGGTGTGGGGAGGGTCATGAGTGGGCCTTACGGAATGCTGGGAATGTTTTGCTTCTTGTTCTATTTGCTTTATGATAATTTATTGAGGTTCTCACTTTTGTGTACTTTTTTGTATGTATGTCATATTTCACAATAAAAAAAAATTAAAGAGTCAGTGGCATTATAGTTACTAAGAACATTAGCTGTGAATTCAAACAGTTTATACTCTTGCTATTTACTGGGGCCCAGTAAAGGCCTGTTGAATGAAATAGCAAAGTCATTAACTTATGTTTCCCTTTTTGATGTGATTGCTGTGTATATGGTGTATTTTGATTTGGGCAAAACATTTGGTGAAGTGATAGCTAAAGGGTAGATTCATGGGGTTGGTTTAAATGGGTAAATATTGTTGAGTGAAGACAGTAGGTTAAATAGTTTGTGTGGTCTGATCTCATGTTCTTAACACAAAAAGCAATTGACTATGCAGAAAGATTGTGTTTTGACATGAATTGTCAAAGAACTGCAAATTGAAATAATAATTTTAACTGCATTTTATCTTCAGGTTGGCAAAGGTTATGAGGAATAGTGTAAGTGAGAAAGTGGGTAAATGGTCACACTCATTCTCTGCTAGTAGAATAAAAGTCTTATACAGATATTTCAATTCTGAGGATTTGTGTTAAAGAAATAAAGTAAAAGTAGGTTATTATAGGGGGAAATTTATAATGAATTAAAGAAAAACAAGAGAGGTGCAAATTAAAATTGAGATTTCATTCCCCACATTACAAGTTCTGTCAATATTCTAGAAGTTTGGAAATGCTCTTAAAGCGCCTGTGGGAGAACAGGCACTTGGGTATTGCTAATGAAAATGTAAATGTTACAATCTCATGAGAATTTGGTCTAGAAATTGTACTATTTGGAATTTATCCTAAAGATATCCTAGGAAAAAAATATGAAATAGTCTCAGAACATCATAGCATAATTTGTCATACTAATAGACTGGAAATAACCCAAGTGTCCCGCCGCAGAGACATCAGCATGGTGTACACCCCACAATCAAGTGTGCCAGTGTGAAAATGAGGACGATCGTGTCAACTTTTAATGAGGATCTGTCTCTAGGCTGTCTTGTCAAGTGGTTAAAATAAGATGCAGGGAGAATGGGTGTTCTTTTTCTCCTAAGACAGGAGATGAAATGTGAATACAGGCATATATGTATGCTAATGTTTTCACAAAGAAATAATGGAAGATAAAATTTATAAAAGCTAATAAAAATGGTCATCTATAGTAGAAAGGAAGTTAGACTTATCTGAATATTCCATTGGCAAAAAGTTTTTGACTTTGAAATATGAAAATGATATGTATCAGTATAAACAAAGTGTATCTAACAGAATCTCTGAAAAACAGAACCTACCTAGTGAGCATGCAGGCGTTGGTACTGTTGTTTAACACTTAGCTCTATTTTCCATGCATTGTCTCATTGATTTCACAGTAACTGAAAAGAAAGAGAGCTTGTTTTCAGGACATAAAGGAATCTTGTAGAATCTAATTGCCAGAGGTGCATAGGGATCCCCATGGAATTAGTGCTCAGGTAGTCTCTCCTGGTCTCTTTTCTCCTCAACTCCAAAGTCCCTTTTTCCATCTTTTTGCTTGAATGCATCATTTTCCTGCCTCTGACAGTCATCTTTTCTGCTCTTTTGTCACCTGTGGACTTTTCCTAGATGGCAGGTTCAGTCTCTGGCCCAACATAGTCTGCTTTGGTCTTTGATACCAAGTCCAGATTTTTGGGAAGAGAACTGGATTGACTGTTGGGACCTAAAACCAATGCAGACGGCCAGACTTTGGTCATCGGACCTGCCCTTCCAAGGCTGTGGACAGGAGAAATTCCTAAGAAAGGGTTGTAGACTCCTCTAATACAATGTTGTCTGTAATGGTGGAAGATTTTAAACAACCTCTGGCTCTAATAATGGAGCTTTGGGGATTTGGCACAACCCATGGGTTATATCAGTCATTTAAAATTAATGTTCTAGCCCTATTTTAATGGACCCTGAAAAATGTTCATGAATGTTTAATGACATTTGATGCGTGCCTGTGTGTGTATATATATATATATGTGTGTGTGTATATATATATCCCACACACATATATATAATTCAAAATTCAGAACAGAGGTTAGGAAATTGCATCAGACAAAGTACTTCTAAAGCATTAGTCTAGTTGGTGAGTAAGCAAATGGTGGTGTTATTAAGACTTTAGACTGTATCTGCTTTTCATGCATTGTTTTGAGCAGGTGTTCACAACAGAGATATGAGTAGTTAGTTAGATGATAGATATTATGAATTTACACATATACACCGAATCTTACTATGGATGGAAACTATTAAAAATTAATGGAAGGAATAAGTATGGTTATCTTTGACTAGTGACATTGTTTTTTTGTTTCTGTTTTTGCTTTTCTTTCTTTTTTTTTTAAAGATCTATTTATGCATACAGGAGCTGGGGTATAGGCCAGAGGTGTGGGAGGTGAGAGGTTCACCAGAGCAGAACAGGCAGATCTACTGATATACACTGTTGAGGGGAGCACTGGACGAGACAGGAGAGGTCTGCTGTACCATGTGGGTCAGCTCCACGGCCAAAGATTGAACTCAGGTGGCAGTGCTGGTGATAGCTTGATAGTGTCAAGACTAAACCCCTTGTGCCACCAGGGAAGCCCTGTTTTTGCTTTTCTATGGAAATATTCCATGATTTTTCTACACTGAATGAAGGGTCGTTTCAATAATAAAGTTTGAAATTGTAAATGAAAATGTTTTCATATCTCTAATTTGCTCTACAGTGAGCAAAGCATTATAATTTCAAAAGGTTAATTTGAAATAATGTGAAGATGTAAAGTCCTGCACTTAAGTGAAAATTGAATTATTTTCCAAAAATATGTTTCAGAAATAGAGCATGGGAGAGACTGAGTTTAGAATAGTTTATTTTCATATGCCTAGGAGATCTTGATTGACTTATTTAGTTCAACAAGCTGAGTTTGCAGTGAAAAAAATCTAGTGCCTAGTTACAGTAATATGCCTAGAAATGTCATGTCCCTATTAAGAGACGTCACTGTGCCTGATCTGCATGGATCAGAACACCTGAGAATGTGTCTGGTTTAGCGCCTTACTTTAAATGGAATAACACCAGCGGCCAGCATGGCCATGTAAGGCGTGACTGAGAGAGCTGGACATGGCCAGCTTGGGAAGGAACTTGTGGGCATGTGGTAGCAGGCTCTGAATATTTGAAAGGCTGTTGTGGGCTGCGTAGTCAAACAGAATTGGTTAGGAAGCAGATTTTACGTAGGTCAACATAGGGAAGGTTTTTCTATTTTTTAAAAAATATTTATGCATACAAGCACTGGGGTACAGGCCAGAGGTGTGGGGTTGAGAGGATTCACCACAGAGAGCGGGGAGCAGAACAGGCAGATCAACAGAAGTACACTGCTGAGGGGAGCAGCGGGCACAACAGGAGAGGTGTGCTGCGCCATGTGGGTCCCCTCCCTGGCCGGCAGCAGGGATCGAACTCATGTTGCAGTGGCTGTGGTTTGCTTCATAGTGTGTTGGTTAACCCACTGCACCACCAGGGAGGCCCCAGGTTTTTCTACTATTATCACTGGGTGAAAAGGATGCTTTACAGAGTGGGGAAGGCGGGGGAGTATCTGACCATTGTCTAGACTCAGGCCCTTGGTTGGGAGGTGTAGAGAAAGCCTCAGTCCTCCTCTTTCTCCTTGACTCTCTTTGACCACACTGCCAACACCTCTGACATCACATGGTGGGTTTTTCCCTACACCTAATTAATCGTTCTGCGGCACTATGATTTAACTCAGTTCTGACACCATCAGGTGCCATAGGTTAAAGGTGCAATCTTACCAGACTGCCCCCCACTTCAGAGGCCAATTAAAAGGTCTCCTGGTGACACTCCTGTCTAGTGTGGCTACACATTGGAGGGTCCCATGACCTCCTCCCCCTTGGATCCAGTTATTTGCCGGAAAAGCTCAAGGAAACACACTTACGAAGTTGTTAAGGGACATGACAAAGGATGCAGGTGAGCAGTCAGTGAAGAGAAACGGATGAGATCGGGGAGGTTTTGGGCAGGGCTTCCTGTGCCCGTTGAGTTGGGTTACCTCACCCTCTGGGTATATGGGTGTGTCACTAACCACCCGCTCCCCGAACCTAGTGCTTCTGGGAGTTCTATGGGGACTTCATTACATAGGCATGATCAGTCATTAACTCCTTTTCCACCCCTCTTCCCTCTCTGGACAGTGGGACAACGGGGCTGACAATCCTAAGCTTTGAATCATGGTTTGGTCTCTGTACTTATCAGCCCCTGTTCAGTAACCTACCAAGAATCACCTCACTAGGAGAAAAGACATGGCTGTCACACCGGAAGTGCCGAGGGATTAGGACTGTGTGTCAGGGGCCAAGGGCAGAGACAGACACTAGAAGAAAAGATGTTTCCACTGTTCTTTTTTTTTTTTTTAAAGATTTTATTTATTTATGCATACAGGAGCTGGGGTACAGGCCAGAGTCCAGGGAGGTGAGAGGATTCACCAGAGACACAGTGGGGAGCAGAACAGGCGGACTGACTGAAAGACACTGCTGAGGGCAGCAGCATGCACAGCAGGAGAGGTCTGCTGTGCCTTGTGGGTCCCCTCCCTGGCCGGTGGCAGGGACCGAACTCGTGCTGCAGTGGCTGTGGTCTGCTTCATAGTGCGTTGCTTAACCCACTGTGCCACCAGGGAGGCCCTGTTTCCACTGTTCTCATCACTTAGGAAATTATCAGGGTTTTAGCAGGCCTGTCTGTGGGGCAGAGACCCCTCCTATCTCATAAAAGGAACACTGGGGGCAAAGCTGTAAGGTCTTTCTACCTTGTGACGGGATGTATTGGTGAACAAAGATAGATATTTTGTCATACGCCAAAAAATAACACTAAATTAAATCTAGATCACAAATAACTTGCCTGTCCTCTTTACTTTCATATTGCTACCAAACTCTGAAGCTTTCAGGATTTGAGGTTTACTTTATTAAGTCATGTTTTGTATTCAGAAGTGGACTTCGGGCTGGAGCATCTTGCTCTCTTAACTAGAAGAGGTTAAACGGGGTTATCTAGATGTAGGGAACCATGTGCTTATCTGAGTGCCCCTGGAAAGGTCAGAAGAGTAAACCACAGGGCTCAGTTGCACCGGTGGTTAAGAGCGCGCCCGCCTGGCTTTGAATTCTGTCTCTGTGTCTTAAGGGTTCGTTACCTGCAAAGTAGCAGTGCTAACACCAGCACAGGCTAGTTGTGAGCCCGGGACCATGGCCCTAGTGTGCATTTCCCTTCATTACTCCTTGAGGACACCTTGCAGTTATTCAGTAAATCATTACTGAGTGGGGGAGTTAGTAAAGAAGAGAAGTTACAGAAACCCACTACCTGACCCTAGAAACAGTGATGTGAGCTTACTGACTGCAGAAGTGATGCTCTGTACTCTGGCTCTGAATTCCAGTGCACTTAGTCCGTTATCCCAGCTCTGCCCTCTCTGTTCTGCCTAATTTAAGCATTTACTTTTGAGAAATATTATGATTGAACTAGGATTAACTCTGTGGGGACTTATTTTGGGAAGTGACTTTTTTTCAAATGGGTTATGGCTGTCTGGAAATCCTTGATGTGATGATTTGAATAATTTATGACTCAGTCTCTCAGAGTATAAAGCTTATGCCCAGAATATTTTTGGAAAGAGAATTGATTGCAAATGACAGATTAAAAAAAAAGAGACAGCATGGTTAATGATTGTTACTACTCTCAGATATTGAATTTTTCTTTCCATGTTTTTTAGAGAGAGAAGATCTGGAAAACACCAAGGGCACCTCTCCAGTGGTTCCTGCCCTTGATCCAGAGCCCCATTCCTCATCCTACAGGTAGGAACAAACAGCCACTTTGGATAAAATGCTTCTAAAGAGTTTTCTTCTGAGACAAGGAATTGGTGAAAAAAGTGGACAGTGACTTTATTTACTTATTTTTTTTCTTGTTATATTTTTATTCTTAGTCTCCAGTATGAAATCACACACAGAAATTTAGTTAATGGTGTATGGAAAGTTCATTCAGGGGCCTCTCTGGTGGCGCAATGGGTTGAGCACCATACTGTGTGGCTTCTGCAGCCACTGCACCTCTACTTCAATCAATGTCCGGGGAGGGGACCCACATGGTGCAGCAGACCTCTCCTGCCTCGCCCGCTGTTCCCCTCAGCAGTGTATTTCAGTCTGTCTGCCTGTTCTGTTGCCCACTCTGTCTCTGGTGGATCCTCCCCCACCCCCGCACCTCTGACCTGTACCCCAGTGCTTATATGCATAAATAAATAAATATTTTTTAAAAAAAGAAGTTCATTCAATTCTACTATGGAGAAAGGAGTAAGAAAATGCTAAATATGGAGGGGACATTTAAACTGGATTTTAAAGAATAGGTAAAAAATTGATGGAAAGGAATACAGGGGCAGGAAGGTAGACTTTGGAGCAAGAGTATGCTAGACACAATAAATAGAAGGAATAAAGACAACAAATTGCACTTTAATGTGGAGAATAAGTTGAAGTGAAGGGTATGGATGGTTTTGTCGTTAATTGACTGACCCTTTAAGTCATGATTGGGAGTCATGTCGGATATAGTTCAGTTGTAAAATTTTCTCTTACTCTCGGAGCATAAAACTGTAACAAACAGTGTAGTGTCTTCATCTACTCCTGAAGACCATGGTCAAATGTGAAGTCCTTTGAAATGGATCCGAGGTAGACTTTCAAGAAATTGTGTAGTTGTTTTTTACCCATAAAATGTGCATGTGTGCATGCACATACACACGCATACACACAAATACACTGTTGGAGGCAGTACTTGATTATGAATGACCCTCAGGTTGTCATTCTTTTTTTTTTTTTTAAAGATTTATTTATTTATGCATACAAGAAATGGGGTACAGGCCAGAGAAGTGGTGGGGAGGTGTGAGAGGATTCACCAGAGACAGAGTGGGGAACAGAACAGTAGATCGACTGAAACACACTGCTGAGGGGAGCAGCAGGCGAGGCAGGAGAGGTCTGCTGTGCTATGTGGGTCCCCTCCCTGGCTGGGGATCGAACTCGTGCTGCAGTGGCTGTGGATGCTTCATAGTGTTTGCGCCACCAGGGAGACCCCCCAGGTTGTCATTCTTAAGTGTCCTCTGTGACCATCTGCTTTTCCCAGCATCGCTGGGAAATGTCAGTGGTGGGAAGAGTTGTACTGAGTTGTACTGGGCCCTGGAGTGAGTGGGAACCATGAAACATTAATGGAATACTTAATGAAAAACTATTTTGGAGAACACTTAGCTTGTGCTTATCATAGTGCAGTGAGTGGCTCGTGGTGCAGTGTCTCCTAAAGAACCTGTGGTCTCCAGGCGAGACGCACAGTTGATGTCTGGGGTTACGGGAGAAGCCAAGATTTAAAAACATCTGTTACTTCTCAAGTAGAGTTCTCTCTTCTTACCTACATATCTGGAATAAAACTTCTTTTCTCCCAGAATTCAGATGATGGAAGATAAGAGTTATTAATGTAACTACAATACATTATTGTTTTCTTTGTAATAATGATAATAAAATAATTTAACTTTTTATTTTCAAAGAATTTTTTATTTGTATATGCATACAAATCTGGGGTACAGGCCAGAGTGGCAGGAGGTGAGAGGATTCACCAGAGACAGAGTGGGGAGCAGAACAGGCAGATAGGCTGAATACACTGCTGAGGGGAGCAGCGGGCGAGGCAGGAGAGGTCTCCTGCACCATGTGGGTCCTCTCCCTGGCTGGGGATCAAACTCATGCTGCTGTGCTGCAGATGCTTCACAGTGCGGTGCTTAACCCACTGCTCCAGCAGGGAGGCCCCAAAATAATTTACCTTTTTATATGCTATTTATGTTTGCTGAATACCATGCTAGGTATAAAAATGTCTTATCTCATTTAATCCTCAAATGACTCTAATGACAACAGTGTACCTTTTTTTTTTTTTTTAAGATGCAGAAAGTGAAACAGTGAATTCAGTTGTTTGCCTGAGTTCACACAATTTTGGTTTGTTTGACTCTAAAACTTATTCTCATGAGTAGCAGTCGAAGGGATTTGCAGTGTATGCTTAGAGCCTACTGGGTTATTATAAAGATCAATCCTTTTAGAAGACACAGTTTCCTCAAAGCTTTGATTATTGGAGAGAATTCAAGTCCTCTGAGAACTTCTCATCTTCCCGCCCCTGGCTTTTTCTGCACATGTTGATTTGAAGGACCTTTAGGGAATGGATTTGGCACAGAAATGTCTTCCCCTTCTAAGAGTAAATAACATTTTTGCGTGAGGAACATAGAACATTCCTCTTACAAAATGGGATTTAATTTTAAAGCTTTGTTTCTAAAATCTAGTGTGTAAAGAAAAAGTCCAGCCAGCATGATGCTTACAGTTCAGTGTCTGGGTTTTGTGTGTGACAGTGGAATGGAGGTGGCACAGCCCTGTCCTTTCTCGCGGGGCTGGCTGGTCAGGCTCTCCCTTCCCTCTGGGGTGGCCTCCCCACTCCTGGTCAGCATAGGCCAGAGGGCTTACAGTGGAGTTTTCCATTACGTGATTTATCATCTGCATCAAGTGGTTTGCAATTTATCTTTCTCCCAATACCTTCACTAATCCTTCAGAGCATAAAATGCTAATGTGAATATTAAATTTATGTGACTATTGCTTGTCCTGTTTTAAAAAATTATAAGCAGAACCTTATTTGTGCAAAGTAGCATGCACCAAGCAAAGCAGAGACTCAATTTTTTTTTAAAAGATTTATTTATTTATGCATACAAGAGCTGCGGTTCAGGCCACGGGAGGTGAGAGGAGAGACAGAGTGGGGAGCAGAACAGGCAGACTGACTGAATACACTGCTGAGGGGAGCAGCGGGCGAGGCAGGAGAGGTCTGCTGTGCCATGTGGGTCCCCTCCCTGGCGGGGGTCGAACTTGTGCTGCAGTGTGGTGAATGCTTCACGGTGTGGCGCTCAACCTGCCGCGCCACCAGGGAGGCCCTGAGACTCAATTTTTGATGCCATATATAGTAAGATCAAGCTAGTGATCAGATTAACTGTTGTATTTTCAAATTCCAACTACTGTAAATGGTGGTCTGATCCAAAATTCCCCTTTTGTCCTAAAACAAATTATCAACTTACTCATTTATTCATTCAACAAATATTTATTGGGTATCTGCTCTTCACTCATTCAACAGACATTTGTTAAGAGCCTGCTATGTACCTGGTCCTGTTTTAGGCACTGAAGATAGCACATAGGAAACGCTCCTGGCCTCACCGACTTGTAGTCTAATGGGAAGCAGGTAGAACACAAGCATCCATGCGATTCCATGGGCCCTGTATGCCATCGGCTGTAAAATGTGTTACTTTCTCTACCATGAGAAAAGGAGAAAATACCCATGACAGAGTGTACTGAGAGACACCCTGTCCCCCATGGAACCGGGACACCAAAACCTGAACTTTCAATGAAGAGATAAACAAGGAAAAATCCTTCCACACAGAAAAGGACAGCAAGGAAGGTCGAGTGTCTCAAATCTGTGTAACAAGAGAGAAAAAAAAATCTCTCCTGAGGATATGAACCATAAGTCTGTAGTTACCAGGTTGTTGTATAAATTCACTCTGTCAGGGTGGTCTACGCAGCACCCTAAAACAGAACTTACTTACTTGTCTCAGTTGGTGCAATGCCCAGGTACTGGCAGAAGCAAATGCAAATCTCCTGTGGAAGGACTTGATGTCATTGCAGGCCCGTGCGGGTGTAAGACACCAGCAGTTTTGAGGACATCTCATTATTTCACTTGTATTAAAAACTGAAAACAAATGTGCATCTTGTAGTAAACACATCTGGAAGGTGATGTGCTAGGTAGTAATGGGGGCAGTTAGGAAAGGACATCTGGGAGCTGCCCGCAAGTGATGGCTGAGCAGTGGCTGAAGGGAGGGAGCCTGACATTACCAGGGGAGAGTATTCTAAGAGGAAGTAAGGGCAGCACAAACACCTGTGAGTGGAAAGTGCCCAGGAAGACTTTGGTGTTCTGGGGGCCATCGCCATAGGAGAGGACTGGGCAAGGCAAGGTCATTCTTGGAGATGAGGTGAGAGCACAGAGAGCCTTGGGGTTCATGTGACAGGCTTGGCTGTGGGTGCTGTGAAGAAGGAGGAAGTGAGACCCAGTTCTTGCCATCAAACTTACCTTCTAGTAGAGGAGAGAGAAAGCAGTGCCAAGAATCAAAAGGTGGACTATAATTACCAGGTTTAAGAGGATAAAATAGGCTTTTAGCCTAGACCAACTTAACAGTTTACACAGGATTACCCAAGCAAGCCTACAAAAAGCAACAGAGTCCCACAGCTCTGATGTTCTTTTTAAAAAAACCTTTATTTTATTTTTGTGCAGAAGAACTAGTGTGTAGGTCAGAGGTGCAGGGGGTGAGAGGATTTACCAGAGACAGTGGGGGCCGGAACAGGCAGATGTAGTGAAATACACTGCTGAGGGGAGCAGCGGAGAGACAGGAGAGGTCTGCTGTGCCATGTGGGTCAGCTCCCTGGCCAGGGACTGAACTCAGGGTGTTGAGGTGGTAGCACTGAGACTTAATCCCTAGGCTACCAGGGAGGCCCACTCATTTTTTTTTTTTATAGTAACAGCTTCTTATATGATCTGAGATAGGCTGGAGTGACTTGAATATGCCCCCTAAATTGTTCTACTTTATAAACTAGGAGTGATGTTTCTTCCTTATGTTGAAAGAAAGGAAGAGAGTATGGAAGGGTGGTGTGGCGAGAGAGTGACAGGAAGGAAGATATAATGAAAAAAATCAAATAGTAATTAGAATTATTATGAAGACGTTTTGACTTAATGTACCCCCCAAAAAGGTCTTTAATGACAGTGGGATCTCCAGAAGGAAGAAGAGAAGGAAGGAGGGAGAGAGGGACCAAGCAAGGAAGGAACTAAGAAATCTAAAATAGACCCTGTTTCCTCCTGTGGTCTATAGTTCTGTCTAGTCACTTACTCAGCTTGGCCGAGGAAATGATGCCCTAAAGCAGTGGTGGTCAAACCTTTTCACTCCTAAAAGTTATTGAGGGAATCTTTGCATATGTGGATTTCATCTCTCAGTGTTTACCACATTGGAAATTAAAACTGAAAAATCAGGCACTATTCATTCATATACAAATAATAATAAGGAACTCATTACATGTTAGTGTAAGTAACATGTATTCAATAAAAACTAGCTATTTTTGGGCCTCCCTGGTAGTGCAGTGGGTTGAGCGCCACACTATGAAGCATCCACAACCACTGCAATGCGGTTCAATCCCCGGCCAGGGAGGGGACCCACATGGCGCAGCAGATCTCTCCTGCCTCACCTGCTGTTCCCCTCAGCAGTGTGTTTCAGTTGATCTGCCTGTTCTGCTCCCTACTCTATCTGTGGTGAGTCCTCTCACCCCCCCACCCCTCTGGCCTGCACCCCACTTCTTGCACAAATAAATCTTTAAAAATTAAAAAAAAAAGAAAACCAACTATTTTCCAAGGCAAAAACAGTGCTTGGAGAGACATTGTACACCTCTGTAATGCCTGGCTTACCGAGACAGTTGGGCCTCAGATCGGTGTTCGTTCTGTGGCGCTCACATGTCAGGCCACTGGAAAACTCCACAGGTGTGGAGGACGGTGGGGCCATTCTCTAAAGATTGTTTTGAGTTTCTTCAGGACTGCTGTGTCTTAAAAGAGTCCTTGAATTGACACTCTTTCTTCCTCTGAGAGGCCACCAATGGTATCTCCAGTGGGTGAAGATGCCACAGAAGATCTGCAGAAGGCAGCCAGTGGCGTGGAGGCTCAGGCCTTGGTGGAACAGGAATTGTCGTCTGCAGACCAGGGCCAGGTCCTCAGCAAGGTAGGAAGCTCGTGTTCACTCTCTGAGGGGAGGAGGCCCTTGGGGCGCCAGAACTGGGATACGTATGGATGAGTTGGAGCTGGAAAGGCACGGTGAGGGTGCCTCACAGAATTCTCTTTGCTCTCCTTAGGATACCTCTATTTTATCGACTTAGAGAATGCTGGTTTGTATTTTCCATCAGGCCCGTGCATGTCGTAGCACTTGTTCAGTACATGAAGCATTGGGGAAAACAAACGATGTCAGATGCAATTAAATATAATAAAATTAAAAAAAAATCTCATAAAAAAAAAAAAGAACATATATTCAGGTGTTCCCTAAAAATTTCTCAATGTGAGGCACCTCAAACCATTGGACCGTGTCTCAGTCTCATTTTTCTCATGGTGGCTCTACTTGGCATTTATGGTGGAGTCCAGAGAACTGGTATTGATGGCAGTGGCCTCCTTGCAATGTAGTAACAGGTTCCTTATATAACTATATATATGCATATATATTATATATGTATATGTTCCTTATATAACTATATGTATGTGTGTATATATTATAATAGTAAGTGGTATTAGCATCAATAAAGACAATACAAACATTATAATTATATTTGCATAAAGCTGAATAGTTCATAAGGCAGTTTTATCCACAGCACTCTACGTATTCCTGAGAACAACCCTGTGAGGTGCGTCTCCATTTTACAGGGGGGGAAAATGAAAGTAAGAGTTGTTGGTGACTGTAGTAAGGCTATGCAACCAGTAAGCTGCAAATGAAACACTTTGTTTAGCCTTCTGGAAGAGGAAGGACTCCTTCAAGAAAGTTAACCAGAGTCTGATTCGCCTCATTTAACAGTGGAGAGAAGAGCTGAATGACTTACTCTCCAGAAACAGATAGTATGAGAATATAGTCTGGAAGGATTTATAAAAATCCTTAATAATTTATAAATTAATAATTTATTAAAATCCTTTTATAAAAATTTTATCTCCTAATTTATTTCTTGCAAATGTAATTCTCATCTTTTACCTGAAATGCTGTGTCACCAATGTGCTTATCCGTCTGGGCAGTAACTGTAAATTTCTTCTTGAGTTGCCTGCCAACTGCTTGGAGAAGGAGCAGGAAATTAAGGCTTAATTGCATGAGACAGGGGAACAGTAATATAAGTGATTTGAAGTGAAACCCACTAGGGAGAACTTGCGGGCTCATTCCCTGGGTTAGCAAGGGCTTTGAGTGTCAAGAGACGTTTGCACGCTTCTGTGCCGGAAAAGACGTCGGGCAGCAAACCGACCACTGACACACTCTGGGGCTGGTCTAGATGCTTCTGAAACACTGCTAGTGGGGAGGACAAACTACAGGACGAGCCCTCCCTCCCGCCTGTGCCTTGGATGAGACAGACAAAGAGAGAATACAAACCAGAATCTCTCGGCGCACAGTGCTCTGGGGAATTGATTGACAGTGATCTGGAAGTAACCCTTGAGTGGCAATGGTAGTAGGTGGGTGTGTGGCAGAGCAGGAGTCAAGCTAGACCCCAGGGGCAAGAGCTGCCGTGAGAGGAGCCCCAGGGGGGTGAGATGGGCCAGGATGGGGGAGATCACAGCATGACCCCAAAAAGCCCCTGATGCCAAAGCCAGTAGGAAGCTTTGACAGTGTTCACAGCTAAGGGTTTTATAAAGGGTCCGGAGTGGAGGAGCTGTAAAATGTAGGGGAGAAAAAGTATCTTTGAACTAGGGAACATTGGGATGGCATTAGAAAATGTTAATAGAGTATGTCAGCAGCCTGTGTCTGGAGGAAGGCGAGGCATATTGACCAGCACATTAGGGAGAGTGGCAGTAACAGCCCAGGGTCGAGCAGCCTTCATGTGGAAAAAGGTTAATGGGAACCTGCCATGGTAATATGTCCTTTAACCAGAATCCTGTCATGCAGATGGCCAAGTATCAAGCTCCACAAAGGTCTGGGGACATCGTTATGATCCAGTCTGAGCACATGGGAACGATAGATATTCTCTCAGCTGATTTGGAATCTGCAGATCTTCTAGGGGACCACAGGAAAGGTGAGACCTCTCGGGGTGTGGCAGGTGGATTTTTGGTTCCCTGCGGGTGCTAAAAAAAAGGCAGGAAGATAAGATGCGAAGCAAGGACTGACTTGTGAAAGGAAGGTTAGGAAGCCAGTAGAATGAATGTCTGTGACTGTGGCCACCTCCAAAACAACAGGCGGGCGTGGCAGCTTGCTCTTGGCTTCTCAGTCTTTCAGTCTCCCCTGTTCTTTCAGTCTCCCCGCCTCTGATGGCTCCTCCTTGCATCTGGACCTTTGCCAAGATGAAGGAGTTCAAAAGCAAGCTGGGCAAAGAGAAGAACTGCCGTCTGGTGGTGAAGCGGGGCGAGGTGGTGACCATTCGGGTACCCACCCATCCAGAGGGAAAGCGAGTCTGCTGGGAGTTTGCCACCGACGACTATGACATTGGCTTTGGAGTTTATTTTGACTGGACCCCTGTAACCAGCACTGACATAACTGTGCAGGTCAGTGATTCCAGTGAGGATGAGGATGAAGACGAGGAAGATGAGGAAGAGATTGAAGGCAAGTTCAGCGTTGTAATTTAAGTTGAATGACGCGGGCCAAAGCCAGACCCTCAGAGGACATTCTGGTGGGGATGGTCCAGACAGCTCCCTGGAAAGCTTTCCCTTTACTTCAGAACTAGCTATCTGCTCGGCATTGGCTTGGGGACGGGCTGGTGGGGGCAGGTCAAGGGGTGGGGGAAGCTACTTTGTAGAGAGGTAGTAATTTTCAGTCACAAATAAACCTGAGGTGGTTTCCTAGTTCTGTCTTAGTTTTGGGATGTTTGTATTTATGCTTGGCCCGGAACCCAACTGGATGATCACAGTTTGCTGACTGTACCCTTCCCTCCCTGCTCTAAACTCACAGCTGACTGGCTGCTGTTTCCTTCTTCACTTCACGCCCCAAGTAGTTTACAAAACAGTCCCAGCCGCCATCCCCGCTGCCTCAGCATGGCCCTCGGCCGATTTCGCGCGTCGCGCAAGTGCACGTTCTAAGCTTTAGCCTTACTCCTTATTTTCCCTCCATAATTTTAAAATCAACCCCTTGCTTCCTTCTTTATGGAAACGCAAGTCAACAGGGAAATCTTCAGGTGTTGGGGGTGAGGAGAACCTGATACCTGCTTGGCGTCTCTGTGGGAGGCCAAGTGGGGGGCTCAGTCTCTCTACATGGGTGTTTGTCTTCGTTTCCCACTGCCACCACTTAGTTCTCTCACCTGCTGGCTGAATCTTCCCTTCTGTAATAAACGTCTTTTCTGCCCCTTAGAAACACCTAGACACTTATGGAGATGGGGAGGCTCTATGAGGATAATCACTGCTTCTCAGTCGAGATGTTACTGGCGTCTGGGGTGGCGTGCTCGCTCGAGCAGGGACTCTCCTGAGGTTTCGTGCTAAATGCCGGCATCACCCAGTAGTCACTGTGTGACCCAGAGGTCATCAGACCAAATGACTGTTGGGGCAGTGAGCACTCCCTCACCCCGGGGAAGCCACTGGGCATCCTGGTCCCTCTTCTAACCTGCAGGCCGGACGTCTGTGGTCTCTGAACTCATCCAAACACCCGTTTTGCTCATGCAGACCCTGTCCCGGTTGGAGATGTGGAGAGAGGCTCCAGGAGCTCCCTGCGGGGCCGCTACGGGGAGGTCATGCCCGTGTACCGGCGGGACAGCCACCGAGACGTGCAGGCTGGCAGCCACGACTACCCCGGGGAGGGCATCTACCTGCTCAAGTTTGACAACTCCTACTCCCTGCTCCGCAACAAGACACTCTACTTCCACGTCTACTACACGAGCTGAAGGTCCACGGGACGGGAGGCAGGCGGGTCTTCGCTGGCTGGAGCAGGCTGCCTGCTGGCGCCTCTTGCCGCCGAGAGGCCGGAGCTGAAGGTGGGCATGGCCCCCGGCCCGTGTGGCCTGCCTGCCTGTTGACCCCACATCGCTTTCCCCCTCTTGGCTTCTGCAGGTGGCGGTGTAGCACCCCTATTTTGTGGTCCCTGACTCACATTCTCCTTGCTTCGGACTCCAGCCAAATCTCTTTATGAAGGAACCTACCAGGCAAAAGCCTAAAAGGAAGTTGGGCGTCATCCTTTAAAAGTAAGCTTGCTCTGGTGCAAGGTGTATTATCCTAGTTGCTGCTCTCTCTTCTCCCGGCGCCTTTATGGCATTTAATGGCACCCACTCTTTCCGCTTTCTAAAAGTGCCAGAAGAGGGAAAAGCACATGATCTTTGAAAGAACCCAGTATCTCGGACAGACAGAGCTCTGTCCGGCCTCGCACCACTGCCATATTCCCGCCTGCTGGTTCTCTGTGGCCTCTAGCCCAGGCTGGGAGCCCTCACTGCCTTTGGGGGGTGGTAGCAGTCCCGATGGCTTGACTCTGCCGCCTCCTCTTCTGCTCCCCTGAGTCTGTCTGCCATCACAGCAAGAAGTCCCATGCAGTGGAAAGCGATGACCAGTGTATTCTACGATCTGGGAAGGAAAACTGACTCTGCCACTTCCTGTGTCAAAATGAAGTTTCCCTCACCCAGGCCACTGGTGGTCGAAGGGGATGGGATGGAAACAGGTACAGGATTGACCTCAAAACCTACATCTTTGAAAATCGAGTGTTTATCAGTGATCGTTTGTGTCATCAAAGAAGCAGGCGTATCTGAGAAGATTAAATAGCAGCGACACTCCAGGTTTCCGACCTCTTCTTTGTCTTTACAGTGGGAGTGTCACTTAGTGGTTTTGCTTTGGAGCAATTCATTTTCCAAAGCTGCTGGCTTTAGGTTTCTTGCATTGAGGGTTTCAGGCGTTTGGTGTTCAGGGTCTCGGGAACGGGGATGACGACACTCCGCTGTTGCTGCTGATGGAATTTCTTCCTTCCTAGGCCAAAGCTTTCTTTTCCACCCTAGCACCCCAACGCCCAGAAGTGCCGCAGGGTGCTGCAGCCAGGCCGCCTGAGATGCGGGGTGCGGGGCCTCATGGGGCGAAGGAAGCAGAGAAGGGACCGCTGTGGTCGGTAGTGTGTTCTCCTTGCTTCTTTATCCTTGTCAAATCTGTTACTGCCTTAGGGTCGTGAGGAATAATTAGATTTATTTATTACCTTATTTATTATTATTTTTTAGCACATTTCATTTTGCCTTTGGAACAGTTTCCATCTGTTTCTCAGAAGGCTCCAGTCTGCTCTGAGCCATTGAGGCCGCCACTTGGATGGAGTGAAAGATGAGGCTTTTGGGAACAGCGGGAGGCGATCGGGTCCGTTCCTGCAGGTTCTTCCTGGGGTGCTTTGGGCGGAGTCTTTCCCTCCTGGATGGATGAGTGTGAGGAATTCTAGGTTCTCCTGAGGGACTGTCCACTGGCCCTGGACGGTGTGCAGTGGAATCAGCTCACCAGGTCTCCTGGATTCCAGGACTCCAAAGTCTGTGGCCTCCTCTGAGGAGTCACCTCCTTCCCATTCTCCTTTGCATATCTCTTCCTTGTGTGGGGGCCTTGCACCAAGCCCCTCCTCCCCGCCAGAGCAGGCCTTGAAGGCTCCCCGCAGTGGCCGGTGGCTGCACCCATGTCATGGGCGGAGAGCGAGAAGGCAGTGCCTTCCGTTCCCGGGGAGCAGAGCCCGGCAGGATGGGGTGTGGGTGCCATCGCACCCCGTTCTCTGAGCAGCATCAAGCCTCCGTTATTTTACCTGTGAGAAGATGTGGTAGAGGGTTACACTGGCCAAAATTTACATACCTGGTAAGAGGTGAGAAATTATTTCAGCGACTGTCTGGGCAGTGAGAAGCAAACTGCCTGCTGCATGTCATCCCATCAGAGCAGAGGGACCACCCTTTCGTCACCGACGTCGAACCATGCCTTAGCCGCGTGAATATAATCTTTATAAAGCAATTTTCTACTGGGCTGTTCTCCACTTGGCAAAACCTTGCTTATTTTTCTTGTTTATTGTTAACTTCTGACTTTCTTAAAATGGACCCGTGAGACCATAGGAAGCTCCCTGGGGTAACACCTCGTATGTTTTTGCCATGAGCGTCTCTACGTCCGTTTTCCTAGGAATCCTAGTTCTTTTACATCAGGGAAGCCCGAGGGACAGATCCCCATTGCCTCTGTGTGCCTCTCACTGTCTGACCACTTTGGAGGTCCTGGACACCATCACAGCTCATCCTGTACTGGTATTTCACTAAGAGTCAGGGTTTCTTTGCTCTCATTAGCACAAAATAGCTGAGAGAAGATGTTTCCAATGTGTAATGCAGTGCACCATTCTGAATATCTGAAAGTGTGGAAGTTTAGAGATAAAATAGTTTTTACTGAAGCACAGGTACGCTGAGAATTTCATGGCCCAGCAAATCCTAAGAGATTATCTTAGTCTAAGTCTCTCCCTGTCCAAGCTTATAGAACCAAACAACAAAATGGAAACCGCTCGTGTCCGCCCTCACCCTGCTTTCGAGAGCACAAGTAAACTTTCAGAAGAAAGTGCTTCGTGGTAGAAGGCGACCAGAATGCGCTGCACAGAATGGCTGATCTCTACAATTGCTTGCATTTGTTTGCTGTTGCTGCTCTGTTGTGAGGCGGGGCTTAAAATAGAAGAGATGTCCAGAGTGTTAATGTTCTCCAATATTTTGTCTTGAGAAATGTTCAGCGACCAGAAAACTTAAAGGAAGTGGATAGTAAATATCCAAATGTGAACCTGCTGCATAGGTTTTTAAGTTATAAACTGAAACATTTTAAAGATTCTGCCATTTGTTCCTATTGAAAAGTGTCCCTTCAAGCGTCCCCTGCACAGACCTCGGCTGGCCAGGGCCAGATGCCCCTGGTTTTTTATAGTAGCTGCATTTCAGCCAATGTCAGTTACCTGGGAGTGGGCCTCGTGAAAATGTTTCTCGTTCTCCGTGTTTCAGAACTCAGGCCTTCTTCGGACCCCTGCTCTTGTCTCGTCAGGGTGGGTGAGCGTGAGGCTGCTCCGGGAGGCCCATTCTGGCCTCTGCCACTTGAGGATACGTCAGCAGGACTCAAGTTTAAGCTCAGTCTCCAGACAGTGTCTAGCTTTATAATGGAAGTAGATAGTAACTTGAAATTAGGCCATTCCTGGTTATTTTTTCTTAATTGATTCATGCACTTTAAAAATATTTTTGTCTGTTATTTAGGAAGGCAAATCTAAGACTTTAAAGACAGTATATATTGTCCCTTATAATATGTATATAGAAAAGTTAAACCTGAAAGTTCACTGTATTATTCATCAGTGGGGTTTTTATTGTAAAAGTTATGATGAACCCTATCCAGTCCCTCTTTGAAAGAATTAGGTGACTCCCAAACCCTAAAATTTGTATTTTTATATTTATTTTGTAAGACCGCTTCTCTGCAAAACGTTGCCTTTTAGCCCCCAAAGCACGTTACTCTAAGGTATGAAGCTGAGTTACATCGAAGACTATTGTTTTAGGGGCAGGTGAGGGAGGGGTTTGAAACAATTTTGTACAACTTGAGAACTGCCTTTTTAAATTGATTCCAAGGGATAAAATCCGAATGAAACAAGAGGAAGAGGAAAGCCATCATATGTGTGCCAGAACTTTGCTTATCTCCCCATTTTGTTTAGTATTATTGTTTGCATTTCATTAGTTAAAATTGTTCTTTAAGCCTCACTGTCACACTTGTGTTGGTTGGAGAATCCCCAAATGATTTTGCTGTCTTCTCTAACAGCACTGGCTTCAGAGCACATCTCCTCTGCTGAGTGTGCCGCTTGCCTGACCACCGACTTCATCTCCAAGTTAAGTTCTCTGGGACTTAGAGTCTTAGGCCTTGAGAAAAGAAGACATAATTAGAAAAAGGCCAGGAACAGCTCCGTTTGTGCCAGTGTTTTTGATTCTGGCCAAGAAAGGGATGAGATGGGTAGTTCTCACCCATGTCACGGAAGAGCCTGAACCCTTGAATAAGTGTGTATAACAAGCTGTGCCCCTGTAGGCTGATCTCCCCCACCCCCTTGGGTTCAGGAATCGCCACCTTCTTTAATCTGTGGGAAGTCATTTACACAGCAGCCAGTGAAACATAGCAGACAGTTTGTTCTTGCAGAGCATCTGCTCTAGAATTCCTGCTGGGTCTTTGAGGTCCACACCAACCTCTGTAACTAGCATTTTCCCATGTGACCAAAAGTACAGAACTCTAAAAACCCAAATCTGCCGAAAAAAGAAAGAACAACCCTCTAGAATTTTCATGGTTGAAAAACTTGGGAAGTGAGCTCTGCCTGAAGGAGGCAGCTTTACTTTTTGCGGTGGTTGTGGAGGAGAGCTTGTTGCTGGAGTTGTGCTCTTTAGATCAAGTCGTTGTGGTCGCTATTTGCTCTGTTATTTGTGCCTGGGGAGCCATGATGCATGATTCTTTGGGGAGCAAGTAGGGAACGGGTTTCTAAAACCCTTCACAAGCCCAGTGCTTCCCCACAGCCCTGTGTGTGGAGAGCGTGCATACGGCCAAAGTCCTGGTCTTCATGCACAGGAGATGCTAGCCTAGTCCCCATCCCCACCACTGTGAGACAAGGAGAGTTCGCAGGCTCCCTCCATTTGTGTCTGCCATCTTGTTTACGGTATTGTCTGCGCTGGCAGTGTGCTATCCAAGGCCTCTGTTTACACGACGGATTAGACTTAAATAATAGTAGAGTTGGTAGAGAAGGCAGTCAATCTGTTGGAAGTAAGGCTGGGAAGGGATTGTGGTTTATAGTCACATACTGGCATAGCTGGGTAACTCATAAGACTGTGCAGTCAGAACTCTTTCCTTAACCTTGGTAACGAGTGAAGAAGATGCGGGGATGACAGTTAAATGAGTTGGGTAATAAATACAGCATCTGGGAAAGCATATTCTGTGACTAGCCGTGCAGTTTCAGTGTGAGTCTGGCTCCTCCAGCGTTCTCAGAGCCTGATTTCAGTGACTTTGACATTCCACGAAGGAAACCCCCCCTGAAAATTGGCTTCTGGTGGCCCCTTTTCTAGGAGTGGGGTGGGGCACTCAAGCAAGAACTGCTTGGTTCATTTGGTCCTGGTAGTGGTCAGTGCTACCCCTGTGCTCTGTCTGACCTTTGGGTATGCCTTTGACACCACCAGTTACTTAGATCAGTTAGGGCAGGATTTGGGACCCTAAGGGGGAGCGAATTTAGCTAAGGGTTGTGTGGCCAGATTTCAGAAAGCAGCGTTCTCTCAAGTGTAGCATTGTCTCTGCTGGACCACGAAGGCTACACAAAGCCCCTTCTGTCTGGTCCCTTGTCACTAGCTAAGAAAACCCAATGAATTGTCTACAGCCTTGAGAGTGGAGTTCATTTAAAAGCGGTCATTTCCTCAAAAACTAAGTTCAAAGGCAAGATGCCCACTTTGAAATTATTTGTAGTCCTGGTCACTGGTTTGAACTCATGGTCTGGTTTCTATTACGTGCGCTTTAACTTCTTTTAGGCCCCAGGCATGTGGACCAGAGCTAATTTCAAGGCTCTTTTTCATCCTTTAGAGATAAATAAAGAGCGTCCCAGAAGTCTAATGACATGGGTTTCTCTATTAAATCCCACAGTTTTCTGTCACTTTAAGCAGGTAGCTTTGGTTTCTCTAGGGGTGAAATGACTGATTGCCGGAGGGACAAAGTGTATCTTCTGTTAAATTCTGATAAAGGGTCATGAACACTTTGAAGGGTCCGGTGTGAAATGGTGGAAGGGCTCCTTCCGAACACTCCTCCTCACTCAGGTTTGAAATGCCTGTGACGTCCGTTGTGTTCCCTGTGACTGAGTGTTATTACTGACTTTTAGGTTCGGGCCAAGAATCACCTGGAAAGCAGTATCTTATTTTCCTCCCTTATGTCTTAAGCAATACATCTTAACCGAGAAATTGCATATTAAAACCTCCTGAGAGTATTGTTCATAAACAGATGTTTTCATTTAATCAAGTTGATTTATTTTCTGTTGAGCCATGTTCAAGGGCAAGGAAGTCTGAAGGCAACAGTCTTGTAGCCCGTGACTCTGGTTCACCTGTTCGCCCTTTAATAGTGGGAAGCGTTTTGATTCCCGGAAGGAAGCTGCATAATAATCAAAGTGGTGGGTTATAAGAAAGCCAGACTTTGGGTCAGGATCACTGGCGTGGTGGTGCTTGAGCTCCCCCCCACCTCCATCATGCCATGTAGCGATGTCTGAAAGGCCTGCTTGGGTGCCGTGCACCAGACCCATCAGCAGCTGAAAGATGATCGTGCTTTCTTGATAAGTATTTAAGCAGCTGGCAACCAGGAAGGCTTTCTTTTCCCGTTGTTCTATAGCCCACTCTGATGCCGACATTACAGAAAGGTGCTTGGAAAGGAAACTGTCACAGCTTTTCTTTAAAATACAAGAGTACCCTAACGGTCATTGTCACAGTCAGCTTGTTTGACATGTCCCCTATCGTGGGAATGCTGTTAACACCTCCTGTGATTTCTGAGAGCTCTGTACCCAGTTGTTACTTAATCCTTATGTCCTGCTGAGTGGTTTTTCTTTTAAAATACTATAATTCATCACCCCATGACACTGAAGTCATTGCTGTGGTACACAGAGGGTCCTGAGCTACAGTTCTTCAAGTCTTCAAGTAGCTCAGTCCCTGTGGTTTTTATATCATGTAACGATTTTGTGATGCTTCTGTGCATTCTTTGTCTTCTCTTCCGAGTTTTGAAATCTGTCATAAATAAACTTTTTCACTATGCACCTGAAACACTGGAGTTGTATCTTAATGAACCTGATATATTTTAAATTTTTCATCTTTGACCTCTCCTCTGCATGTATTTTTTTTTAATATCCGAAAGGGCAGGTTTACTATAAAAGGGAAAGAAGGGTACAAGACACTTGCACAGACACAAGTGGGCAGAAAGAGCTGCCCCGAGAGGCACAGGTTTCTTAAAAGGGAGGCCTGCTTGGGCACGGGGCAGGAGGGCTGCCGCCTCTCCTCTGCACCCTAAGAGGAAAGGTGGCCTACAGATCTATGCTATTTTTTCATCTCTTAAGACTTTCAACAGTAACAATTAAAAACAAGATGAAATTAATGGTAGATCTTCCATCTGTCATCTAAATTCATGGCAAAGTATTATTAACTGGGGGCTGGGTTCAATGGCAGAAAAGTTGGGTTTGGAATGATGATTACTAAGAGATCATTACTGAGTTTTATCTTAGTATTTGGTCCCAGTGATGTCCATTTTCCAATGAACAAGTAGTTTTAATTCAGCCTACGTTCATCTACCTAAATGACACCTCTTAAACACGGCCTCCGCACACCCCTGGTGGCCATGACAGGCGAGAACTACATCTGAGCAGGAAGAGGTGCCAGCGGTTTGTTATTCAGCATACCTGTGGTTCTAAGACGCGCCCATTTAACTTTACTCTGTTTTCTATTGCAGCATATTTAGAGATTGTCATATAAAGAAGGAAAAGACCTGAAATAATTGTGAGTTAAGTGATTTTATCCTTCTTCCACCAAACTGTACCATAAGCAACCATAAGAAGCCCAGGCAGGCTACGTGGAGCTAGGTGTTTTAATGACTTTAGGGCCTTCCTGGTGGCCTAAGGGTTAAGTCTTAGCATTATCACCACTGTGGCCTGTGTTCCAACCCTGGCCAGGGAGGTGACCCACATGGCTCAGCAGACCTTTCCTGTCTCACCTGCTGCTCCCCTCAGTTTATTTCAGTCGATCCATCTCTCTGTTCCCCACTCTGTCTCTGGTGAATCCTCTCCCCCACCTGCACCTCTGCCCCATACCCCAGTGCTTCTACACACACAAAATTATATAACTTTAGTGACAATTGCATGTCACTGCTAACACAAAACATATCAAAACTTAACATTTAAAGACACTCATAACCGTCATATGGACCCTAAAGTAGTTCAAGATTCTATAAGGCGACTACAGATCGCAGCTCTTGGCATTCGGCGTGGTGCTCTTTAACCCGCGGAGGTCTGCAGCAAGCACTTAACGCAGGGTGTTCTCCCAAGTGGGAGATGCCTGCCTGTGACCTTGGGATCCAGAGCTTAAAGTGTAAGAATTAAGATCTGCCAGAAAAGTCGAGAGAATTGGAAAATCATCAGCCTGTGAGGATTTTTTTAAAAAAATTCCAACATAAATACACAAAAATGAATTTATTTTTAACTTTTAAAAAGTCGTCAGTAAAATGAATATGTATATCCAAAGTTCATCCAGTAAGTGGCTATGTCGAACTGCTTTGGGACAAGCTCTATTTACTTTTGCTTTGTTATCTGTGTCCCGGTAGCACCTCTTCCTGCGTTCACCCGTCTAGAGTATTTGCCAGGACTTAACGGACTTCATGGAGTTGGAGAGTCTCCATATCTAATTCCTGGTGTTGGGCCCTCTGTCCCTTATCCCTGCGGCACGCCCCCGGAAGCCACAGAGCAGGAATCCTGTGGCCATGGTCTCAAGGACCAGTGTCTGCTGTTCTTCACAGACCTGCTCGCTGCTGTGGGAGGGCAGGAGTGCTTGACTTTTACCGGCTACTCAGCCTTGGGAGAATGAAAATATCCCTTAAGTAGGTGATGGTTTTAGATTGAGATCCCCTCCCCCCCAACAACATAATGATTTATTTGCAGACTTGAGGGAGTGGCACAGGAGGTAATTTCAGAACCCTTTATAGAAACTTAATTATTCCTAAGCCTTGGAGCTATCTGCCTTGACCTCTAGAGAAAAGTCTAGCTGTCTGGGGATATATTTGTGTGTTCCCCCTCCCCCCAAAGAGGTGAGAGACATTCTGGAGAATCACAGTTGTATAGAAGGCCAGCTTCCAATTTAACAAGCGCCTGGGGGCTAACTAATCAGCTTGTTCAGTGCTGGGGTTCCAGAGGTGGGTCAGGGGTGCAGCCCCAGAGGGTCTCCGGGGAACTCTGCTGTCAGGCAGGGATGGTGGTTTAGAAATGCTGTATTCGGTCACTTCCTAGAGCACAGCGGAGTTCCTCTGAGAGTAAGGAGGAGTCTCTTCTCATCCATTTAGCCAGTCCTAGGTCCCAGAGGAGAGGTCCTAATGGGAAGGTGCTAAAACCAGCAAAATCTCGTCTCCATTCTTCTGTAGCAGGGCAGTGAACCATGTTGTTCGTAACCTGGACTCCACGGAGGCCCCAGAGCTGGGAACACTCAGACTCGATACTGCAGGCCAGGTACCAGGTGGAATGTTCTCTCCAGAGCTGTGCTCTTCCAGTGGGGCCAGAACCTCTTATTCCTCCCACTGCCCCTCCCACAGTCCTTCCTGCCCAACACACTCGCCTCTTACATCGCCCAGTTCATCCGAGTTGGTGGTTCCCTAGAACTGCTTTCTCTGCAGCGCCCCCACTTCCATGTCCCCAGCCTGTGGCACTCACAGGAGACACCCAAGAAGTGGCAGCTGGCCCTTGAGGGACAAGTCTCCAAGGTTCTAATCGAAGAAGGTGGCAAGGGCAGTTTCTAGCCCAGGTACAATGCTTTAAAATCACAATCATGAGCTAAGGAGGTGGCCTATTCTCTCCCAAAGCCAGTGCAGCTGAGGAGCACAGAGGCTCAGTCACGTCCTGTGGGTATACAGGTAATCTGTGTGGGTGTGCGGGCAGGCACCTGGTACTTTCTAGGTGGGTCACCTCAAAGAAGGCTGGAGTGTTTCCTTGGTGTAGACACTCTACCGTTCTTGTGGGGAAGACCTGGCAGTCTGGGTCTGGGGTATGAGGTTTGGGAAAACCAGATGAGAATGGAGGACCTCAGACGTGTCACGTGAAGCCCAAGGATCGTTGGTGTTCCTCTGCTGAGCCCAGGGGAAAGCCACAGCATCTGTTCTCTGCCCTTGCCACCCATCCACGCTGCTTTGCAGGTTACATGTGACATACCAGAAAAGGCCAGTTGAACTAGAAGACTGAAACGGTGGGGAAGAAGTATGTGTGGAGTTTTATGTTAGGAGGTGGATGGATTTTGAGAGTTGATAATGGAGACTGTCACCTCCTTACCTGATCCCCATTAAGTGCCTGCTATCAGCCTGAGGATGACTGATGGGGCCCCAGGTTAAAATTTTGATAACTGTCTAAGCGGACAGTAACGGATTGTCTGTCTAAAACAGATGAAATATGTCGATTCTCGTAAGTTCTTATGGAAGAGACAGACAAGCAGTTAGACTACACACCCACTGTGCTGGGACAGTGGGGTTACAGCCAGTAGGCTGTTTCCAGGAGCAAGTTGGGGACAGAGGGCACAAAGGAGCCAGGGCATGAAGGGGAACCAGGTGCTCTGGGGACTCGTGGTCGAGGAAGGTGGCTTCCATTTGGACCAGCACATGTACCTTCGTTCCCTACTCAAGGTCCAGCCGTGCAGGGGAGATGAAGTCTCAGGTATGGGACATGAAGGTCACCTTATTTCACAACCAGAAGGGACCCAAACCTCCCTACGGTATCTCTGCCAAGAGGTGACCCTGGCTGGACACTACCAGGCACGGAGGGCCCAAGGTGAAGCGCCACCCCAGCCTGCTGCATCTCCTGGGCTGGCCCAGCCGCCAGCTGTCCACAGGCCCATGGGGGAGCCTGCCTCCAGCTTCCTGGATCATTCACGACTGGATTGCCCCAAAAGCTGATTCTGGAACTGGTCCAGAGGACCTGACCCCTGAAGATGAGGGACCTCTTAGAGCCACATTCACTGCAGGATCTGGGAACTGAGTTGGTCGCAAAACGCCTTCTTTCCTGCTTCTCCTCTCTGCTCTCTTCTGGATTTTGTCTGATTCTGTCAGGTAGGCTTTGGGCTTTCTTCTCTTCCTTGCCATAGCTGCACCAGCGGCCAGGCCCAGCACAGGGTAGCCAGAAGGTTGGCTGACTTTTCCTTGTAGCCCAAACACAGGGCAGTCCCAGCTAGGAAGAGTGTTGTTCATCTTCTGGAACCCAGCTCAGGCTTAAGTGAAGAATCTGGAGACCAGGGCTTCAGTTTAATGACCAGATTTAGGGGTGGGCATTTTGGAATCGGGTACAGTGTGGGGAGGGCAGGGGTGCACAGACTTCCCGTGGCTTTCTAGCAAACCACCTGTCCTCCTCATGACTGCCTCATGGTACAGACCACAGGCTGTCCCTGCTGAGCCTCCCTTCATCCTCCCACCCACTCTGCCTACAGTGGAAAATGGGGGACTGAGCCAGGAAGAGGTTCAGTGGGAAGGCAGATCCAGAGTGAGGAGTTCAAGTCTCCTTCCTCTCTAGTTAGGATCACTTGTCATCAGGACCACGTAGCCCACCCAGCTTCCGCTCCGGTGCACCCTGGCCTGCCCCCACGCCGTGGCTCGGGTTGGAGCACTAGGCTCTCAGTTCAGGGGGTGTGTCCGGTTGCCGGCGCGGGTGAGACACTTGGAAGGCCTCCAGGGCCAGCAGTGACTTGTTGATGCGGCTGATGGTTGGGTAAGGAGTGACATCCACTTTGAACCTGTGACAGAGAGACACCCACCTAAGTCAGGATCTGCAGGGGCACAGGACAGTGAGGGACACAGGTGGGGCTGGATGTGGCCCCTGGGATGGCCAGGAAGGACTGGGAAGATGGCCTTAATAAGGTGCGCCTATTCACAGGAGCTCTCTGGGCTGGACAGTCTTGTGCAGAATCATCTGGCATCTATCTCTGTTACCTGTTCCTGTTCAAGCCATGCCTGTTTATCGAGAGCCTCCTATGTGGAAGGCACCGTGCCGGGCGTGCATATAGACAGACTCTCCAGCTGTGGCATAAAGCTTCTCAGGGGCAGGGAACATGCCAGACTTGCACAGCTCTCCCAGTGCCAGCACGACCTTCCACAGATGTGGAAGGTCTTACTGAAGGACGGAGGGAGGAAAGTGCCGATTCACTGCCGGCAAAGAAACCTTGTCAAGGGCTGGCAGGCTCTTGGGGTGGTTTTTCCTAGGAGTGTCCCCCAGGGGAACTGCCCCCTCTTAGGAGCAGGGACTGCAGGTCCACTAGGGCTGGTGAGGCCTGGCCCAGTGGCTGGCTGGGGCGAGTTTCTGCATGAGACGCTACCTTAGTTGCTGAACTGGGGGAGAGGAGGTCTGACTGAGAGGCTGGGAACCAAGAGGAAGAGGGAGAGTGGAGGGACTCTCTTACCTTTCAGCATTTGCCACCTGAGGCACTAAGCACAGATCAGCCATGGTCACCTGAAAGGGGGTTGGGTGGGCTTTTGTCAGGGTGTGCACCCCAGACGCTCAGGCTGGGCTGGGGTCCACTGGTGGTGGCACTGGGGCTGGCTCCTGTTGCTCCCATCCATCCCCATGGCCCCACCGTCACCCTCTCCTCTGACCTGTCTGTGTTGGTCCCCAGAGCTAATGGGCTTCTCCCAGGCCTGGCATCAGTTGCCCTGACAACCAACTCTGTGGGTAGCCAGAGAAGATCTGATTGCCTTGTGATGTTACGGGCCTGTGAAAAACCACTACAGGCACTTAAGGAATGCTCCCTGAGGGGGGGCTCTGAAGTCAGAACTACCGGAGGCCAGGCCTTAGCCTGTGTAAGTCGAGGACATGTGAATCCTAATCTTAGAACTGGCAGCGAACAGATGCAGGCACCAAAGCAGGCCTTTCTGTTCCCTCATCGGAGCTGAGGCCTTCAGCTTGAATGCCTCCAGGAATGAGAAGCTCACTTCCTCCTGAGGCAGCTAAGGGTGAGCAGAGGAGCCGCTCGTGAATGAACTTCTGCTCAGCACAGGGCAGATGACCTGTCCTCCCCGCTCCACCCCACAAATCCTCCTCAGAAAGATGCCCTGGGGGTGAAGTAGGTGGCTGAATCAAGTCGGAGTGGCAGCCTGAGGCCACAGTGGGAGGAGACGCAGTGGGCAGTGGCGGGCAGGGCAGGCCTGTGAAGGCTTACCTCATCTCCCACACAGTACTTGCCCGCCGTGCTCTGCAGGATCTTCTCTAGAGCTGTGGGGAGGCCACAGAAAGGGAGATCAGTGTCTCAGGCAGGGGCTTCCACTGGGGGAGAGGGGGGCTAAATGTCCACTGGGTGGGGGGTGCTAAATGAACACTGGGGCATGTGTGCTGGAGGGAATGTGGCAGCAGATCTGGAGAGATGGAGGGGGACATGGGGACAAGATCATGTTTACCTGAGCTTCTCAAGCCTAGCGGCCATTCCCTCCCCCAGCGTGGCCAAGACCTGCCACTAGCCAAGGCAGCAGCTGGCACTTTGCTGCCCTTGGTATCCTGTTGGAGTGGGCAGTGAGGCAGAGGTTAGGCCAAGCAGCAAACATGGGTTGCGAGGCCCAGGAACTAAGGTGTCTGGACGAGCCAGAGGTTGAGGCCAGATCTGTTGAGGCCTTCCTAGAGTGTGTGGGAGGACTTGTTGGCCATGAGGAAGCTTCACTGAGAGGCTACCTTAGGGTAGCTCCATACTCACCATTAAATCCAGAACTGATGACCTTCTGGGCCCAGGCCAGCTGGTTCTCCTCTCCCATTTGCTTCAGGACAGACAGATTCTGTGCAGCCCAAGGACAAGCTGTGATTGGCCTTGGGGGCAGGGTTGGGCCTGCCCAGTCAGCCAAGGCCCCTCAGGGAAGCTCAGTGCCCAAGTGGCCCTGGCTGTCCATGTTCCAGGGTGCCAGCCTCCGACTGCCTTCCTCCCATCAGAGCTCTGGGGAAGCTCTGGAGGGAGAGGCAGTCCCACCGCCTCTTTCTCAGGCTGCCCCAATGGTCCCTGTACCTTGGCAGAGCTGTACAGGTGGGGAAGTGTGGCTGAAAGCTGAGGCCTATCTCCCTACAAAGCTTCTCCCTTCCATGGACCCTTGCAGGAAAGGGAGTGTGGTCCAGAGGTGGGGCTGGGGGGGTGCACAGGATTGGCTTCTGGGAGATCTGCATTCTGGTTCATTCCTTGCACCCCGGAGCCATTTTGCACCTGAATTTCAGCTTCCCTGTTCGTAAAATGGGGTTGGCTGTCTGCTCCAACCTCCATTGCTCAAAAAGGCAAAGTGCTGCGGGAGCAGGGCACAGGCACACAGCCAGAGGCCCTGCACTGCCACTGCTTCCTCTGGGGGCCAGTTCCTCCAAAGTCAGCAGTGGGCAGCGACGAACTGCTCACTGCTTTTATTTATTTGCTTTACCACCGAAACATTTTAAAGTGATAAAACCATAGGGGAATCCCAATCTGTAATACAAAATAGGCAGGAGGCCTGGACTGGTGGCTGCTCAGCCTGTGCCTGCCTCCCAGCCGCCCCCACACCGCTCTGTGTCCTCAGGAGCCAGCCTGCCTGGCATGCTGCTGGGGCTTTTTCTCAAATGCAGTATATGATTTCTGGGATCCCTCCCACCTGTGCCAGGTGGTCTAGGCCAAAGCCTCAGGATCCCTCCCTGTCTTCCTGCAGCCCCGGCCCCCAGGCTGGCACCTCACTGTGGGCTTGCCAGGTGGCGTGTGTTTGCGGGTGTCTGGGTGTGGGGGGGTGCCCGAGCACAGGCGCCGCACCTGCAGGGGCTGGATGCCGCTGGAGATGAGGTCAGAGATCATGCGCACGTGGGCTCTCTTCTTGGGGTCCTGAGGCAGGAGTCTGGGCGTGGGCCGGGTCTCCTCCAGGTACTCAATAATGGCCAGCTGTCCAGAGGGAGCAGTGAGGCAGGGAGGGATGGGGGCCCAGTGGGACAGGGTCAGCGGATGCTTCCTTTCCCTACCAGCCCCCTTACCTGCCTCCCCCACCCCCTTCCCCCTTCCAGGCCACTGAAGCCGAGGGGAGAAACTCTGGACACTTCTGGCAACTCCTGTTCCCCAGATGCTTGAGTTTCCCATCACTTCTCAAAGCAGCCAACTTCCGCCCTCTGATGAATGTTTATCAGCCCCCACTGGACTCTCTGCACCTTGGCCTGGAGAGCCGTGAGGGCCTCTGGTTCAGGGCCGCACTCACCGACTGGCCAATGGTGAGTCCATCAATCTTCAGGGCCGGCACCTGCTTCATGGGGTTCAGTGCCTGGAATTCTGCAGAGAACTGTGGAGAGAGGGCCTGGTGGGTGGGTGGCCTGGCCCAAGCTGGCGAAGGTAGGGCCCAGCCTGCAGGAAGAGCCTAGGCCTGCCTCCCATCAGCCTCCCTGCCTGGGGAAGGCCTGGTTCCAGGCCCAGGCTGGTACCTGGGGCTCTGTGCAGTATCCCAACCCTGCAGTGGTTGATCAGCTACTGGGCTGGCCCCAAGGCACATCCAGAGCGCCTACCCAGTGTGGGGTAATGACCCCTCACCACCCACCTTCCTGGGGTTAGGCACGGAGAGGCTCAGCTGTAGTGTAGGGTCTGGAACCTGGGCCTTCCCTCATCTCCCCTCGCTGCACAGCCACCCCGTCCCACAGGGAGAGCCAGCAGCCTCTGCCTGGCATGGGTACAGGGTCACCGTGGGGGCAGGAATCTGTACGCCCTGCCGGGTCCACTCCAAGCCTGGGGTAGCCTTCTTACCTGCTGCCCCCCATCCTTTACGAGGTTGATGGGTATTATCTCATAGTTGATGTTTTTCAAGGCCAGGGCTAGGAGAGACAGCAGATGTTCTCAGGGTGACAGGAGGCCCAGCTTGGCTCTGACCCCTTCTCTGGCTCTCCTGTCACCACCCTCATCCCTCTCCAGGGCCATGGTGCTTGCTTGTCCATGAACTGCACGTCGTTCTTTCCCCAATGCGTGCCCCCTTCCCCACTATGAAGTGGGCCCCCGCGCCCACTGTGGGCTCCTGGAAGAAGGCAGGCATGGGTCCTGTCCATCTCTGGCCTCTCCAGGGCTAATCTGTTGGCAGGAACTCTCCCTGCTGAGGAGGAAACCCTTTCTGTGTTTACTGAGGTCAGCGCTTTTCACTAGATTTTGTGCAGGGCACTGGGGCTCTCGGAGATCCTACTTATAATGCTGTGTCGACCCTAGTATAGGACACCGTGTGTGTGTGCACATGTGAGTGCACACACACTTGTGCATAAACGACGATGATGGCCGAAGGGTGAGGAAGGGAGGAGAAGGAGACCCGATAGCCGGGGGACTAGGGGTGCCTCCTCAGCGCTGGCCTCCTCACTCTGGAGAGTGAAAGTGGGTGGGGTGGGATAGGCCTTGCACACATACAGAGCTGGCACCTGCCGGGGCAGAGGCTCTGGGCCCGGGAAGGCATCTTCTCAGAGAAACGTATCTCTGGCACCCCAGTGCTCTGGCCTCCTGCTTCCAGAAAAGACCAAGTGACAGTGGTGGGGGAGGGTCACGGAGGACGGCATTCCAGTTAGGGCCAGGCTCCAGAGTGCAGGCTGCCTGGGTTCAAATTTATCCCATTTATTTGCTAGTTGTGTGGTCTTGGCAAGTAACGGCACGGGCCTCTGTGTTTCAGTGTCCAGCTGCCAGGCGGCACAGTGGTGTAAAGAACCTGGACTCTGGAGCCCAACTAGAGGTTTGCATTCCAGCTGTATCTCTTACTAGTTACGTCAGCTGGGCAAGGTATGTAGGCTCTGTTGTTCTGTCCCCTCACCTCAATGGTACAATGGAGACAACAGTACTTCCCGCCCAGGATTTTGGAGATTAAATAGCAGCTTGCATACAAAAGCACTCAGCACAGTTCTCCCTCAGTGTGGGCGGGAGGACTATGGCTTTAGCCAAGCACCAAGTTGAGCTGAGGGGGTAAGGGTCAAATTAGAACTAAACTAGAGGGCCCCAGTTTCTGCTTCCCCAAAGCCAGTTGACATGGGCCAGTTTTGTTGAATTTGCCAGATCAAATAAGATAACTGAGGAAGGCCATCTGGTCCCGGCCAGTTACCAAGGACCTCAGGATTTTATGGGTCTGCTTTAAGCATGGTTGCCTAGGGGCTTTGAAGAGCGGAGTTGGCGGTCCCAAGAGGAAAACACCCCTCCCTTCCTGCCAGCCCTGTAGCTCCCCTCGTTGGACTTCCCAGGTGAAGCTGCCATTCGGAGCTGAGGGCTTCAGAGACAGATGCTGGTTGATGGGGTGAAGCCCTGCCTGACAAGAACAGCCCTTTCTTCCCAGGTTCTCTTTCTACGGGGCTCCCTCCACCCCAGCCCCAAGGTGGGAGCACAGCTCTTACCTATTCGAACTCTCCATGTGCAGGAGCTTCGGAAATAAGAATAGAGGATGGGCTGAGGAGAGAGAGGATGAGGGAATGCATTAACACATGCTGGGGTGCTGTGGGTCTCTAGAGCCCACTGGATTGGAGGCAGCAGGCCTGCCAGGGGGCTCCAAGCCAGCACTGTTTCTCCCCATCCCTGCCAGGCTTCCCTCCGCAGGCCTGCATCTGGTCAACTCAGGCCTGACCCACCTCTGGGTCAGAGGCCTTGGGAGTTATGTGGCATCCCTCCTCTCTAAATGTGGCAAACTACTGAGGGTGAGGGACCCCCTAAGGGACAGCCAGCCTGCAAGTGCCTGCCTTACCTTGCCAGATTCAGTCATGGTGCTGTGGCGACCCTTGGCCTCCTGGAGAATGTCCCTTTTCACAGAACTAGCCGGCAGGGGGAGGGACTCTGAAGGGGTGGATTCCTTGAGCCAATAGGAAGTTAGGCTAGAAACGCTGCAGGGGAACTTTGACCTTGCCAGAAAAGGCATCTCTTTCCAACTTGTGGGAGGTTTTTTTATATGTTCCTGGTGGAGCTGGACAACAGACAAGTCTTCCTGGTTTTGAGGCCACCGTTCATGTGCTGCAGAGGGCTGAGAGCTGGTGTGCCTGGGGCCTGATTCCAGGGCAGGAACCAGTTCTGCCAGACCTTGGACAAATCCCTGCCTTCTCTAGTTTCCAGCTCCCTCATCTATACAAGGAAAGGTTGCCCTAAACTGATGGCTTAGATTCCTTTCAGTAGTGGGCCAGGAAGACGAGGAGCTCCTTGATGCTTCAGTGTCCATCTCTTTCTACTTAACACCCACCAGACCTCCAGGGGAATATTTACACCAACGCTGAAGTGGCAGGTTGGCAGCCGAGGGCTGTTTGGTCTACACAGTATTTAAAGATGTTTCAATTAGTTGCCAAGATTAAAAATATGAGGATATTTCAGAGCCCTCCTGGTGATGCAAGGGGTTAAGGCGCAGCACCATGAAGCTATCTGCAGCCACTATAGCACAAGTTCGACCCCCGGCCAAGGAGCTGACCCACATGACGTAGCAGACCTCTCTTACTAGCCCGCTGCTCCCCTATGCCATGTTTTTTGGTTGATCTGCCCGTTCTGTTCCCCACGCTGTCTCTGGTGAATCCTCTCAACCCCTGCACCTCTGGCCTGTGTCCCAGTTCGTGTAGGCATAAATAAATAAATCTTAAACAAATTAGAATATTTCACATGCAAATTCTGTTGTCTCTTTTCCTTTAAAATAGTCTGGAGGGGACTGGGGTTCCTGAGTAGCAATAATTGATCAAGAACAATTAATGGCCCCTCTTAATCAGGTATGTCCTTTCTGATCTGCCTTGGTGCCTGCCTGGCCTACTTCTCTGATTTCTTAACTTTAGGTTACTGGAAGCCACCTCTAAAAAGTGTAAGGAAAAAGTTAATTTCTACGGAGCTTCATGAACCAGCATTGCTTAGCAGGACCCAAAACAGAGGCACTAGTAATTAGCTCACAAATCTTCAGGCAAACACATGTGTATCCACGTAGATGAGGCTGAATGACACAGATTTTCTCAGCTCGCCCTACCAACCCTCAGACTACAGGCTTTCCACTCAAGTTCCCTCTCCCTTCACAAGCCAAGCACACCAATCTGCTATCTAAACCTGCTGTCTCTGATGTTCTAGTCTTCTAGGTGAGCAAGGGCACAAGTAGGAACCTGAGTTCTCCCAAGTAGGTTCCTGAGCCTGCGTTCCATCATGTACTGAAGGGACCTTTTGTGGGGAAAATGCAGATGGTTCTGCCACTGAAAGCAGATGAGAGGCAGCAGGTGTCTCTGGAAGGGGAGGAGGTGAGCAGTCTGAATGCACCTCTTTGGAGGTGCACCTCTTTGCTGACCTGGCCAGACTGGAGGGGTCCTTGGGGCCGAGATAGGGCCAGGGAGGGATGGAATGACTAGGGAGCAACAGATCCCAGCTTAGAAGTCTTGCAGAACTGCCTTAGTTACCAAATGTCACACCTTTGGCAAGGACGTGCCATGACAGTCACTGTAAATACCACTGCCCTCAAGCTTCTTACTCATGGGCCAGTAGGAGACACAGTGGAGGGCAGTTTTGGCTCTTTCTCTCACCAGTGATGATTATACGAACTATCGCTATTCCCTTTTGCAGTTGTGGAGCTGATTTTATGCCCAACTATTCATCTCATCACTCCTGGAGGAATTCTGTTTCCAATTCAAATACAAATCGTCACCACTCTAAGCATTTTATTCTTAAACCATTTCGTACACATGACTTTAGAGAAAGACTCCTAAAATCTCATTTGGAAGGATGAAAGCGATGCTATATCCCACTTGGTGTGCTCACCACCGAGCTACCAAGCTGCAGTTGGTAAGATTCACGGAGAGGATAAGGAGGGAAAGGCACGAAACTTGAGAGATTCTCGGGGGCCCTTTGTACATGTTGCTACAATGCCGCTGGGGCAGGCCCGCAACTTTAAGTGCTATTGCTGCCCCTCGCCCCGGGGGCACTCTTAAAATGCAAACCACACAGGAAAGCCTTCCTTTAAGTGTTAGGACCTGTCAAGCCGATCGGCCGGGAAAAGAGCACGTAGAACCGTGCGGGAAAAAGTGAAGAACGAAGTGTTAGGAAACCCTAGTACTAGAGACAGGTGAGGCGCGAGTAAAGACACCCGGCCAAGCCCAGGTGCGCGATCTGCCTCGGGCTAAGCTTCCGGGAAGCACAGGCTCCCGCCCGCAGCGCGCAGGCGCAAATGGGACGGTGCGGCGCACTGCAATCTGGGAGTCGTTGTCGGCCTGTGGGCGGGTCTAGGCGCTCACCTTTGACCCCGCCCCCAGGATGTCACTGTGTTTCTAAGCAGCGCCCCTCTCCCCGGGTGCGTGGCACAGACCTTCCCTGCTTGCATCTCGCTCTTCGGGCGACCCCTCTTCCAGGCCAGGAAACTTCGAGCCTGGGATTCTCCGAGTCGTCGACGATCGAGGCCCAGTGGGACCCCGACACGTCAGAACCTCGGCTTTCGTCTCGGTAAAGCGAGGGGCTGGACTAGAATGATCTTCACGGTCTCGTCTAGCTCGCCCCGCCCCTCCGCCACGCCCCCACTCCGGGCGCTGCCGGGAATTGCAGTTCTCTGAGCCCCTCTCCTCCCCGGCCCCGCCAGCCGGCCTGGCCGCCCGGCATGCTCTGCGCCACTAGCGGCCTCCTAGCGGCCACCGCACTCCCCGCCCAGCCCAGAGGCCGGGGCCCCGCGCCCCGCTGCCGGCGCCGGGAACTACATTTCCCAGGGCACCCCGAGCTGTCCCTTTGCGACTTCTTAGCGGGGCGGCTCGCAAGACCTAGTGTGCCTGCGGGCCGGAGGGCGGTGCTGAGGAGGGGAAGGATGCCGCCGGCGGTGGGCGGAGGTCTGGTGGGGTCCGAGCTGCGGCCCCGGAGGGGCCGCTGTGGATCCCAGGCTGCTAGGGCCGTGAGCCCGGACGTGGCCAACGAGGCTGCAGCGCGAAGCCCCAAACGGCCTGCCTGGGGCTCGCGGCGCTTCAGTGTGCTCGGCCGGTGGGCCCTGCTGGCCCTGGTGACGCTGTTGTCCTTCGCCACCCGCTTCCACCGTCTAGACCAGCCGCAGCACATATGGTGAGTGACCGGTGGGAACTTTGTGGGCACCATGGCAACCAGTAGGCGGGACGCACCCTGTGATTGGCCCGGAGGTTTTGGGGCGGGATTTACAGGAGCAAAGGCGGGGCCGCGGTGATGGGGAAACGGGCTGGGCGGGGCTTCCCTCTAGCCAGGTGCCTTCAAAAGGCGGTATTTTGGGGGGTAGCGGTGGGATTCTTAGGATCTGAGGATGCAGCCTTAATTTCCAGGTTATTTTGTAGTGTCCCTCTTGGCTTTCAAATTGTGACTTTTAAAGGTGTTTTAAACTTTCCAAGGAGAATTGAGAATTCTGAGTATAGAATTTTCTAAGGTCTAAGTTCTAATCTGCAGGATTTCTAGTCTTCAGTGAAGGGGACTACCCCTCACCGATACTTAACTTCATCTTCGGGAGCAGGGACAACTTGGGTGACCAGGGACTGCGACAAGGAAACAAGTCTGGGATCATCCTGTGAGGAGAAACTTATTTTCTTAAACGTTTTATGGTGGATTGAGGCATGGTCAGATTTCATTAGATACCTTAAAAAATCTCCAGCTGGAAGAAAGAAATATTTTATACAGTCTGAAAATGGTTAATTTGTTTGGCCAACAAGTGATACCATGTTTTCTCATGTGACTGTGGGGAAAGTTACTTTAGGGGATTTTAGAAATAAAACTCCTAGATCAAGAAGAAAGCAAGCTAAAAGCTGTTAGGTTACTCTACGTGAAAGTTAATAAATACCATTACATGAGACTCCTAGGTCAGACGTTGGACTAATTGCTGCTGTGCTGAGGCAGGATGAACGTTAGCATATTGGCGTTTGTGTCCTTGGCCCCCACGCATCACAGGGTGATGCTGTGGGCTCAAATGGAGGACTGGGCACGCAGTGGATTGCCTGGCAGCTAAAGAACAGCAATTGGGAGTCTGCTGCTTTATAGTAAGTAGCAAGCAAGCGTGGTCTTTGTCCTGGAGAGAAAAATTGACTTCCCCTCTCAAGGTTGCCTGGGTATAAACACAGCTTTGAAAAATGGCCAAGGTAAAGTGCAGTCAGGGCCTGTATCCTTGGCATACCCAGCAAGTAGAAGTACAGAAGGCCCATGAGGATTATGTCTCCCAACAATCTCACCCTTTTCCCTGACGCTGTCTTGGCTTCTGGCAAATTTTCACATGAATATGCAACTCCATTGGCTACTCTGGTTACACTGCCTGACATTTAATCCTGCCTGACAGGAAGAAACCACATCAAAACAAAAATAATTGTCAAGAACCAATGAAAATGAACTTTCAAAATGGGTGTATTTTATTGTAAATTGTGCATTAAATTGACTTAAAACATTGCACAACAACAATTAAAAAAAAACAACAACCAAGTGTTGATAAGAATATGGAACAGCCAGAATTTTCCTAAACCAGTGGGGTAGATGGAAACTGATATACCCACACTGGAAAACTGCCGTGCAGTAGCTTTAAATCTGAACTTTTGACCCAACCATTTCATGTGCAGGTATTTGTGCAAGAGGGCATACATGTGGTGCTCACATATGCTTATAACAGTTTCATTTAAAAAAAAACAAACCCTGTCTGACAAAAGCAGGGGCCAATAATTCATTGTATAGAGCATTTAATTAATAGAATTCCTGTCAGTGGGACTTAAAACAGCAGAAAGAGGCCACCACCTGTGGTGTTTACCATACGCTCCAGGTTCCTTAATTTAGCCACCTGTGAATATATTATTGGTGGGAAAGGACCAGTAAGCCTTATTTGAAAAAACTGTGTGGTTCTCCAGTCTGTTATCCATATAAGCCAGTCTGTTATCTGTTATGACTTGTGCACAGGGTTTCAGATAGGTGTCATCTGATTTTTGGTGTCATAGAGTTATCAATAGATATGATGACTCTGCCTCCCCTGGCCCCCCATAAAAGCAACTTCTGGGCCTCCCTGGTGGTGCAATGAGTTAAGCACAGCATTATGAAGCAAACTGCAGCCACTGCAGCATCCCTGCTGCAGCCACTGCAGCTGTTCAATCCCTGCTGCCAGCTGGGGAGGTGACCCGCTTGGTGCAGCAGACCTCTCCTGCCTCACCCGGTGCTCTCCTCAGCAGTGTGTTTCAGTCAGTCTGTCTGTTCTGCTCCTCACTCTGTCTCTGGTGAGTCCTCTCACCCCACCCTCACGCCTCTGGCCTGTACCCCAGCTCTTATGTGCATAAATAATTTTTTTTTAGAAAAAGAAGCAACTTCTTTGCCCAAGGGAAAGATCCTAACATCACCTGCAGGGGTAATGTTAAAGTAGACTGCAGGTGACTCTGCTTCAGGGAGTTTTTGTTAAATTTTATTTGGCTCACCATCAACTTTGACGTAGATCACCATTACGGTGGTTTGATTAAGCCACATGGGCAGTGCCACTGAACAGTGGTAGCATCAATCACTGTGCAAGGGTATACGTAAGAACTCTTACAGCTAAGGATATCAGGGGAAACGCATGAATTCGTATCAGAATGACAGAGCTCGTGCTGGTCTCTGCAGTCTTGCATACGTGAGAGCAGGGCCCACGACTGGGAGTTGGTGGTCAGGCAGATCAGGATAATTCAAAACCAGACGAGTTCATATTAATTTTTCTGATGTCAGAGTGGTAAATTCTTCAGGTTGCTGCAGATAGATAAGATGGGGATTGGGCCTAGGGGAGAAAGAGAACATTGTCTCCCTTCTTTTGACATTTCTAGGGGTTTAAGGTGGACTCTGTGCCCTTCTCCAGGCCAGATCACTGGTGCCTCCCTCCACTGACACTTTCTCAGCTTACAGTGTCGATGGTGCTCTTCCAGTCTAGTCATCTGCCTCTAGACATGCCACTGAGGCAAGAGACACGCTTCTTGCACAGTTAACCCCACCACCAGTGTTGTTTCTTTCTTTCCACTGCTGTATAATCAGTATGTCTCACCCACTACCTTTAATTTCACCTCTTCTCTAAGTATCTCCTATTTATATCCAGACCTTTTTGCCAAGGCATTGTTAGAAAATTGACACTCATTATGTCTCCCACCTTCACCCAGGTGAGTCACTCTAGGGGGATTTGACAAATAGTGCACGCAATCCAGGGTCATTATCTCTATGCTCTAGAAACATGCCACTCCCAGAAAATTAGGTGACTGGACTAACTAAAGTTTGAATTCCATAGACCCTTCCATTCCAGTGTGCAGCTGCTTTAAGGGAAGGGAAGACAAATCATGCCTAGCCATGGTCAGTGAAGAATCTTAGATTTTAGAACAGGTTTGTATAACCCTCTGCCTTTGTCTTGATCAGTACCCAGCTGGTGGCCAAGAAGAGCTGCATCCTTTCTGGTGAGGACTGTATCAGGTGCCCAAACTGGCTTAGTAGTCGTGTGAACCAGGAAATGAGAGAAGTAGAGTCAAAATTTCTTCGAGAAGACTCTTCAGTGTTTGACATTATCAGATGCCTGTGGTAGTAGGGAGTGCAGATGTCATCAAATACCTTCACGACTGACTGATTATGGGGCGGCCGAGGTGCACCGCTTTTCCTGCAGATGTCTTAAAAACCCAAAAACATGACATAGTATGTCTCCAGGGCCACAGTGGTGTACGTAGGGCAGATGACTAGACTGGAAGAGCATCATCGACACTGTAAGCTGAGAAAGTGTCCGGAGGTGAGGCCCTGACGATAGAGTCCAGAGAAGGGAACGAAGTCCTAAGAGAGTCAGTTTCCTGGGAGCAGGCACGGTCAGTACCCCACGCAGTGTGGCTTCTTTTACTGTGGGACAACAGGCAATTTGGGGCAGGAGTCATAAGTCACCACAGTGCAGAGATGGCTTCTGCTTCAGGGACAGCGTTCTCTGTCTGTGTGGGCTCCATGGCGGTAGAGGTGTTCCCGCCCTGGCGCACCGATGAGTCCAGGGGCTGAGGAGCAGGCTGGGAGGTGCAGACTTGCTCAGCAGCTTGATTCCAGGCGGTCTTAGCACGGTGCTGTCCCTCAGTGCAGACATCTGCACGAGCCATCCAGATTGTCCCCTCTGCAGACTGTCAGACAGAGAGAAGTGTTTTTAATCTCTCAGTTTATAGTCTTCCAAGTGGCATACCAGATGGCGAGAGGCGGTAAAAATGTAGCTTGTCTGTTCCTTAGGAGGATTGTCTAGGGCCACGGTGGTAGCTCCAATTCAGCCTGTTGTGCACATCCACCTGCCGCAGTCGGCACCCAGAGCTATCCTGGGGCCGGGAGACCGCTGCTGTCCAGTGGACACCCCACCTTTTGATTCAGTGTCTCCGTCAGTGACCCAGGCACAGGCGTTAGAGAAGATTTTGTGAATCGAGGGCCCCGCTGAACCGGCAGCTTTTACTTAAGGTGTTGAAATGGAAGCTAGATTCTTCCAAAATGGGAGCTGCTGCTTTTTCATGTAAAATTGTGTCATCTCTTGGGCCAGGCTGGCGCTTCTGTTGAGCCCATCATTTCCACTGGAACAGTAATGCTTGATGAGCATTTCCCTTTTCAGTCATAGATTCCAAGTCACCCGCTCCAGGTTGGCAAAATCAGGCCAAAGAGTCCTAACGCCTTTGTCAGGCACTCCGTTTCTATAGGAACTTAGTGGTATTACATTTAAAATTTAAAAGTTATGTGCCTGGTGCCTTCCTACTGCAGGTGGCGCTGTTATCTTGGAGAATGGTCTCAGCGCTCTAGCAGCCGTGATATCTTTAAAGCTGTCATTTTATTGTGAGTCATATTATTACATTTCTCCACCCAGCGGGGAAGAGAATCACGTCTCAATGTGTGACAGTCTCTGAATGGGGTAATCCTCTTTGATACTTGAGGATAAATACCAGTTAGACATTTAGCAGGGGAAGCCAGGACAATAATAGAAGGACCCTACCCACAAGTTCACTTTGCCGCCCTTCTCCACTGGGGACTTGGCTTAAGTCCTATCAGTTGAAGTTGGGCACGTTTCCCCAGGTCTAAAAGCCCTGCATGGGGTGGCGTTGACAGCCAGCCAGAGATTATACCGTCCCCCACCAAGAGCGTGGGGCGTGCTGGGTGTGTTAGGGGGAAAGGTGGTCCTAAATGGATTATGGGTATGTGGACTCCAACCCCCACTCCAAACCATCAGTGTTCCAGAACCACAAATCCGATAAAACAATTATCGAAAAGTAAATTACTGAGACCTGAGGGTGGAGTTAGCAGCCAGGCTAGCTATAAAACTAAAATAAGCCTTAAACACGCCCTCTTACTAAGGAGCCAGACCCCTTCCTTCGAAGCCATCTCATTCGACTTGGAGCCAGCTCTCAATGCGCCATTGCTTAAATCTGGTAAAGTATTTATGAATTTGTATCCCTTTCTTTTTCCTTTAATGTTATTACTATTTTACTCCCCTTTCTTTCATAAAATAAAACGTGCTAATAACTTTTACCACGTGTACCTGGAGTTAAAACTTTTAAATCTTCTAAGCGCGCAAGTAAAAAACCCAATATAAAAAACCCATTTTATATTAAGGTTACCCTGTAACAGGTGCACCGGGCACGGCACCACTTCCGCTCCAGTATGCTTCTCCGTCGAGCCCAAGGGTTTGGGCCCTTTTCTTTTGGTTGCTGTAGAATTGCTGTGGTCACCCTGCAGTTCTCAGCACCTTTGGCTACCCCTGTGTCTTATGAATCCTCCTCTCTGTGGAATCGAGTAGGGTGGAGTCATAGGCTCCTGTATCTAATAGAATCCTGAGTTTGAGTCCCTTTTTCCCTTGCGTTCCCCAGCGCCCTAGATAGGTGTGCATGGTCTGTGTCGCAAGACAGAGAGACTTTACTGGTCATCTCACTCTTTGAAGCAGCTCGGTGATCGTAGAGGAGAGGAGCCCTGGATAAAGGGCGAGAGGGGTTCAAAGCCGCTGAATGAGGCATATTTACCTTTGGCTGAGTGCACAGCTCTCCAAAGGTCTTTCAGGGTTTTCACTTTACCCAGAGTTCTGTGTGAACAGCAAGTGTTGACACCACTTATGTAAACTGTGGAAACTCCTTAATTCAGCAACCACGTCTGTATTGCCTTTTGGCTGGAGCGTCAAGACATGCTGCCCTGTAAGTCACGATTGCAGCTCTTCCTCCCTTTATGCAGAAGACAGTGAGCAGTGCCCAGGGCAGTATTCAGATAGTTTATTTCATTCCAGCCTCTTTCCAGTCAACCTCATTTATAGATAGGACAGCTGGGGACTCCTACCACCTCCCTTGCCCACCACTTGGGCAAGAGCATTTGTGACCAGATTCCAGAACCTCTCAGCCCATGGGTTCTCATCCTTTCTCTTTCAGAAAGCTATGTCTTAGCATCTTAATGCTTGTTGCCAGAACTGTTGGGCTCTGGGATTTTATTTTACCCTACTCACAAGCTGTTAGGCTAACCTGTCCCTGTTTTATGGATGCTGACGGAGACATCCTGGTTCAGAGACGAGGACTTAATTTCTCACGACACAGTGAGCAGACGCACCACCGGCACGTTGGCGTCAGTCATCCTTGCCCGCAAAGACCTGTGTGATGTCGAGGGTCTGGATGCGTGCCTGCACATGCAGTGGGCGCGTCATAGTTGAGGAATGTTGACAGGAAGAAATCTGCTGTTTTGTAGTAAGCAAGGTCGAGCTCTGTCCCAGAAGGAGAAACCAGCTCTTCGCTAGTGTTGCTTGCTGTAGATATAACCTTGAGAAATGGCCTGAGTTAAGAGCAGTGAGGACCTTGCATTCTTGGCATACCGTGCAAGATCTGGGGGCAGAAAAAAGAACCAGAGAGGACTCTCTCCTAACAGACATGCAATAAAAACCAAGAGGAAATGTGACTATTCCTATCAGACTTACTTGGGAAATTTCTGAGTAATAGTATCACAATTCTTTGTCAATATTTTTCCAAACAGACATCAGAACTCACCCCAAATGTTGGGAAAGTTAGCTAGTGCTCAACACGTGTGGGACTATAGAGTTCTTTTATATGCATCATCTGAATTGAGCCCTGTTACCTCCCTTGGAGGGGACATGGCAGATACAGTTAGTGTCTTCCTTGTGGAGATGAGAAAAGAGTTCAGAGAGGGTGAGTGATTTTCCAGGTCTTGCTGTTAATAAGTGGTCCAGCTGGGACTGGATCTCTCTTTACGTGTCAAGCCATATGCTGAGCAGATGTGGAAGATCTGTTGGACCCACTAAGTTAAAAAAAAAGAAGACCCATATAGTTTTGCCCCTTATATTGCGGATGGGTAATAACTGCTCATGGAAGCTTTCTAGAAGTGGAAAGTTTCTAGAATTCCGCTGTTCTGAGCTACAGAGAGACACTGATAAGCACAAATGGCATGGCTCTGCCGGATATCGGGCTGCAGCCCTCATTTAGGGCATGAGAAATCTTACGTGGCTATAGAAGGTCAGCAATTTTCATGGGTTCTAAAAGCTAATGTATTAGAATCACTGATTGACTTGCAAAATAATTTGTACAATATGGAGAGATTTTTAGGCTCTTAGTAAGACAGTCCTCAGTTTTTGTGTATTAGTTCATTATAATACGATTAGTGAGATCATAGTCGGAAGGTTGATTATCATGAGGTTGATGATCAGAATCTGACTCAGACGCTTTCTCTGCCCGCAGCCTCAGCACAGACTTGATAGCACTACTGACGGACTTCCCTGTGGCAAAGGTTGTCCCAGAGAAAACTCTTACTATAACCCTTTCTGTATTTTAGGAACTCTGCCCTCTTAAAGTAAATGGAAACTCAAGGTAAATAATAAATATAGATTCAACTCCTTGTGATACCTAGATGGTAGGTATTTGCTAGTCTTTCTCATCTGTCCGAAGGAAGGTTAATGACCGACCCCTTGATGTATTGCACCCTCAATTCACTTGTGTCAGAGCTTTTAAAAAATGTTTTTAAAATTGTTTAATATTTTAGAAAATGGTGCACCGTTGTTTGCGTTTAGGGTTGTTTGTGTCGGGCCCTTCAGGTATTGCTACTACAGCGCTGCCGCCACCAAAGCACCCATAGTCCACCACGACAGGCCGTTGTGCTCCCTTCCTACTTTGCTCCTGCCCCTCCCCTTCTGATGGTTCATTCTATAGTCAGCTCTCAAAAGCAGGTTTTTATGTTTCATGAAGCTTTTTTTTTAAATACAGATGCTCCCATTAGTTGCTTCGAGCTCATAGCCTTTTTCCTTAACTGTAATTTTAATCATGCTGTGTTAAAGCTATTTGGGTTTTATGGTAATTAAAAAAATTCCTATTTCTCTTTCTCTTTTTCCTTTAGTTGGGATGAGACTCACTTTGGAAAAATGGGGAGTTATTATATCAACCGCACCTTTTTCTTTGATGTGCACCCGCCTCTGGGAAAGGTGAGCAGTGTGGCCGGCAAAGCAGTCTCCGAAGGGCCCAAGTCTTGGTTCCGGATCTAACTTTTAGGCTTGTAGAACATCCCAGACCAGCTGCTTTCTGGAATCCTTGGTGTTTTTAGGAGACTTTGGGCTTAGAAATGGAGAAAGAATTCATCAACTGGTGGATGTATGAACAAAATGTAGAACATCTATATACTCAAATAAGATTTAGCCATAATCATGTTTGGAATGAAGTACTGACATGTGCTGCAGCATGGATGCATCTTGTAAATGTTATCCTAAGTGAAAGAAGTCAAAGAGATGTCACAATTATGTGACTTTGTTTCTATGTAAGAAATGTCCAGAATTGGCAAATCCAGAGTGACAGAAAATAGATCAGTGTGTTGCCTGTGTCTGGAAGGAGGTGACACTGGGTAGTGACTACAGATGGGTTTGGAGTTTCTTTTTGGGGTGATGAATTGTTCTGCAATTAGGTAGTGGTGATGGTTACACAACCTTGTGACTATACTATAAACCACTGGGTTCTACATTTTAAAATAGTCATTTTTATGGTATGTGAATTTTATTTTAATTGAAAAAAGAGAGAAAAGAAATAGGCTGCATAAAGCAGAAATAGCTAAGGGGAGCTGATTTTCTACCAGGGAACTTGTTTTTCCTTCTCATTCCTGGCTTACTCCTTATTGCTGGACAATTAGAATGTCACCAATCAGAGTTCATTTTACTCTTAAAAACAAACACCTTTGAGAAGCTAATGAATCAGCCCTGTTCACTCGGTCTGTTCTTCCTAATTGTAGGCTGAGATCTTGGGCAATAAGGGGACAAGCATTTGCCTCTTCTTGAAGTGGGGAAGTGGCCCTGGAACCCGGAGTACTGGCGATGAGGCAGGGCCAAGGGTGGGCTTAGGGAAGCACCAGAGCATATGGTGAGGACTGAGGAGAAGCCCCTGTAGGTGAGAGGGCTGGACAGGGAGGGAGATATGAGCCCTATTTCAAAAATGGGGTTGCGTTCCAGGAAGGAGTGGCAAATGTATGCCTCTTCCTAACTCCTTTATAAGGCAACAATAATAAACATAAAGTAACTGAAAATTTAGTCTGTGCTAGTTAGTTTAGACTCATTATTTTATATAATCTCAGAACCACACTCTGACTTTTGTATTCCCGTTGTATCCCAACTGTTGTGTTCTCATTTTTCAGATGGGGAAACTGGGAACAGAAAGGATGGCACTTTGCTTTAGGGAATAATATAGTAAGTGGCAGAGTCACGGTTCAGGCCGGGTCATAGAGTCTGCTCTCTTAACCATTGCACCACACGATGAACCTGCCCCAGTACTAGGGCCACATCTGACACTGTCATGGAAACAGTGAACAGAGTGCCCTGAGTGTTTGCCTTGGGCTGACCTCTCATGGGGATTTTTCATAGGAAACCCAGCCCAGACTTTTAGCTGGGAACTCACCTGCCCATTTTTGGAGTCTTTGTTGATCAGCACAGAGAAGCTACATTTGGAAAACACTGGCCAATTTGTTTTTATTTAAGTCTTCCCTTCTTCAGATCTGGCCCCTATTCAAAAGGGTGAAATGTGAGTCTTCTTTTTAAGGCTACCTTCAGGGAATATGGCCTATCTGCCCCCCTAATTTTCCTCCTGATGATTGAAAGTGAATGATGAGCAAATAGGAAACCTGGGAGAGGGAGCAAAGTGACTTACGTAAGTTCTGAGGCCAAGCCAGACAAGGAATTGAAAAACACTGTAAAATGCAAAGTAGGAAGGCTTTCCTCTAATATTGAGGCTAATCTCTGCCACTTTGCACTGACCTCTAGACCTGGAGGTTCCAGTAAGAAAGGTATGTGTTTAAAGAAAGGAAAAGGTCTGCACACAGTAAGATACTTGGTTAGGAAGGAAAAGGTCAAATGCTGCCTTCCCCCCATTCCTCAGAGGTAGCCATGATCACCTTTGTTAAATTTCTTGTATATCCTCTCAAAAATTTTTAATAAAAATATAGTTATAGATATTTATATACATACACATGAATAACACATTATATATATACAAATGAGATCAGACTAAAATTGTTCAGCAATTTGTATTTTAAACTTGCTGTATCTTGGGCCCTGGTAGCACAGTGGGTTAAGTAGCACACTATGAAGCAAACTGCAACCATGGCAGCACGAGTTCGATCCCTGCCACCGGCTGGGCTTTTAACCTTAAGGAAGTTGAGAGGGAGATAAAGTGTTTTTTTGATGATGGGAACTGAATTTTGATTGCATAGTGCTAGGTGTTTTACCTATAGTACTTCCTCTAGGCCTGTTCTCCTGGCAAGGTGGACTTACTACTGTAGTTCAGAGATGTTAAATACTGTCCACAGTCAGAGAGCTAGAGTGTAAGGTGCTGAGTACTGCTCCCCCCTCCCCTTGTCCCCACGTCTGTGCACATCTTTACTCTAATGGGCTTGCCAGCAGCCTGGGAATTTGTGCCAACACCAGGCAATTTGTCCTCTGAGAGGCCATTAGGAAGGAGCATCCATTTGCTATTACCTGCCAGTTTTTGTTTCTCTAGACATTTGGATGGCTCTGTGTTTTCAATATCTTATTTTATATTTAAAAAAGTGTATGTGAGTTCTAGGGGTTAAGTCTCAGCGCTCTCACCAGGATTGCCTGAGTTCAATCCCCGGCCAGGGAGGGGACCCACGTGGCGCAGCAGACCTCTCCTGTCTCTGCCGCTGCTCCCCTCAGCAGTGTGTTTCAGTTCATCTGCCTGCTCTGCTCCTCACTCTGTCTCTGGTGAATTCTCCCCGCCCCCAACCCCCCTCCTGCCAGCCTTCCTCCGACCTCTGGCCTACACCTCAGGTCTTGTATGCAAAAATAAATAAAAATTAAAGAATATATATATGTATATATATATTACATTAAATTCTGGGCCCTGGGATCCCTACCACCGCTGCTTTTTTTAAAAACAAGGCTTATAATCATTTGTTACATAACTTTGACTTTTATGCCTTGAGCAACTCAGGTTACAACTGCTTAGAGGAACAAGCCAGCTGGTTAGTGCTGCAGATCCAGGCTCCCCCAGCCAGGAGGGCTTTCCCCGACACAGCTGGTGTATCCTGTCCCTGCCAGGAGCACTGGGGTGAGGCTGGCATGGCCTGCAGCTCTCACAGATGCTTGGTTTTTGCCGAAAGCTGCTTTGAATTGCTTGTATGGAATAGAAAATTTTATATTACTGACAGTCAAGTCAAGGAAAGAGACTGACCCTATCAAATAGTTTGAAGAATTCACTACTCACAATCTTAGTTTGTAGTTGCCTTGAGATAGGCCAAGCTTGCTTGCTTTTGAAATATTGGAAATAGAACCAACCTCTGATCTTTGGAACTTTTTTCCATTGGGAGGTCAATCTGTCTCTCTGGGGAAATGCATCTGTCTTTGATTCCTCTTTCTTGTTATCTGTCATTCTCCCTGTTCCTGGTGCACAGCGCCTTGGCCACCTTCTCCCTCTTCCTTCTGGCTGGGCCCTCACTTGTCTCTCAGGAAGACTGTCTCTCAGTCTTCCAGGAAGCGGCCCCTCGCCTCCCCCGGGAGCCAGGGTGTTTGCTTCATGGCTGTGGAAACGAGGCTGCCTGGGAGCCCCTCACTGGGCCTGCCCTTCACATTGCGGGGTTTTTTTTCTTCCTAAGTGTGCAGTCTACACTGCTTTCAAGAACTTGGCCTTAAAACAGGAGAGGATTTGTTTCAAGCAATAAGCTCTATAGACAAAAGACTCTTTACTCTGTAACAGCTGCTGGAGAAAATGTCACACAGGCAACTATTTCTCTGGACAGTTGTCAGGGGAAACCGGTTTGGGGGCAGCTGGAGGGAAGATGAGGGAATGGAAGAATCTTCTCTCACAGTTCTCTTATCTTTTTGTCTCCTCCCTTCAGATGCTCATAGGTCTTGCTGGTTACCTAAGTGGATATGATGGCACCTTTTTGTTCCAGAAGCCTGGGGACAAATATGAACATCACAGCTACTTGGGAATGAGAGCAGTAAGACTCCCTGACTTGACCTAGCCTGACTGAACCCTGGGTTCTCATTCAGTCAGAAATGTTAACAGTTGGAAGCCTTGGATTAGTGGCAGGTGTAGATTAAGGGACTCTGGGATGGAAGGGAGGGTGGGTGGATCTCCACACCCTGTGGAGAGATTCAGAACTGGGGTGGGTGAGAAGGGAAGGGAAGATCACACATAAGATTGAGATTACATAAATTGGAGCAAGCCCACCCTGTCACCTGTCATATTGTCCATGTGAGGCTACAGACTTCAGGTCGGAGAGCAGCCTGGGACCTCAGTAGCCAGGATTTGTCTGCAACCTCAGCACTGGCCTCAGTGATTCCTTTTTTCTCTTGGAAAGTTTCAAGCACACACTTGGGTTTTCCAGTCTTTTAGAAAAGGCCATGTCTTTGCTCAGAGTCTCAGCACCAGCCTTGATGGAACACGACAGGCTTGAACACCCAACTCTGTGGGGACCCTACTAAGTTAAACCAGAACAACTGGTCTTCAGCATGGCGTCTTGGAGCAGCCTGAAGTGACAAACCTGTCTTTGAGGAGCTCAGTGCATGTTAGATAAATGCTCTGTCCTTATTTGGGCTAATCCTGGAATGATGCGCATCATCATATCACACCATATTAAGCAAGGAGTGCCCCCTATCAAATCCATATTTTAAGAGGTCCTTTGTCTTTGTAATGACGTTTGAATATCTCATACATAATTGAATATAGGCTGGATTTGCTGCGGAAATTGAGAAGGCCAAATAGAGCACCCTCATTCCCCTTCACACTAGGACACGTTGCTTTCTTTTGACAAAAAGTGACAGCCCCAGCGTGAGACTCTCCGTTCCTAAGCGTCTCTCTTTAGTTTTGATGGGCAGAGTAGAGGGATGGCGGGGAGGCTGGTGGTTGAAAACAAAACAAACATTCCAGACACTGATATGTCAGGCAATCTTTTTCAAAATAAGAATATAACCTCTAGATTGAAGAATGATTCTGGTGTGGCTGAAGGAAGAGCCAGGGAGAAATTACATAAGAATTCTCTGAAATTCTAAAATACCTTCAGAGATATCGTTCTTAAAGTACTTACTTTATCAAGTACTTTCTATGTGTGATAAAACCTTAGCTCATTCAATCTTTAGAGCAAAGCCTGTGAGTTGGGAACGCATTAGTTTTCACATTCCATAGGTGGGAAGGCTGTCATAGCATGTTCCAGAGTTGTGACCTTCTCAAGGTCACAGCCAGAAGTGATGGGGGTCAGTGCAGCCCCAAAGCCCCCCACTTGAAACCCCTGTGTTGTTTTGCCAACACCTTCCTGGCTGAACTTCGTTGGGTCCATATCAGGGCACAGGTTGCTTGGTTCGGTGCTTCATCGTCTTAAACACCACTTTTTATTTACACTGTTGCAGGTGACTTTAGGTCACCAAGTCATGCTTCCTCAGGGTCCTCTCTCCTAAACCTTAGTTTGTGTCAAGATAATTAGCTTGACCAGTTACTGGACTGATTCTCTTCCCTCCACAGTTCTGTGCGTGCCTGGGTTCCTTGCTGGTCCCCTTTGCCTACCTCACGGTGTTGGAACTGTCCAAGTCCCTGCCGGCGGCGCTGCTCGCAGCTGCCCTCCTCACCTTTGGTAGGTTGTTTCGTCCTGTGCTTCCTGGTGCGCTGACTCGCACCGAGAACGTAGCTGGGAATCAGTATGTTCTAAGTCCTGTCCATGGGCTCAGTTCTCAAGTGACTTCAGTGTTGGGGAAATGTGGTATACATCTTATTTTATACGCTAGGCGCTCTGAGATATACATATATATTCACATATATATATGTGAATGCTTGTATGTAGCAAGTTTTTATGTCATTGAAGGTATAGTTGACTTGGGTAATCCCAAGGAGTAGGTTATCTCTGAGTTATCCATGTTTGGGAATAGATAAAAAGACAAATTTGTCAGTGTGTACATGCATGTGTGTGCAGGGGAGGGAGGAAGGAGGCTTAACGGTTCTAGTTCTGCTTCTCTTAGGTTACTAGAAAGATTAGTTAGATTCCTTAAGTTAATCTCAATTGAATACAAAGACAGATATCTCAGACGTAGCTGGGTGGTAGGCGATAGCAAAATGGAATTTAAACATTTACTGTGGTTACTAAGCCTCCTTGAAGACTTATGGTCTTTGTTCTTGTGAAAGTGAATTCATGATCACATAGAGCTTAATATTTGAAGAAGTCCAGACCAATTTTGGGGGTGATTCTGGCTTTGTCTTGACATATTAGAGGGTCTCTATCTAAGGGACTGGTTGGTAGCTTTGCCCTTTGTCTTTAATTTTCTTTCGGTTATTTATCCATTCAGTCATTTTTATTTAGCTATTTTCAAACATCTACCCTGTGCCAGGTCACATTTCTTGGCCTCAGAGGATGCCCTGAGGAGACACCCTGCTTTCATGAAGCACACCACTAGAGTGGCAGGCAGGAGCTAATCGAGTTAATAAGTGTAATGTAACATCTTAAGCCATGAGTGCTGTGTCAAAAATAGAGTAGGGTGAGGGATAGAGTGATGGGGAGCCCGTCAGTTTTAGGGTGGTCAACAAGGCGCTCCCTGGAGGGGGCTTCTAGTGAAGACCTGAGTAATGGAAAGGACTGAGCCATGCAGAGACCTGAGGGAGTGTGTTCAGGCGGAGGCCAGCTCATGTGGTGGCCCTGTGCAAGGCAGCCCCTGGCGGCTCCCAGGCAGCTGGAGGTCTGTGGTGCTGGGCTGGTGTGAGAGACAGCGTGTATTTGTGTGCAGGATGGGAAGACATGAGAGGGCCTAAGCAACGACATGCTGAAATGAAATTTAGATAAGAAGATTCACTTTGGTGCTCGCATGGAGGATCAACTCCCAGCAGAGACTTCATGAGAAATGCCCTGGTGGAGGCTGTTTATAACCTATGTTGGGGTAGTGGGATCCCCTTTTTGATGATGGAAATGAGGACTTGTCTCAGGACTGCTCTGAGTGAATGATGGTTCTTTTTGGGTTAAGGGCCTAGAAGCATTGTGAGATACTTTCTTGTCATGGGTCTTTGGTATATTCCAGAGCTGTTTCTTATTGTTGGGGTGTTTATTCTCCAGGGGTCTCATCTCTGATTCTGCTTTTTGACCCGTGGGCTCATGTTTTTCAGACACAGGATGCCTCACTCTGTCCCAGTACATCCTCCTTGACCCCATTTTGATGTTCTTCATCATGGCTGCCATGCTGAGCATGGTCAAGTACAACTCCTGCACTGGAAGGTCAGAAAAACCCTCTTGGGGGGGTGGGGGGAGAAGCTTGTTGCAACTCCAGAATTTCCATAACGGCCAGGGAGAGGGTGGATGTCTAGACACTTATGTTAAAACTGAATTTAAGGCAAGAAATTTTTTTTTAATTTAGATTGTGCATTTTAGCTGATAAAAATAGATTTTGAAAGGTTTTCTAGAAATACATAAAGTTTTGCTTTAAATGAGACTAAGAAAATGTCAGTTGTCTTTTTCAAGAGTAGTAGTATTTTTATAGTGGGGTTGATTTGGGTAGGAGTACGTGGACATTTGGAGGGGGCTTTCTCTCACCCATCAGTTTCTAAGCCATCCTTCAGCTTGGATGCTGGATGGGAGATCCTGGGCAACTGTGCTTTGTATTCTCCGTCCCAGAAGGGAGGGTACCAGGACGAGGCTGTCTGGGAGCAGTCTGTCCCCCTGCCCTCAGGGGGAACATCTAGTTCTAGTGATGGAAATAATGTCTGCGAAGGTTGGCTTGAGTGCCCCACACCGATCTGAAAGATCCCTGCAGGTCCTTGTCGGCTCCAGAACTGTTCTGGACGGTCTGGTTTTCTTCCAGAATAGTCTTTTCCAGGTCGTTCTTCTCTGAGAGAGTAGAATGGATCATTCATTCAGTTGACACCAAAAGAGCTGACTCCTTTTTGGCTTTCCCAGAAGGCAGCTTCTGGGAAGCTCATTCAGCTACATTGTGCTCATCAAACCTGACCCGGTGACCACCAGCTCTCTCTGCCTGTGGGTTATATTTTATTTCTGTCTCACCCACTTCTACCAGGCATTTCTTGAATGCATGCGGTGTGCCAGGCACTGTGCTAGGAACTGGAGGTAGAGATGGAACATATTGGAGGAGGCTGTGGAGGAGCATTTGCTCTGCCAGGGGAGCAGCACTGTGGACTTGGTGCTCTGCGCACAGCCAACCTTGGAGCTGATGCCAGGGCTAGAACCATGTTCCACTGCTTGCCAGCTGTTTTGCTTACCTCTCTGTATGTAACTTCCTCGTGTTAAGGAGAGGATAGTGATAGAAACTACTTCGTGGGGTGGTAGCGAGCAGAAGGAGGGAATATGCATAAGAGTGCCTGGAAAGGTCCTGACAGATAGCAAGCACTCGATAAATGCTGGCGTGTCGTGAAGTACCGAGAGACACAGGAGAGAACTGGCAGAGTCCAGTGACTTCTCTGGGTTTCCTTTTCCTTCCACTTGATTGGTCACTCCTGAAGAATAAGCTCCTTGCTTTCTGGAAGCCCTGCACTTAGCCAGGAAGGCTGTGGGCCCTCTCTCCAGAAGTACTCATTCTCAGCCCCTGCTTCCTGCAGCCTCAGGTGTCACGGACCTCTGACTCTGGAGCCAAGTCATGGGAGCCGCAGGAGGAGGGCACAGCACAGTCTGTCAGAGTCCATGCCCTGCCTTGCTTGCGCCTCTGGATTTGGGTCCAGCCAAACTGAACCGTGTCTCGTTGGTTTTCAGGCCCTTCTCTGCCCCCTGGTGGTTTTGGCTCAGCCTGACTGGCGTTAATCTGGCTGGCGCTCTAGGGGTCAAGTTCGTTGGCCTCTTTATCATCCTGCAAGTGGGTTGGAACACCGTTTCAGACCTCTGGCAGCTGTTTGGAGACCTCAGTATTTCACTGGTGAGAACCCAAGTACTTGTGGAAACGTCTTGCTCCCCGGATTGCTCAGCAGAGCTAGTAGAGAAAGTTCCCTCTCTCTGCCTCTGCAGAGTAGCCGTGTTTGGGTCTGAGGTGGGCTGGATGTGGCCGCTGTCTGCGGGCGGCGGGACCTCCGGGCGTGGGCCCCCACCAAGAGGCTGGACAGGTGAGGGCGGGCACGGACCAACACCCCTGGCACTCTCTGCGGGCATGTGTTTCCTTTTGCTCTTAAAATGCTCTGTAAGCTGCCAGGGGCTTCTGTCCAGCTGGGCTCATGCCCAACATGTGACTGACACTCACTGCTTGGGCCTTCCGTAAGGCCGGTGAGACGACATGAGCAAACGCTTCTCTTTCTTCACTCAGGCTTCTGAGATTTGGAGACCAGTAAGGGCCTTTAGGGTTTACTACAGCACTACTTAAGAACTGATTCTTAAATGACTATGTAAAATGCTTTATCATTATCATTATACTTATCTGTTCCTCGTTTCAGCCTTATGAAGCAGGCATTTGTTATCTCTCTTTACAGAGGAGGAAATTGAGACCTAGAGAGGCAATAACATTCCCAAGGTCACACAGGTAGATTTAGGGTTTGTACTTGAGTGAGGCCGATTCCAGGTCTGAACCATTTTGCTTTATAATGCCGCCCCATCAAGTTCTCTAGTTCATTCAGAAAACACAGACCATCCGCTAAGTGTGAAACACAAAATATGAAGATGAATAAAACAAGTCTGCCTATGGAGGTAACAGGAAGAGAGGAAATAAGTAAACAGGCGATTGCAGTACAGTCAGCAGGTGCCGTGAGAGCACAGAGAGGGCCCAGTCAGGCTCGGGAGGTCCAGGAGGGCTTCTGGGCGGAAGCCGAAGCCTGAAGCAGAGAAAAGGAAGTTTTGTGTGATGGGAGGCTGACCTGCAAGGACACGTGGGGAAAGGCGGGGAGCTAGGTGTGTGGGGACTGAGGAGTGACAGTGCACGAGGTGCAGGTAGTGCCTTGTCTGCAGGGGGCCCTGGCTGGGGTCTGGACAGGCAGCAGAGGACTGGCTGTGCTTAACCCCTCGTAGCACCTGGGTGCTGGGGTGTTAGGGGAAGGCTTACGGTTTCCAGGTGATCTTTCTTGTTGGCCATTAGCTTTTTGATGATTGTGTCCTGTACGTAAGAACTTGCATAGAGTGCACATAGCAGTGTAAGGAGTAACAGCGCCCCTTGCCGTCCGTGTCTGCAGGTGACTGTAGGGAAGCACTTGGCTGCTCGCGTCCTGTGCCTCATCGTGCTGCCCCTGGCGCTCTACACAGCCACTTACGCTGTCCACTTCATGGTGCTGAATAAAAGGTACACCCAGAGCTCCCCAGCATCATTCTGGTCTTCCTCTTGCCTCTAGTCGTGGGTGGGCCCTGGGATCTCCTATGTCTGTGGTTGGGATGACAGTGGAGAGTTTCCCCCCTTTTGTTTCCTCCTGTGTTCTGTCTTTTGGACTAGTCCAAGGGGCCCAGAAAGTCTAGCACCTTGGCCCAAAGGAAGAGGAGACTTTCTCAGAGCCCAATTGCCCTTATCCCTAAATGAAGTCCTTGTGCTTAACAGGGCTGGGCCTCCAGAGGATGCAGTTGGAGAGAGGATGATAACGACATTATCTCCATCAGCCACTCCCATTTAAAGAGTAGCAGCCAAGGCCCAGGATCTGTGTCCAGCATGTTATATGTTGCATATATGTATATGCACCGTTTTATTAATTGTAATCATTTCTTAGTTCTTTTAAAATTCTCAGTTTACAAATGAGCAACTTTGACGTCACCTGGCTTGTAAGTGATGGGTTTGGACTCCGGTTTCTTTGACTCCACCGGCTGCCTCTGCCCCACGACGCCATGCTGCCACTCCTGCCGTACTTTTAAACTACCTGAGCAGAGCTCTTCCTAAGACTCCTGGGAAATCATAACTTCACCCCACTGACTTGGTGCTCTTCTGCTCCTCCCCTCCCCACAGTGGCCCTGGTGACGGCTTCTTCAGTTCTGCCTTCCAGGCCCGCCTTTCAGGAAACAACCTTCACAATGCGTCCATCCCCGAACGTGAGTGTCTCTTGGCTGTCACCAAGGTAAAGGGCAGACGGGTTTCCTGGGAGTTGAGTTGGAGAAGGCAAGCATGATGAACTGACTTATTTTAGTCTGTGGATGGCAGAGTGGGAGGCAGGGCCGGTTAGATCTGTCCAAGTGCTCAGAAGAGTGCACTGGGGCACAGGAAGCACAGAGGAAAGCACCCTAACCCATAACTGCACCGTGTCTGTAGAACATCAAAACGACTCTGGGAAGGCCAGTCAGAGAGAACATGGTAGGAGAACAAGGCCCTTTACAGCCAGCGATCACTTCCCACCATGGGGTTCTTTGACTGATGTCCTTTCACTTCTTCACAGATAGTAAATGAGCAGGTGTCAGCCACGCAGGAGGCTGTGGATGGGTGCCCTCGGAATATGGCGTCTGTGTAGCACCCCACATGGTGTGACTGTGTCGAGTTCAAAGGGGGGAAAACAGCAGTGAGGAGTGAAGGGTGTGAGAGAGTACTTCTGCTGGGGCTGAGATGGGCATCAGAGGTTCATAGAGTGAGTTGCCTTGGAGCCAGGCCTTGGAAGAATCCGTAGCTATCAAGGGATGGAGAGGTAGGAGAAGGCACAGTGGGCAGAAGGCACCACAGTCAAGGCCAAGGACAGGGCAAAACTCAAGTCACAGGTTATATGCAGAGAAGTACTGGAAGATGAGGTTGAAGCTAGGTCGGGCCCAGACTGAGGGTTGGCGTGTCCGCATGGGATGTCTGACTTCTTTAAACAGGCAGGGGAGACCTGGTAAAGGTCTTTGAGCAGGAGGCCAGGAAAGCTGTAGTGCTGTAAAGAGACGACCCTGATGGCAGAGTGAGGGATGACTCACTGTGAGCAAGTGGAGGGGAGTGGAGACTGGGGTATCCTCTGGAGCTGTCGTGAGGTCTTGAGCTGGGCAGGGTGACAGCAGCCATGGGGGCAAGGCAAAGGGGCATGTAGCAAGAAGATTGAGCATGCAGAGGGAGAAAGGAAGATGCCACTGAAGACTGGAGTCCAGGGCATATTTCCTGGAGGCGAGTATTCCGTACATCTGTTAGTCTCTTGGTGTCTCACACGGTGCCTAGAACACAGAGGACCTGTGAAAATGGGAAAGAGAAACAGGAAAGCAGGTGAAAAAGTTGATTTGGAAGGGCAGGTTCCACGTTAGAGATGCTGACTTTGAGTCACTTGGGAATTACCTGCAGGGGAGCCAGTGGGCTTGAGATCTGTGCTTTCAAAGCTGACTCAACCGGGGAACGTGGTAATTGATGTGCCGTGGCTGTGATCTGTAAGGACTAGAAGAGGTCAGGCCACTGTGGAAAGCAGGAGGAAGGGGAATTAGGGAAGAAGATGGAGGAGGTTAGCCCATGAGGGGGAGAGGGAAGAAGAGGGCAGAGAACATTTTAAGGAGTAAAGGTGGGGGCCTCCCTGGTGGCGCAGGGGGTTGAGCGCCACACTAGAGGGCATCTGCAGCCACTGCAGTGTGAGTTTGATCCCCAGTCAGGGAAGGGACCCACAGGGTGCAGCAGACCTCTCCTGCCTCGCACGCTGCTCCCTTCAGCAGTGTATTTCGGTTGATCTGCCTGTTCTGCTCCCCGCTCTGTCTCTGGTGGATCCTCTCATCCCCCATGCCTCTGTTCTGTACCCCAGTTCTTGTGTGCATTAATAAATAAATCTTTGAAAAAACCAAAAAGGCATAAAGGTGGTCAGCAGGATGTGGGGCTGCATATGTCACCTGAATTAGGAAAATGGAGCTGTGAGATGAAGAGTCCTACTCATTATTTAGAAGACCTAACTCAGCGAGGCGCTCATCCCTCAAGCCATGCTTTTCTCACTCCTTGGGCGCCAGTGCACTGCCTGCTCTGGGCTACCCCCATGTCCCACCCTGTCACAGATGTGCTGGAGCACTTGCCCGTTGACCTGAGCTTGTCGCTGTAAAGCCATCTTCTCCCAAACTGGGCTCTCCCAGGGCTGCAGGCACTGGGTAATTAACAGATTCTGCTCACCACATGAATGGACAATGAAGGGGAGGAGCTGACCAGCGCTGGTGGAGTGAGGAGTTTCAGTGGTGGGGAGCGGTGGGGCAGCCAGAATCTAGGTGACTGAGAAGAGGGTCAAGTAATAAGGAAAAGAGGCTTCCCAGTGGCCAAGCCTGCAAGAAGCAGGGGTGCGCTTGGGTGAGCTACTCACTCTGTTTCTGTCTTTTAAATTCAGAGTAATAAAAAAAATACCATTGAACAGTTGCTTCAGTGGCACTAGATTTAAAGGGAGGAGAGGTTATATAGTGAAAACTTGCTCTGTTATAAAATTGTATCTCAGAGAGCATTCACGCTGAACACGTAAAATACTGCTTCCTTCTTTACTCCGCTGAGTGTATGTGTAGAAGGACAAGTCACTTCTAATCTTTTGCACTTACAAACAGTTCTTTGATAATAATGCTCTCAGTACCCAGCTTCCTAGTTGTTGGGAGGGGGAGGGGGCACAAGTGAGACTCTGTAGCGCACTCTCTTTTGGGGTGACTCCATGGGAGTGAGAGGGCAGCTGCGCCCTGCTTGAGGCAGTCCCAGGCCCAGGTGTTAGGGGTCTGGAGTCCTGTGGCTCCAAGGTCCCTCCAGGGTGGCTCTAGCACTGCGCCAGCTCACGGCCTCTCTCCTTCTCTCAGACTTGGCCTACGGCTCTGTGATCACTGTGAAGAATCTACGCATGGCCATTGGTTATCTCCACTCCCACAGTCACCTCTACCCGGAGGGCATCGGCGCCCGCCAGCAGCAGGTCGGTGAGCTTTTATTGCACTTACATTGCACCAGCACCAACCCGTTTGCCAGACTGAAGCCGCCATTCTTTCTTGCCTCCTGTCCTTTGCCTGCGCCATTTCCCCTGCTTGACATTCTTCCTCCTGCACCCTTCTCTTTCCTCTGACTCCCTCCAGCTTCTCTAGTGGGTGCTATTCCTTTTGGCCTGTACCTGCATGCAGACCTCTCACAGGAGCGGCTTTCTTGACGCCCTTTACAAGCCTGTGTGCAAACCCTTTTCACAGAGTTGTGAGTGCTTTCTTCCTCCCGCCCCTTGCTACGCGATTGCTGGCTCCCGCGAGGCTGGAGTGGATGAGGAGTGAAGTATAGTGGTTACTGATGCACTGGGAACCAAACCACATGACCTGGCTTTGTCCTGGTTCTGCTGGAGTATGACTTTGAACAAATTCCTCACCCTTTCTGTGCTTCAGTGTCCTCATCTTTAAACTGGGGAAAACAAATAGCACCTCTTTCCTTCATAGGAACGATTAGCTGTGATGATTAGCTGTGTGGGCTAAGACATGTTAAATGTGCACTGGAGATCTAGCTCTGAGTATTATCTGAAAGAGTGAGCTACACCGTGTCCCTGCCCATGTTATGGAGGCTTGGGGTGGTTGTGTGGGATAGTGCTCGAGAGAGGAGCAGGGTGTTGGGGAGGGTGTAGTAGAGATGATTTTATTCCATAAACACAGAGGTGGCACTGAAAGTTATTAGGGGATGGCAAGATGTGATTAGATTTCTAGTGTTGAAAGACACCTCAGCAGGAGTGTCGTGGGCTGCAGGAGAGGCAGACTGGGGGCAAGGAACCAGAGTGGAGGCAATAGTCGTGACAGAAGACAGTGAGTGACAGCAAAGATCATCGGCATAGAGGTGGGCTTGTTTCAGGAAGCACTTCACTGGTCACGTATCGAGGCTCGGTAATGGATGGATGTCGGGGGGAGCTATGTCCACGTGTGTGGAGGTCAGGGTGTGCGAGTGCTACCTGTTGTTTCTCCATTATCAGAAGTGGAAGTGGAGGAGCGGCTTTGGAGGTGAAAAATTTTCCTTTGTGTATTTTATCTCTGCACTCGTCTGTGGAGCGAGATCTAACTGTGTTGTGCATGGATGTTGGCTTTGTAATTATTTCCATGTTGGCATAATTGTATGAAGTCTCTAGCCTGGGAGCATTGCCGTAGCTGCTGCGATTTGAATCCTGTCTCCAGTTCATTAGCTGTGTGACCTTGTATAAATCACTTGACCTCAGTTTTCTTGTAAGTAACACGTGAGTGGAACTGCAGGAGAGAACAGTGATGTTAACTGAGATGTGAGCGGCCCACTGCTCAGACCCGAGCCTGTCAACTTTTCACAGGCCTTGTCCTAGGCCGGCAGACGCTGTTGTAAAACATGTATAATATCCTTTTCTGTGGCTATACCATCATGTTAAGTAGTCCGCCATTATCAGACGTTTATACTGTTTCCAGGTTTTGCCGTTAGATTCGTTGCAGCATTACAGGAGTGTGCACGTGTGCACACACAAGTCACTTTTTAATCAGTACACAAAATGACAGTCGGTTAAAACTTTGGCCTCTCTCGTGAGATATTTACGGAGCTTTTTCGTTTCATTTGGCCACATTCTAGAAGACATAATGATGTGAATTTTTCATTTAGAAAGTTTGAGTCATGATCTTAATTACTTTTTGAAATGCACTAAATCCTCTGTGTGCTAAAGACTGTTAACACAAGCTGTAATGGTTCCTTCCCTTTGGAGGCTAGAACTTTAAGGATGAAGCTGAAAGACACAAAGAGACAAATCAAATGCTCTTGAAGATAAGACCTCTAAATGCACAAGGAAATAGCGAATCCCACTCGCTAATGCTATTTCTGAACCCCATTGGGAAACATGGCCCCTCCGGTTGGTGGCCGGGGGTTCTGAAAGATATTTAAGCCGTACTGCTTTGCTGTTGATTGTCTTATGGCCAACGTTGCTGACAGTGATGGTCTTCTCTCTCCCACCCCTTTCTCCTTCCTCCATCCCACTCAGGTCACCACCTATTTGCACAAAGACTACAACAACCTGTGGATTATCAAGAAACAAAACGCAAATGCAGGTAACGTGGTAGGGAACTGATGCTTCTTGTGTTATTACTTTGAGTCCTTCTTAATGTTTATCTCTCCTCCGAAAGAATGGTACTGGGCTGGACCTTCCTGCATATTCTTTAACAACATCGTAGTGATCGCAGCTAGCCTTTTAGCAATTACTTACCGAACACCTACTATGTTCCAAGCATTATTGTCAGCCTAAGGGATAAGCAGTGAGCAAGATAGATGAACTCTCACTCTTGGAGCTGTCATTTTGAGGCCAGATTGCCAAGCCAAGCCTCAGACTTAACCCAGAATTGGTTCTCTTGACATGCTGCTCGGGGCCGCTGGTTAGCCCCAACTGCGGGCCAAGGTGACTGTGCTCACTTCTTACCAGAGCACGCCACACTGCGCAGTCCCCAGCATATGCTGTGTCCAGAGTTGCTGCCCACTGCTTACCCCTGGACTGCGCCAGTCAGCTGGGCACGGGACAAGCCAGTCCCGTGGCTGGGCTTGTCCGGTTGGTGCTTGGGGCTTCACCCAGTGCCTGCTGAGGGACTCTCCTGACGAGCTTGGGCAAAGCTGCTCTGGAGCACACCTGTGGGACTCTCAGAGCTTTATGACAAGGGCTATGTTTGGATCTTCCTTTCTGTGGTCAGATAGCCTGTTACCTGCAGGCTCTGCCCTCTCTGCAGCTGAGACGAGCTCACTGTCTGTGCCACAGCTATTCTCTGTCTCCTCAGCCTATACCACCTGGCTCGGCCTGTCTCGAGTCTGCTGCACCACAGCCTTTGTGGGGGAAGTGGGCGGCTACTGTCTAAATTTGCCTTCTTTGTTCCTTTCCATACCTCCTCTGATTGCTGTGGAGTTAGCCTAGAAATGTGGCACGCACAACCATTGCCTTTGCATCCACTCAGCAGCAGGTGATGGACCTCCCAACAGGGTCTGTTTCTGCCCCTTCTGATACTGGTGTTGGTTGTGTTTGGGTCCAGCAGGCCAAGCACAGGCGGTCTGCCGCAGTGGGGGTGTGAAGGAAGACGAGCTTTCCCTCTCAAGCCGCATGGGCACAGCTCTGAACATTGCTGGTTGGTTATTCTTTGTGGCTTCCGTGTAAGATGGTTGCGTTTCACCCAAGCAGCTCAGGATTGATGTGATAGTGGAGATCTGCGAGCACTTTGGGACTGGGAACTGTGCATACTAAGGTCTCTGTGTTCTTAATGACCATAAACACCCTTCCCCTCGAGTCCATATGAAATAAAACTTCTCCCCAGTTGACATATTTGATTTGTCATCTTGCTGATTCATCTTCTTAAGAGAACTTAACAGGCAAAGTAGAAATGGGTATTTCACAGCCGAGTTCTCGGATTCTCATGAGAGCCAGTGATTTGCGCTGGCAGATTTGTCTCTCCTGACCTGACCTCGAGTGTTAATGTGTCACTGCTGGAGACAGAAATCTTCAAGGATCCTCTGTGTTGCTGTGATTACTGCCACGTCCTTTCCCATTGTCATCGCCTTTCCAGACCCTTCTCAGTCGTGATTTCCGATGAAGACAAGTAGTCTCTTTCATCCTTTTATTTTCCTCTATTCCCAGACAGCCGCCAGCAGATTTTGCAGAGTTTAAAATTTGATCTGAAAGAGAGCCAGACAAATGGTCATTTACATGGACTAATTCTGGGAACACTGTGTTTGTATTGCTAAGAGGAAAATCTTATTATTTAGCTTTCCAGCTTAAAAAGCATCCAGTGGGGACTTCAGTGCTTGTCAGAGAAAGGACCACGTTTTCTAGCCTGGCATCCACAGCCTCATCTAAGTCCATGTCCTCACCTATTCCCGCTCTCCTTTCTGAATGTGTGAAACCATTTACCATCAATCAAATGCGTTTTGTCCTTTCCTACCTCTTACTCTTACTTGGTCATCTGACAGAATTTCCCCTTCCTTAAAGAGTCTGTTCAAGCATCATCTCTTCCTCCACCCTCTGAGGTTAAGGACTGGTCTCCAGTACTGTTGTGTGTGTGTGTGTGTGTGTGTGTGTGTAGAAGAACTGGGGTGTAGGCCAGAGGTGCAGGGGTGGGGGTGAGAAGATTCACCAGAAACAGAGTGGAGAGAAGAACAGATGGAGTCACTGAAATACACGGCCGAGGGGAGCAGCAGGCGAGGCAGGAGAGGCCTGCTGTCCCAGTGCTCTGTTAGTATCTCTAGCACTAACTAGAGCAGTGCTCTAACTCTTACCAGTATGTCAGCAATTACTACTAACTAGCAAGTGAGTGATTTCAGATATCAGTGCTTGACTCTTCTTGGCAGATCCCGTAGACCCTTCATTTCCGGTGGAGTTTGTAAGACATGGAGACATCATTCGGCTGGAACACAAAGAGTAAGTAAATTTGCTTTTTGGGCTAAATGAGGGTTATGGGCACCAAAGGTTGGGAGATCTTTAAGGCGGGAAATAAACAGAAGTCAAATTTGGAAGAGGTTCTAGTAAATGGAACAAGACTGTGCTAGAATGGGAGGATCGTTTTTGAAGGTTGATAAAATAAGCAGGCCAGCCTTTGCCTGCCTGTTCTGACTTTGGGGAACTTTAAGATTTGAGCGTTCTTTCACTTTCTCTTTTCCTAGAAGAAAAAAGAAAACAATTTGAGTTGCCCAGATTTGCTGCTTAAGTGGCTATCTATAGAAAGATGTAGGAGTCTGTTTCTGAGAATTTGGCAAGCTGGTGTATTTACCCAGTGTTCTCACTGATGATGAGTAGAAATGATGGAATAATATAAACTTCTTAAAAGCATCAAAGAGCTAACAGGCAGTAAAGCATTTCTAAGCCAATCTAAGTGAAAGGGAATGCAGAGAAATAAGTAGGACGCAGCATCCACTTCTGCCTTTATCCCATGATCTTGTATTTTGATCTTGGTTTTGGACTGCTTCTTGAGAATTTTAAAGTTCAAAACTATATAGTCACCCAAAGGGGTAATTTATTAAGTGATCCTCCCTCCCAATTTGGAGCCCCCAAAGACTTCAGGTAAAGGTAACTCTGTCCTATCCATTTGTGCCCAGGAAAAGTGATTTCTGTGTCTAGCAGAGCTGTGGGAGGGCTGGTGTGGTGGGGTGTGGGAGGGGATATTACCTCCGGTTCCTGAGAGGTTGTAACTACCAGTTACCATCCCGTGCACCAGTTACCATCCCGTGCACTTGTAACCAAGTGCTTTTCTCCTGGATGGGCTCAAAATCTGGAAGCCATGAATTTACACTTGATCTTAGTCAAAAGGCCCAGAAGCGATGAAGCTACGAATTTAAATGAATACAGTCCTCCCAAGTGGTAACGTCTCCTAGATGCCTGGCTAAAAACAAATGTAAATTTTCTTTTGGGGAAGACATTGTCATCTGTTCCCATAAATAGGTTTTCAGTGACAGTGAGTAGTACACAGTAAAAAATAACTAAGCACAGAAGGAAATAGGGCACTCGGTACAAGAACAAACAATAGACCACAGGAGCAGCCCTGCAAAAATGTCATATACTGGAATCATCAGATACAGATTTTTTTCAGTCAGTGATTATATATAGAAAGACAATATTTTTTTTCCTTAGTGATGATTGAGGATACTTGACATATTTATTTTGTTATTTTCACTCCCACCATTACCCCTTGTATCTTCTTTGACCCTTTCTCCCAACTCCCTCCCTCTAAACCTCAGTGACCTCCCTTCATTTATCAATGATTGCTTATCTCATAAGTATTGTACTTAGTTGAGACATTTGTAAACTTCCAGTATTTGTTTTTGTCATTTGACTATATATAATTCCCTCAAACTCCTTCCATTTGCTGTAAATGGCAACATTTCATCTTTCCTCATCGCTGAATGGTATTCCATAGATCGCATCTTTTTTTTAACCTTTAAAATTTCACATATTATTAGGTATTTAATTTATTAGGTAGTGTTAAATACATAGTTTGAAGTTTAAATACAATGTTTGAACTAATTGTTTATAGACCGTATCTTGATCCAGTTTTCTTTCTAAAGAAAGATTATTTAGATTGCTTTTATTTCCCAAATATTGTAAATAAACATTGTGGATCTTATAGTTTTGTTTTTTTTATTTATTTTTTATTTCAAAAGGATGTTTTTATTACATGTAAATTACATTTTAATCTATCTTTTTTTCTTTTAAAAAATATTTTAAAATTTACATATACTTGCCATTAATTGTAATCCCCATGTATTCCCCATCACCATCTCACCAGTGCACCATCACCTCAGTCCC
>JAGFMF010011747.1:2509813-2685513 GCA_019455555.1 Galemys pyrenaicus | reverse complement strand
CCCTGGCCGGCAGCAGGGATCGAACTCGTGCTGCAGTGGCTGCGGTTTGCTTCATAGTGCGTTGCTTAACCCACTGCGCCACCAGGGAGGCCCTCCCTTACTCTGTCTTAACTTCATCTTGGAGGGCAAAGGATTCGAGACTAGATATCTTTTTTTTGATACTTTAAATATCTCCTCCCATTCCTTCTTGCTTGTCAGGTTTCTACTAGAAAGTCTATAGACAGTCTAATTGTTGTTTCCTTACAGGTTACTTTTTTTCCTCAATGTTTTTAATATTCTGTCTTGTCATTGCCTTTCAGCAGTTTTATTATAATGTGTTTTGGAGTGTGTTTGATATTATTTTGTTTGGAACTCTTTGGACCTCTTAGATCAACATGTTTAGTTTATTTCCCAGGCATTTGGGTGGGTGTTATTTCTTTTTAGGTTATTCCAAAGAGTTCTTATGATTTTCATTTTTTATTCTTTTTTCTTTGTTGTTGTATTTGTATGTTCTTTGATCTTGTGCTTTTGAGATCACAGATTTGTTTGTCTGCTGTTGAGTCCCACATTGTATTTTAAAATTCAATTATATATCTATATATTTCTTAGACCCATTAGTTCTGATTGTATTTTCATATTTTCTCAGTTCTTTATTATGTTCCTGTTTTACATCATCCATTATTATTATTATTTTTATTTAGCCAGCATTGATTACCTTAAGCTTTTTTTCAGGTATATTCCATTGTTCTGATGGATGGAGATTTCTTTTGCTCCAGTGTTTGTGATACTTTCTTCTGTCTTTTCATGTTTAGTTTTTATAGGTTGCAATAGGGATAAGCTTTTAAACTGCTGCCTTTACACCTGGTCCTGGCAAGAGGTCATAAGGAGAAAGGAGCCTGGGCAATAGCTCACCTCCAGTGAGCATCAAGGATTCAAGCTTCCCGCTGCTGTACAGTGAGAAGAGAGATGTATAGTAGAGATCCACGCCAGTCCCTTCTGCTAGGCCAACTCATCAGCCTAAGTGTCTCTTACCGTGTCTTACCAGCCTCAGACTCTAGGCTTTGTTTGAGCATTAAATGTATTGGTGGACACAGACTGCAGCTGAGACAGGGACACAGCTGGAGTTGTTCTCTCTACTTTTCCAGTACAGTGCCTTTCCCCAGGGTGCTTGTTCCTGTGGTTAAGCGCTGGTTAGTGAAATAATTTTTTTCTCAGTTTTGACCCTGGGTGGGAGAAGGCAGGTGTTTCAAATATCGCAGCCTCAGGCAGCAAACATTAGCCTCTTCTATGTGGCCATAGAGGTGATCTGACCTGGCTTTCCCCATGGGTTTGGGCCCCAACTATTTTCTACTGGGAGCCTGAGGCTCAAACTTGTAATCATTACTCTGTGCCCCTACGCCTATAGTTCTTCAGTAGTGTGCCCTCTGTCCTGGACACCAGCTCTCTGCACCCCCATGTCCAGCACCGTGCCCAGTCCTCAAAGTCCCTGATGTGGGTTTTTGCCCAGAGTTAGTAGCTGTAGGGGAGCTCCATATTGCTGCCGGCCTCCCTCTGTGAGTTGTACTGCAAACACCGGTCAGTCACGTTTCTCTTGCCCCTTTCCACTGGAGTTGTCCTTTTGTGCAGTGTTCATGCCTTTATATTTCAGGGGCTATAGGCTTTGCTCAACTGTAATCTAGTTGTGAATATGTAGAGGAGGTGAGCCCTGTGTTTTCATTCTGTCACCATCTTGCCAGATTCTGTAATTTATTATTAAATAAGTTTTAACTTACTAAATTGTATTTTTGTAAGTTTCCAAAATTTTTATAATGAAACTTTATTATTGACAACAGTAAAAATTATTATTAAAAGCATAAAGTTGTTAAGATGTTAAGTAAAGCCCCCACCTCCTCCACAGATCTACAATTTACAAAGCTGGTGATGAGAGTAGAAAAGTGAATAGTAGGAGCTTTACCTATCTCGGGCATGTGTAGGTTATAAACTGTAATTTTTTCCCCCAAACTCACTTCATAAGTCAGGCAAGCCAAGCACTTCAAAGGTACCAAGGGTGTTACCCCCCTTCCCCGCCCCACCTGAATTAGTCCTTTTCTTGGCATGTGACCTTCTTGGTTTGGGCAGTTCTCCAATGCTCTGGATATTTCTTTTGAGTAAATAAGAGTTTCCTTGGTTGTGTTCTATTTAATAGTTCAGATTCCAATTTTTTGTATCCTAAGAAGTGACCTGGATTATCCTCAGTAAAGACAGGACCATCACACGTCTCTTTCTTCAGGGTAATGGCACCTCTCCTTTAACTTCCAGGACTTCTCGGAACCTGCACAGCCACTATCATGAGGCCCCACTGACCCGGAAGCACTATCAGGTCACTGGCTATGGCATAGTAAGTGAGCAACTGGAGCGTGAGCAGAATGTAAATGGTGGGGCCTGGCCCAGGGCTGTGTGGTGGAACACCTTCTCTGAGGGAATCATAGGGAATGTCCCTATGGATTGGAGGCTGCATGGGGACTATCAGCATTTGGGAACTTTTCTGGCTGTGGTTGCTGTGGAAAAAGTAACTTAGAGAGTTTATTTGTCTCCATTTCTTTCCCCCCCATAGTAATCATGCCATTTTAAAGTTCTGACACATAATAAATGTCAAATGTGATTATTTGGGTCTCTTTTAAAATCATATTAGACTTAGAAGCCACAGACCGGGCCTCCCTGGTGGTCTAGAGTTAAGTCTCAGTGCTTTCACCGTGGCCAATCCCGCGCCAGGGAGGGACCCTCATGGCGCGGCAGACCTCTCCTGTCCCGCCCGCTGCTCCCCTCAGCAGTGTGTTTCAGTCAGTCTGCCTGCTCTGCTCCCCACTCTGTCTCTGGTGAGTCCTCTCACCCCTTCCACCCCACACCTCTGACCTATACCCCAGTTCTATGCAAAAATGAATAAATAAAATCTTTTAACAAAAGAAGCCACAGATCTACGGCTGGCTCCAGATGAATGAGTTTATCCTTGGCCAGATCCACAGTCTCACTGGCTTTATTTTAAGGGGTTACCTCCCTGTTCTGCAGAGGCATATTAGCCACATTGCTTTGATATTCACTGCCTCGGGATGATGCAGTTAACAGGGGAAGCTCTCTGCCTGTTTATGACTTGGGATTAAGTTGAAAACAAAAACAATTAGTGGGCAACTAGACTTATGACCGTTACAGCCCCCTCTAGGGGCTTCGGTGTGTCAGTAAGGATTCTGGGTTCCTTAAGGTCGACTTCCCAGCTCCCTGTGTTTGCTTGTCCCATGTTGAACTGCAACTAAGACTCTGAACTTTCTCTTTTTCTGGTGGGCATCTCCTTAGAAGTGACACACACAACTGTCTTATTTCCAAAGTACAATATACAGACCAGACCTTTCTAACCAAGGTGAGCGAGTGTCCAGATGGCCAAGGAAATGAAAACAAATGACCCAATCTGTTGGCTCAGGGCAATGTCTTGAGTTTGGTTTAAGGGCAAAAGCATCTGTTTAGAACTTAAACTTTAGCCCTGTGAAGTATACAATTTTACTTCAGACTCCAGGAGTTATGCTGCTGTTCTTGTATTAATACTGAGTGCTGAAGTAATGTCCACCACTTGGCATATTTCCATGGCCCTCTTGTTCTCTTTCTTACCGCTTACCTCTCTTTCTTACCTTCTCTTTCTTACCTCTCTTTCTTACCTGAGGCAAATTTGGTCTTTGACCTCTGTAATATAGCAGTGTCTGAAATGGTGGCCATCTTTTCTGACATGTCTTCTGTAAAGTCATCTAACTTTCTTGGTATTTCTTTCTTGATCTATGTGGCAGAATGGGACAGGGGACTCAAATGATTTCTGGAGGATTGAGGTTGTGAACAGAAAATTTGGAAACCGGATCAAAGTGCTGAGAAGTCGAATCCGCCTCATCCATCTGGTCACAGGCTGTGTCCTGGGCTCCTCGGGAAAGGTCCTGCCCAAGTGGTGAGTCTGGGGTCTGAATGTCCCAAAAGAGGCTCATGCTTTTCATACTGCAAGGAGTACACTAGAAGCTTCCATTTCACAATAGTCAGTGTTTATCAACATGCTTACTTTTTCTTAGAGGTAGGTGGTGGGAGCAAAGGCATCAGGTGTATTCTGGAACACAGAGCTCCAGAGTGGCTTTGGTGTTCAATGTGTTTTGACAGTAGAACACTTTACATCTGGCTTGTGGTAACTCTGGATCTATGAGTTTTTCTAAAAAGGGAATATGTACCCTAGACTACTCCTGAGAGACTTATGGGATATAAAAGTGGGAGCTTAATAAAAGCCACTGACCTGAGAAAAAGGGGTCCCGCAGATTTAAGGGCAGCTGACAGTGCTATTCTCTGGCCTTCTGAGAGACATCGGTGACCACTTTTACAGGGGCTGGGAGCAGTTGGAAGTTACTTGCACACCATACCTAAAGGAAACCCTCAACTCCATCTGGAATGTGGAGGATCATATCAACCCCAAATGTGAGTGAGGTCACTTCTGGGCTGACTCTGAATGAAACATTTAGAATTAACTCTTCAAAAAGTGGACCTGTAGAGACTCTGCTGCCACTCTCTCTTATTGTTGCCATAGGCTTCCTTTTAAGAGTAATCTCTTTGATGACTTATCTAGATAAGTAGCTCTTGTGTCTTCCCAGCCTTAAGCTCATCTCCCTAACATAAGCAGTGCTCTTACTTGGGGCCAGAACAAGCTGCCACTTCTCATTCTCCTTGCCTTTCACTGTCTAGCTCTTTCCACCTATAGTGCAGGTCCATCTTCCTCTTCTCCTGGGCTTTTCTATCCACTGCACCACGGGCACTCCCCACCCTCCAGGCTCAGAGCAGCTGGTTCTTTCCCTTTCTGCCCCTGGGGAAATGTGCCTCCTCTCCCCACATCCAGCCAATACTTTTCTAAAAGGTGAGGCCACAACCCTTGATCTGATCCCCTTTCTGTACCCCCAGACTCCAGTTCCTCCTTCAGTATCATCTTCACCTCAGTAAGTCTCTGGATTCATCATTCATCCCAAACTCTGCCCCCTCAAGCTTCTGCTTGATTTCTCTTCTCTGTACTTCGCATTTTGTTCTTTTTACCACCGAATTTAACCAGCCAGTTAATTAACTCTTCATTGATATGTCAGGAATGGTGAGGAGCCCTGGGATCTGTTGTTGACTGAGATAGACCTGGCCCCTGTCCTCACAGACCTTCTCTGCTTAGCGGAGGGAGAGCAGCACTGAACCAGAGCTACGGCGAAGGGCGTGGGGCTGAGCCCTGGGCCTGGGCCTTGTTAGCCATTGGCCTTTATAGATCTTGGAACACCTGATGGGTGGTTAGGACAAGATGATGAGTGATTGAGAACTGGGCCGAACTTTCTTCCACCTCCTCAACACTTATCTACTTGTCAGTCAGCTCGTCAGAAAAGCTGCACTGGACTCTGGTGGCAGTGTGAATATCCGTGGACAGATCTGAGAGAGAATATGTGACAGATTTTCCTCTTGTCATTTCTTCCTCTAGTGCCAAACATCAGTCTGGACGTGCTGCAGCCCAGTTTTTCTGAGATGTTGCTGGAGTCCCACATGGTGATGATTCGGGTATATGGTGCCTTCTCGTTTGGTGACTTCTCTCGAGGTCTTGACCATCCCCAAATTTACATCACGAACCAGTAGCCATGGTATAGAGCCACTGCCCCCTAGTGGGGGACTTTGGAAGTGGATCCACTTTGTTGCTTACTGATCTGCAGAGGCATTTCCCTAGTCAGGGAGCGATGGTGGTGGCAGCGCTAACAGTGATGACACCTGCCATCATTAGGTCGCTCTTCTGTGCCAGGCCCTGCACTTAAGTACTGAACATATGTTAACTAACGTAAGGCTCTGTACAAGCCTATGGAGGTTATTGTTCCCTATTAACAGTTGAGGAAATTGAGGGACAGAGAAGTTAAGAACATGCCCAGGGTCACACAGTTGTACAGAGTGTACAGAGTGGATGCAGGCTTCAAGCCAGCCTTTCAGAGTTAGTGCTAGTTACTGTCTTGGAGTGATTCTCAAATCTGTTCAAGTGGCGGAGTGCCTGCAAAATCACCGAGCTCTTGGTTGAAGATCCTGGGACTTGACTGATTGTTCACCCATCAAATGAATTTGGACTGACTTGGGGAGTAGCTAACTTGAGGTGTTTCTGTGCTATATGAAATCCCAACCATGAGCCCCTCATGTTCCTGGGCACGGTTGACTCTTTTTTTAAGGTTTTCTGAGACTTGTTTGTACTCTCATTAGTAGCTGACAGCGGTCAGCATAGCATCGAGGGCTTAAGGCAGCTGAGAGAGGAAAACATTACATGAGACAATTCTACCCTCTAGCTCACAATTTCCCTGAGACCTGGAGAAACTACTGCAGTTTTGATGTTTAGGGGGAGATCCCTTTACCCAGGTTTATGGAAAACCAGTGTCTGCAGGAATGATGTTTAAGAATCAGCCGTATCTCAGCCAGATGTGTGATGATCGCTCCACCCACGGTGCAGAGAGGTGCAGCGATTGTTCATTTGCCCTCATGAGTCCCTGTCAAATGCATTTTCTTGGAAGGGATTATAGAAGCAGTTCTCAGTAAATATAGTTGACTTCTCTCACCAGATTAAATGAAAACATTCAAATTTTGTCATTTATGCACGTTGGGAGATGATGAGTTGACATGAAGCAATCTCTGGGTCACTTCTTCTCTGACCCACATCTTGCAGCTGTCACTGCGGCCTGATGACATAGTTCTTTAGAATATGTGCCTGTCAGTCAAAATACCATTCTAGGTCTGGGTAGAATTTTAAGACTAAGTTTAAATCATTTATTTCTTTCATTGTCTTAGAAGCAGAGTCAAGGAAGGAAAGGGACATAAAGTACCTTTCTTGTTTAAGCCGTGGAGTCAGGAGGGAGAGCCCAAAATAGCGAGTCCTGCTGCAGAAACTGAAGCTCTTGTGCCCGCTGAGTGGAGGGCTGAGACCGGCCACGCAGGCTGCCTTGCCTGGGGAGGCTGGTGGACCAGCTCACTCTCGACTTTAGGGGTAGAGAACACCTTACAGATGCACATGCCTATAATGGCTACAGTTTCTTTCTTCCGTTTCTTGCTCTAGTAAAGGAGCTGACTTTCTCAGAATTTAATATAGTGAATAAGATGCCCTTAACTTGTTACAGCTCTGACTGGGGCCCCTGAGTTTAGGACTGGACTGTTTTGCTTTGAAGGAACTGATTTCTCCTGGCAGCTGCTCCAGGAGTCCAAAATGCTTCATTCTTCATTCTGAGGCCCTTCGAGGCTGGAGTGACTCAAGGACTGGGACTGGGCTGGTGTTTGTGTCTGACACAGGCGCCCTCCCTGCCTCCCCTGCCCCCTGCCCCCCGCCCCACACACACTTAGCACTTTAGACCCTGGAGGAGGAAACCAGCCCCCACGAGGAGGCCTACAAGTGAGTGCCTACCCCTTGAGGAGCTGGGTTAGTGAGATACTAGTTGACAGTTCACTGAACCAGACCTTCGGGATCTTTCTTGGGCTAGGTCATTCGTTCTCAACAACAGGGAGATTTCACCTCTGGGGTATTTGGCAATGTCTAGAGGCATTTTCAGCTAGCACAGCTGACGTGTGCGGTGCTGCTGGCGTCTGAGTGGAGGCAGGGAACACTAAATAGCCGACCCCTCGCAGGAGTCCTCACCCCAGAGACTTCCGCAGCCCCTGGTGTAAGTGGTGCCTAGTTAAGAACCCTGACCGTGCTCGTGCTCGAAGCCCCTTGCTCCTCCCAGGAAATGCCTGTGCAGTGTCCCGCAGAGAGCCCTGCCTGGTGGTTGGCATCCAGGATCCTGGTCCTTTTCCTTCTTCTGGCAAGGGCCTGATTTGGCTGTTCTTGGCTTCTGTGTAAGAGGGGCTGAGTATGGTTCCTTCAGGCTGCAGTGTGTATTCTGAACCCCCACGACGTCGCTCCCAATGATAAAAATGCATTTTGGAACACAGAACTATCTCAGTTTTTAAAAAAAATGTATATAGCAAGGCACTACAGTATATAAACATATTTCAGTATAGCTGTGGTATAAAATGGCATGGGGGGCATTCAGGAAAAAATCTTCAATAGTAACTTTTTCAGAATGTTCAGGAACTTACCAGAGTTTCAGGTTCTCTGTCTAAAGTTGGCCTCCCAAGGGAAAAAAATATGTCAGTCCTGATTTGATGCCCCTTCCCTCAGACCTTCTTTATACCTTCTCCGAGACCTGGAAGATGGGGACGTAGTTTGTCTCCATAGGAAGAGATCCCTTGTTTCTCTTTCTGTCAAGCACAGAGTCTGAATGGACTGGTGGAAAATGGGGGTGAGTTATTGGGAGAGCAGGGGCATGGTGACTAACGAGGGAGACAGAAGGAGGGTTTCTTTTGCCACTTGGCCTTTTGTCCGATATGCCTGTACCTCAGCTTTCTAGGTCTCTGTCTTGACTAACTTCTTTGCCACTTTCCCACAGGGAAACAATGGCCTCAAACCCAAGGACAACGAGTTCACGTCCAAACCCTGGCACTGGCCTATCAACTATCAGGTAGGGCCTGAGGCTGAGCCCCTCCCAGGATGTGAGCCCCAAGGAGGCTGCCAAGACTCAGTAGAGGTTGGGTGCTGGATGGCCGCCTGAGGCCTCTCCTAGCATGGGGTGGCGGGGCGTGGGGCTCAGTTTTCTGTTGATTCCAACCAGCGCGCACGTGGAGCTGGCTAGTCCTGAGACTTCTGTGCAGGCTAGGCTCCCATCCGTGAAAGGGGCCGATCTCCCTGGCATCCCCACTCCCAGATGCTGCTGGCAGGAGCTGGGTCCCAGGTCAGCAGGGTGTCCTCTGCTCCACAGGGCCTGCGCTTCTCCGGGGTCAATGACACGGACTTCCGAGTGTATCTGCTTGGCAACCCGGTGAGTGCCCCACGCCTTCAGGATGGGCCCTCCAGCGGCGCCTGTGAGAGCGCAGCCTTCCCCTCACCCCACGCGTCTCCTTTCCACACAGGTGGTTTGGTGGCTGAATCTGTTGAGCATCGCCCTCTACCTCCTCTCGGGCAGCATCCTTGGCATAGCTGTGCAGAGAGGCGCACAGCTGCCTGCGGAGGTTGAAGGTCAGGGGCCTTGGGTTCTCACTCCCCTGACCTCAGGGTGGGGTGTCTGCCTTGGGCCGGGCTCCGCCTCCCTCACTGCTCCCTACCCGGTCCTCTCCTTGACTTTCTAAAGCTCAGTCACCAAATGCCCAGTGATGTGCTAAGCAGGTCACACCCTCTCAGCAGCTCTGTGGAGAAGGTCATCATTACCCCCACTTTGTGGATTAGGAAACCAGGGCACAAAGAGGGGAAGAGAACTTGTGCCGTGACAGTGATAGACAGGAGGCTCGCCCGAGTGGCCTGACTGCGGAGCCTGCCTTCCTGTCGATGTGAAGCTCTGTACAGGGCTGCCATCTTTCTCTTCTGCCCCCCACCAAACCATGCCCCACGGTCCTGCCCTCTAGAGGGTGGCGGGGAACCCTCAGGGCATTATCTGTGGTGCTGCTCCTGGTACGTAGCTGCCAGGTGCAGACCACCACACCTGAGACCTTGTCACAGCCCCGTGGTCTCTGCAGCTCCTGCTTGCGCGGCTGCAGTCCTAGATCCCCGTCCTCACCTCTGACCTCACCTCCTCCCTGTCTGCTGCAAAGACGGGGAATGGAGGAAGAGGGAGCACCATCTTTTGGGTACACAGCTGTGGTTTCTCGAGAGACCAGGCTGCTTCCTGCTGTGTCTGGCTACGGGCGGAGCCCGTCCAGAGTCAGGTGTTCCTCTTCCTCCAGCTGCCTTCAGGTTGCTCGGGTTGGCTTAGAGGCGGGGAGGCAGGCCCGCTGACCAAGTGGTGCCGCAAGGAGGGGACAGAGCCTCTGTCCTCTCCCTGCCGCTGACCAGGCTGTGCTGCTTGGGGCCCAGGGCTGTCCCAGGTCCTGCTTCGAGGAGGCGGCCAGCTTCTGCTGGGCTGGATGCTCCATTATTTCCCGTTCTTCCTGATGGGCCGGATCCTCTATTTCCACCACTACTTCCCAGCCATGCTCTTCTCCAGCATGTTGACAGGTCAGCGCTGCCACCTGGACTCAAGTGGGAGGCCGGGAGGGCTGGGGCGGAGGCCGTCTCGAGCAGCGGTGCCAAGAGCGCTCATCCCGCTGTCCCTGGCCCGGACGGCTCCTTCCCCTGCGTCCCCGGAAGCTGCCCCTGCGTGTGAGCAGCCGCTTCTCTCACTAGGCCTTTTGTGGGACACACTGCTGCGGCTCTGTGCCTGGAGACTGGCCACGCGTTCCTTGGCCAGGGGTGTCCATGTGCTGGGAATCCTGGGCCTGCTCCTGGGAACCGCCTACAGGTGAGCGTCCCTGCCCCTGTGCTGCTGCTCTCGCACCCCAGGCACACGCATGAGACTGCAGCCCTGGGTGCTGCTCCATGGGCGCCGCTCAGACTGTCCTGTTCAGTACTGCACCTGACCCCAGCCCTGGGAGTTCCGATTCAGATGAGACCAGGGGGGCCTTGTCAGCCAGTTTGCTCCCCAGGAGACCCTGATGTGCAGCAGCTCCGAAGAACGTGGACACGCTCTGCCTCCTTTCCCTTGCCCCCTCACGGGTACAACTGGGACAGGCTCCACGTTAGTGGCAGTGGCTCCCAGCCAGAACAGCCCTCAGTAGGGCTAGGGGGTGCGGGGTGTGTGCGTGGTGTGGTCCTTCCAGAATAACCGAAAGGAGGGTTTTAGAAAGCCATGCTTCCCCCCGCCCCCATCTCGTCAGTGCCCAGAGCCCCTGATGAGAGTCACTGGCATTCTGGCATCGGGAGCAGTGTCGGAGCGTGACGGGACTGGTGTGGGAACTGAGATCACCGCGAGCCCGTGGCCAGGCCGCTGCACGGCCTCTCTCCAGGGCCCGCTGGGAGGCGCTCCTTCCTCGCTGTCACTGACCGGTGTCGCCAGCGCTCAGGCTGAGCTGTGCCGAGGCAGACTGGGCGTGAAAGTGGGGTGTCCTGTAGATGGAGGAGCCTGAATGGGCAGGAGGAGCTGGATGGCTGGGATCTGGAAGGCCCTCACAGGGGCTAGCGGGGATGCCAACTGCCTCCCTCTGGATTCTCTCTCACAGCTTCTACCTCTTCCACCCTCTGGCTTACGGGATGGTTGGTCCCCTCGCCCATGATCCCCGCAGTCCCATGGCAGGACTCAGGTGGCTGGAATCATGGGACTTCTGAAGCTACTGCGAGGACTCCAGCTGAGTCCAGGAAGCTCCCGGGGACAGCCAGCTGTGGAACCAGCCCCTGGACCCTCCCAGCTGTGGAGGAAGCTGCCTGAGGTGCTGAGGAGCCCTGCCCGCCAGGACGGCACTCTGGGAGCATGCCTGGAACTTCACCACACCCTGCAGAGCCGCGGGTTTGCCGCAGGTCCCACGGCTGAGGGGGCTCAGCGTCAGAGGACAGCATCTCTCAGGGCCGTCCCCAAGTGCAGCCTGAGGAGGAATGAGTATGCGAAGGGTGGGTGTGCATGAGTGTGCGTGCGCGCACGCCTGTGCACGTGTGCCCTATCCTGGGGAAAACAGACCTTGACTGTGGACAGCTGAGTGTCATAAACTCTAAGTAATATCCAGGGCTACCATAGTATTTTCTGGTATTTTTTTCACACTGGATTTGGCTTGTAAGCAAAATGCGTCAAAAAGTCTCTAACTTCCAAGAGGCTGAGAGTGCTGACCCACCTCGGGACCCCAAGGGGTTGAGCAGATGGGACTGTCGGCCCACGCCGCCCTTCCACAGACAAGCACAGCAGAGCCCCAGAGCCCGAGCGCGGCCTCGCTGCCTCTGCAGCTCCTGCCGCGCTGGCGCCCTCTGTGGAAGCAGGTGGCTGGACGTCCTGCCTGCCGTGTGCACGGGGCGCCGGGCCTCAGAGCCAGGGCCAAGGACTCAGCTCTCGCTTGGCTCTCCGCAGCCCCAGGGTCCCGGGCGCTCTTGGAGGATGTCCTCCATGCGGCTGGTGGGAGAGCAGCGCCTGTCCTCGGCTGTGTCCCAGACCCTGGGGCCAGAGGCCCTTTCTCCTGGACTGTGCCCCCTGCAGCCACCGGGTGGTGCGGGAGAGGCAGATGCCTTCTGCTTCCTGGGAGAGCCGTGGGGCAGGAAGTTCTCTTGGCAGCCGAGGAGGATATGAGGCGAGCAGAGCTCTGTGGGGGGCTAGGCTGAGGGGGTCCCAGTGGGGCACGGGGGTTTGGGCTGCTCCAGCCCCTGTGGGCTGATGTTCACGTTGCTAGCTGGGCATTCCCTGCTGACGCCCCTTACACTCCATTTCATTTCCCCTTCTCTGCGTCATTGTTTCACTGATCTTTTCCACCAAAACCCAGAGCACCAAAAAGTGCATTCCAGCTTCTCTCTACGGCTCTGATGCCCAAGCAAGAAGCTCAGAGCTGTTCCTTTCACTTCCTCCCGAGACGAAAGGATTAGAAGACCCTTGGGTCAGAACCAAACCAACCAAGGCCAGCCCCTTAGCTCGCCTCCCCTCCTCCTAGGGCATGATAAGATACTCTGTCTCTGGGGACTCTGATGCTCCAGGGTCTAATGATGTCTCTGCCACACTCCATCTTCCCTCCTCTGTAGCCCTCACCAGCTCATACGGGGTCAGAGCTCTTTAGAGCATCTCTGGGAGACGGTTGCCACGGAGACTGGAAATTGGTCCCAGGGACAGGCTGTGCTACCTATTGGGTGGTGGGGAGGGAAGCTTCTGGCCATGCTTGGCCGTTCAGACCAGCCATCATTAATGTTAATAGAGGAAATGCAGCAATGTCAAGAGCAAGGCAAGTTTGTTAATTAGATCTGGGGCCTGATGACCTCTCTCTCCCAGGGCTACGGCCCCTTTGACTTCCCCCCGCAGGAAGCACTGCCTGTGTGCTGAATCTAGCCAGCTCGCTTAATTGCATTTCTGGAAGGGAAGGAGGCCAAGAGGTGGAGAACCCCTGCTTCCCTCTCCACCCACCTCTATCCCTCCTGCTCCCCCGTGGACAGTGGGCTGCTTCTGAGCTGGTGGGGGCAGCTACGGGGGGCCTCTCCTGGAGGTAGGGTACAGAATCCATGCTGGACTCCTAGCAAAAAACAGTGGCCCCAATGACAACCAGGAGGTAATTGATGTTCCCTCGCATCCTCTTAATTTCCTAGTAGGAGCATCTTAAAGGAATGGGGGTTAGAGGGGGGCACTCTTGTAGGGTGAGCAAGGAAAAGCCCATCCAGCTTCCTGCCATCCCTCTTAACATGGCCATACTGGGGACAAGGGGTTCCTCATCTCCTCCACACACCCCACCCCCCCACCCCACCATTTCTTTCCAAGCACAAGAGACGCATTCTCTGCGCACTCCCTCCTCATCCTTGCCCAGACCGGCAGACCCTCCTCTGGGGACAAGCACAAGGGTTGATGTAGCCTCAAGGGCTCAAGTTGTATTGTTGGAAGGTGCTGGGGAGGAGGTCTCCAGGGTGGCTCTCTGAATATGGACGCCGGCCCCCGGAACTGGCAGAAATGTGACATCCCTCACTCACGTGCTAGTGGAGGAAGACACCTGTAGTTGGCCCAGCCTCCAGCCAGCTTCTTGAAGCACCTTTTATACACATAAAAAAAAGTTTCTAGAGATCAGCAGAGACCATTTACTTTTGTAATAAATAGCTCATTTTGAATGCTGTGTCGTTCTTGTACTTCACTGGATCTTACTTGCCCTTTGATTCCCAGAAAGAAGAGAATGTTCGGCGTGAAGAACAACTGCATGTTGCTCATGTCTGAGGCCTTTCTAGTGGCAGCAGAGGCTCTGGCTGGGCAGGTGAGCCCTGTTCCTGCAGGGGCTTTTGGACCCGCCATGTACCAGGTTACTGAGTAGTGTTGGTTGTGTTTTGATTTATTTCTCCATCCAGAGGGTAGAACACTGGACCTTGTTTTCACCCTTTCAGCCTGCCCACATAGTATGGAAAGGAGGGAGGACACTGTGGCTCCTTCCTTCCTGCTGAACAGGGGCCCATCTGGCAGGGGTCTCTGTTCCCGGAGCGTGTCAAGGATCCAGAGGAGGCAGGGGCTGAGTGCAGTGCTGGAGTGGAGTGAGGGAGGAGGGCAGCAGCTCTGTGCTGTGAAGCTTGGTCCAAGTGGCCTGACCACCCCCTCACTCTTAGGACAGAGCGTTGCTGGAGGCAGGCGCTAGGGGGCAGGCGGCTCCTCAGGAGGTGGGACATGCTGAGGATGGGCCCGTGGAAAGGGGCCAAATACTCTGCTTGGCTGGCCAGCCGCATTTATCCAGTCTCCACTCCTCTGTGATGCCTGGAGCTCAGCGAACTCAGTGCTGGTTTGGTCCCCATTCTACCCATGAGAGATTCATTACTTGCCCCAATGTGTGGGGAGGTGAGAAAGAGGGTTAGTAAATAGCAGAGCCAGGGCTGGTGCCAAATTGGGCTTTATCTGTTGCTTCTGGGACCAGGCACCTTCCCAGGACGATACACAGCCCTGGGCCCACTAGGGACAAGGCCTGGCTGAGGTATCCAGACCCAGCATGTGACTTTGTACATTCTCGACTGGTTAACAGCTCATCTGGGGCCAGTTATTTCCTGGTACATCCGGACCAGTGGTTTGCTGGGTGGTAAAAAGACCTGAGTTGTAGTGTTTGCCAATTTCGATGGTGTAAATACTCCCCTAGCTCAGTCTTCCGACCTAATGGCACAGACTGAGAAGTTGGAAATTTGCACACATTTGGCTCCTAAAAATAATCTAAGATTCCTCTCTAACACCCCAGTGTCCTAGGCTTAGTCTGGATCGTGGACACAGGTCTTGGCCACAGTCCATTAAAGAAGTGAGGGAGAAAGTGGAGCCTGGAGGCCTAGAGGTGGGGCCAGAATCTGACCTCAATTACATCATCTCCTGACCCCAGCACTTATTAATTGTGTGACCTTAGACTATTTAACCTCTTTGCTTCTTTTTCTTCAACTGCAAGATGTGGGTATAATAGCATTTGCTTCAGTGAGTTATTAAAAATGTCAGTGGGGGAAAGCGTCTTACGTGTCTGCACATGAATGCCCAGTCTATGCTATTATTGATAAAGCCATCTCAGTGACATACTAGCTCTAGAATTCTGTTGAACTCTCCTAGATTAGAGTTTCCTGGTCAAGTCATGGGCAGATGCCAGGCGAGGAAGGCAACACCCGTGACATTTCCCCAGGTCCTTTTACGTGGTTTCAGACCCTTGTTGTCCTGGTTGGCCCACAGCACACTGGCTGCTTGGGTGCAGCCAGACTGTCAGGTCACTTGTCCAAGGGGAGCAGAGATCAGAGCACTTGGCCTCTCCTGGCTTGTCCACTCACTGGTTGAGAGCATTACCAGGCCCTAGACTCTCTCTAGAGGAGAGAGGAGGCAAAAAAGGTAGCCTGTTGCCTGGAAGTACAGCCTTAGCTTAGCCAGGTGTCTGCACAAAGCCCCAGGCATCTGGCTCTGGAGGTCAAGGTCATGGGAGTCGCCTGGCTGCTGAGTTCTCTGAGTGCTCTGGCCTGCCCTTGTCATCCCCAGGTCCCTTTGTGCTCTGCATGTAGGACAGACGCCAGACTGCCTTTTTGACTTGCTGACCTGCTGCAAGCCAGAGACCCTGCAGATGTGGGGGGAGGTGAGGAAGAGAGGAGTAGGGTCTATTCCAAACTTCCAGTTCTTGGAAGAGCAGTTAGATGGTTTCACTGGACTTGGCTAAGAGCAGCAAAGAGTTTTGCTGAGACCCCCAGTCCTGAGTCAGGGTCCGAAGAAGTTCTAGAAGGCAAGGACTCAACATTCCAGGCCTAGCACAAAGCTCAGTGACCCATATGCATCCACCTTGTATCCGTGGAACCGAAGTTGGTGGATGGAGAGGCCCCCAGAGACCTCACTGCCCAACCCTGTTCCCATGCAGTTGCAAAACCACAGGCTACGAGAAACTAGGCTCGGGGACTCCGAAATGAGGGAAGACACATGAGGGTGGGAATGGACTTCTACGGAACTTGGGCTTGTGGAACTTGGCTGTGTCCTGAGGCACTTTTGGGCTTGAAACAGAAAAGTTTAGGCCTAATTGTCCTAAACTCACTGAATGGCAAGCATGAAGTTCTGTTGCCTGCTCTTCTATCTAAAGACATAATAAATCCAATGTAGAGTGTTAAAGGCCTATTGAAGCTGCAGGAGGAGCAGAAGGCTGGCGCCGACTCCCAGGTGTGCGGACAGTGCCATGCCCACAGCCTCTGGAGACATGCTGCCCCGGTCAAGCGGAGCTGAGGTTGGGGTTGGAGCAGCCAGTTTGCCAAGACGAAGCCTACAGAAAACCCAGGCTGGTGGCCGGTGGCTGCTTCTCGGCCTGTCTGTAAGAGGACGCTGTGATCCCACATGGGCTGCTGCCTCAGGCATAGCCAGAGCTAGGAGGGTGCCCCAGTCTCAGCCTGGCATCCCTGCAGTTCGGGGCGGAAGGAGAGAGGCCTGTGCCTGTGGCGAGCAGACTCGCTGGCCAGGGGCTGCGCTTGAGGGTGTTTGTGGCCAGGCAGCTGCAGAGCGTGCCGGGAAGACCACATGGAACACGGTGCCCTCAGTACTAAGTGATAGCTCCAGTTTCCAGTGGAGAAACTGAGGCTTCCAGATGCCCGAGGATTTCCAGGCCTGGGTGGTCCGGGTTGGAGGAGTGGCCCCGAGAGGCACCTCTGGATGGACGGGGTGGGGGCGGGGGCAGCGCTGCTTTAAAACTCCCCAGCCCCGAGGCTCGGGGCGGGGCGCTCTCGGGGCCTCGGGGCGCAGGGCGCCGCGGCCAGAGCGGGTCCCGGAACGCCACAGGGCCCGGCGAGGCGGGGCGCCTCCACCTAGGGCGGGCGGCGCGTCTTCGCTTCGCTCCGGGCTGGGAAGGAGCGGTGGCTGGACCCCGCCCCGCAGAGGCGCTGGGGCCCGAGGGGGTGCGAGCGGCCGAGTCGCCGCGGAGATGGCACGGCACGTGCGGTGACGGCGCCCGCGCCTGAGGTCCCAGCCTCGCGCCCGCGTCCCGGGCGAGCATGGAGGGCCCGGAGCCCGAGCTGATCCGGCAGAGCTGGCGGGCGGTGAGCCGCAGCCCGCTGGAGCACGGCACCGTCCTGTTCGCCAGGTGAGCGCGGCCTGAGCCCCTCGGGGGCGGGGCGGGCTGTTCGCCAGGTGCGGGCTCGAGGTGCCAGGGCCAGGGACCGAGGAGCCCAAACTGGCCGGCTGCCTTGGCGCCGGGACGCCTCCAGAGGGGCGCCAGAGGCGCGGGGCGCCGCCGAGCGTGGCGAAGCCCACCCTGCCCTTGCCGCGGCGACGGGCGGGCGACTCCTGCGAGCCAGCGCCGCACACCCCACCCACCCCGGGCTGGGTGGGGCGGAGGGGTCGTTCTCTCCGGGGAGCTTCTTGCCCTCGGATTCCCGCGCTGCGCCCCGCCCAGGCTCGCTGCCCCCTGCTCCTTTCCTTGGGTGTTTACTGCTGGGGCCCTCGGGCCCAGCGGGGAGGGTATGCCGGGGGTCTGAGCGCTGGGGAAGGGCTACCCAGGAGTGCGTGCGTGAACCACCAGAAAGACAAACCTTTCAGGGCAGAGAATCCGGCTCGGACCTGGAAACCCAGGGAAGGGGCATGGGAGTCCCGAGTCTCACCACGAGGGGAGTGGGGGTAAAGGGGTTGGTGGACCCCCAGGGTACTAGGGCTGCGGGTCTCTGGGCCCCACTCTGCCATCACGAAGGGGGCAGCACCTCCACCTTCCTGAGGTTCAGAGCCCTGGCTCTGTGTGCCAGCCCAGAACTTGTGAGGGGCTTTTGCAAAACCACCCCTCCTGTTCCTCCTCTGACGAAAGGGGAATAAATTCACAGTTACACAAAACCCTAATGAGGTCCGGATGTTTTGCTTGTGCCTTCCCACTTTTTCCAGCACCGCCTTTGTCTCAGCCACCTGCTGAGCCAGGCTGTCCTGCGCCCAAGCTGTGTGACCTTAGGCAAGTTACTTAACCTCTCTGGGCTGTTTCCATCTCGGTATATTGGGATAACAGTTGTACATACCACTTAGGAGTGTAAGGAATACATGAATTAACAACATGTAAAGTATAAGGAGTTCTTAAAACTTACTCTTCTGACCCAAGAGTAGAAAGGAGGGAGAGAGAGTTCTCCCTCCAGCCTCCCCAGAGTATAACTATGGTCTTCGCATTTGAGTCCATACCTCGCTCCTCTACTGTTTATGGAGGGGCTTCTACATGCCGGGTCTTTCGAGAAGCTGGGGACACATAGCTCCTTCCAGGGTACGCAGCAGAGCCCGAGGAAGAGGTGAAAGCCAGCAAAGTGGCCAGTATCAGGCAGGAGGCTCTGTCCGTCCCCCCCGCCCCCAACTCCACTGCGGGGCTGTCAGGGCCTTGGGGTGGCGGGGGCCGGCAGGGGCCCCTAGGCTGACACCTGGCCTTCCACAGGCTGTTTGACCTGGAGCCCGACCTGCTGCCGCTCTTCCAGTACAACTGCCGCCAGTTCTCCAGCCCGCAGGACTGCCTGTCCTCCCCGGAGTTCCTGGACCACATCAGGAAGGTGAGGGGACAGGGAGACATGCAGCCTCTGCGGCCCAGCTGCGTGGTTTCCTGGGAGAGAGAGAAGGTCTTGTCACAGGGCCAGCGACTTCTGTTCTCTGCCCCAGGCCTGTCTCACTCCCTTCCTGCCATTCCCCCAGCCAGGGCCGTCTGCCTCTCCGCTGCGCTGAGCTGGCCCGGCCCAGGGCACAGGGTGCAGCTTCTCCCCACCCCGTGCTCATTCATCTGATCCCAGCTCCGCCATTGCTCTCGACCTCGACCCCCGGCTCCTGCTGGTGCTGTTGGCGCTTAACTGTGACAGGCCGAGCAGGGGCTGCTGACTCTCGCAGGGCCTCAGTTTCCCCACTCCTCAGACAGGGTCCTGAGGCCCTCGGAGGAGAGGGGCTTCCCTCGCGGTGTGACATTTGGCCGCCACGTGCTGACCTGCTGCGGTCACACGTTGCCCTCCACCTGCAGGCCTGGAATACTGGGGCCCGTACCCTCTGACTGGACTGGGCTGTGAGCAGGTGGGGCTGCTCCGGCCTCTGCTGTCCCCAGCTCTGGTTTCACTGGTGCCTCAACTCGGCAGGTGATGCTTGTGATCGATGCGGCGGTGACCAACGTGGAGGACCTGTCCTCGCTGGAGGAGTATCTTGCCGGCCTGGGCAGGAAGCACCGTGCAGCGGGCGTGAAGCTCAGCTCCTTCTCGGTGGGTAAGGGGGGCTCCTCCTCTCCCCGGAGGGCGCTCCCCCCTCCCTGGCCCCCGTCCACTTGCTCGAGCTCTCTCCTTCCCCTCAGCCCCCAGTGCCAGGGCTGAATTTGTTACTGCTCTACCGCGAGACCCTAATTCTGGCTTGACCTCTCTGAACCCTCAATTCTTCTCTGGCAGGGCTCTCTTCGAATCTTCGGAGAAGAAGGCGCCTTGGGGGTTAACTGGTCAGCTCAGTTTTTGATGGCTGGGACTAAAACCCACCCCAAACACACTGATTTTGAAAAATGGTTTCCGATTATTTGGACCTGGCGGGGCCATTTTTCTGACCCACGTGGTCTGGCTGGAATCGCTCAGACTCTGCATCCAGCTGGGCGCCGGGGCCGGCCTGCCCGAGCTGGCTTCTAGGATCCCTTTGGGATCTCTTGCCCTGTGACCCCTTATCACCTGCAGTCTACCCCGGTTTTACAGGGTGGCACCGAATCCCAAGAGGGGGTGTTCTCAGAGGCCAAGCCCAGTGTGCAAGTGCTTCTCCGGCCTCTGCTCGCATTGCTCTTGCTCTGAGGGTCCAAGCTGCTCCCGGGGACGCACCCCAGCACCAAGGTGGGAGGACCCTTTTCAAGAGTAAGACCCCCAGGTGTGACTCACTGGGGCCGCTGGTGTGAGCGCCCGTCTCAGGCCAGCCACTGAGCGCTTGAGGAAGAGACTGTCTCGTTTCCTCGCCCTCTCCAGCGGTGCCTGGTCCCGAGCGGTTATCCAACAAGTGTTTGCACCATCAGTAGAGCGTATTATATTCTGCTTACGAGCAGTAAACGGGACCCACTTTTGGAGATGCTGTACTCAGGGCTTTGGACAAATGAGATGGTCTCATTTAATCACCCAGCAACTTGATGAGTTGAACTTTCACTTTCTCTGTTTCACTGAGAAAGTGACTGAAGCTCGTAGAAGTCACCGAACTCCTTGCCCGAGGTCACAGTTTATGAATGGTGGTGCACCCAGGTCCTCTGATTGTGGCCCCGGGCCCGCAGAGGCGGATACTGAGGCCCGGGGCAGTGACTTTGCTCAGCCGGAGCTGGGGTCCCGGGCAGGGACCGGCCCCCTCATGGAACGATCCAAAGGCCCAGGGTGGAGTGAGTGCTTAGCGCGCTCTCCAGCCCTGCACTGAGCAGCAGGGTGGGCACGGTGTGGAGCCCAGGGGCGGGGGCGGAGCTCTCCCCAGGAAGCCCTCTGTGGCGGAGAACACGGGCCCTACGCCCTCAGCAGGCCTGGGGCTGCTTGCTCTCCGAGGCCGGAATGACAAGGTGCCCTTGCCTCTGCAGACGGTGGGCGAGTCTCTGCTCTACATGCTGGAGAAGTGCCTGGGCCCCGCCTTCACGCCAGCCACGCGGGAGGCCTGGAGCCAGCTCTATGGGGCCGTGGTCCAGGCCATGAGTCGAGGCTGGGACGCAGAGTAAGAGGCGGCTCCACCCAGCGGCCTCGCCTAGGGGCCCTCCTGCCTGTCTGTCTGTTGGTCCGTCTGCTGTGGCCCAGCCCCCCTAAGCCCCCTGCACCACGGCGCTTGTCCCTTGGCATAGTGGAGCAGCGAGGGCAGGGTGGAGTCTCAGAACCGTCCTCCCAGCTGCGGTGGCTTTGACGCCTGGGGCAGCTCCCGATTTCCTGCGTCCCCAGTAGCTTCATCCTGCCTGCCTTCTATTCCCTCCGGCACCCCTCTTCTGCCATCAGCTGGAGGATGGGCCCGCTCTGTGGCAGAGGTGGGATGGGGCTGGGGAGGTGCCGGCTGGAGAGTGGGTCTCGGTCACCCACCCTTCTCAGGGGAGCCTGGGTCCAGCTGGGGGGCTGGTGAGCTTTGGGCATCTTCCCGTCTTGCCTTCACGCTTTTCTCTCCCAGGGGTATTAGCTTTTCGTGCGTCAAGAGAAGGGGCAGTATTAGGCTCCGGTGCATCAGGGGAGCAGGAGCGGTACATAGTAAGTGCGGACCAAGGACAGGTGACCTGCCCCTGCGACGGGCTCTCCTGTCTCAGGGCCTCCTCAGATGCCATATGTTCTGGCTAGTTCTTCTCTCCCATATGTCCCTTCTCCTCACTCAGCATTTCCGGAGGGCGCTCCCTCGTCGCTCTGTAGCAGCCCAGTCAGCTGCCAGGTTGGGAGGGATTGGGAAGGACGGGGAAGAGGGGTGACCGCCCAGAGAGTCTGTGCACGGGGCTCTTCCTGGCCACCCGCCTCCAGCAGGGCCTGGGTCTGTTCTCCCCCAACTTCTTTTCTGCCTCTGCCTGCTCCAGCTGTGGGTCCATGGCCCCCGCCCCCGCCCCCATGTTTGATAGCTGGCACGTGCTGTACTTAGGCTGGCAGCTACAAGAGGAAGCAGCTCCGAGGCCCTCACCCTAGTCACCTGCATTTTAGTCCTTTGCTCTGTGCTGTGGTTGCATAAACTCATGAGGAATAAACCTTTTCTGTGCGCCTCTCTGGCCCTCTGGGTCTGGTCTTTTCTTGGATGTTGACTTGTGCCAGAGGAAGCTGCAGGGTGGTGGGTCCGGAATCCAGCGGGAAGACGGGGCCGGGGAGGCAAGACCAGGGTGAGTGGAGAGGCCTGGGGCAGCCAGTGGCAGAGGAGGCGTTCGGTGCTGATGGTGTAACTGGTCGGCAGGCACCAAGCCCGGTTCCTTTCACCCCAGCCCTCTGTCACCACAACCCCATCTTGCCAAACTCAGGGTCGTGTTTTAGTCCTCATCTTGCTCTTCTGTCAGCAGCGCTTGGAAGAATCCATAACCCTTTCCTTTTACAAGTTTTCTTACGGAAAAGTGTGAACACACAAGGAAACTAGAGCTGAGTGGATGTGCAGACACTGCACCCAGCAGCAGCGATGGGAACTTAAGCTCTCGCCTGCCCCTCTGTCTGCGGGAGAGCTGCAAATCCAAGACTTCGTGTTATGTCACCTCTTAAGTCTTTCAATGAACTTGCAGCGGGTACATTACTGTTCGCCTCTCAACCAGCCGTCAGTGTTCCTGACACGGTGGACAGAATCTCAGCTCACCTCACGCCGGTGCCGGTCGCCCTACTGCCTCTCAGGCGCTGGCGTCTCAGAGCTGTCCTTCTGCTGGGGCTTTGTGTAGCTCAAGATGCACCCAGGGCCACACGTTGCCTCAGGCTGTCTCTTCAGCCTTTGCCTCTTCACCAGCCCCTCCCTGCTGCCCCCACCCACCACGGTCTGTGGGAGAGAATGGGCCGTGGTCTGATGGTGTGGCCAGGCCAGTGTCTGAGTGGCCGGTGCCTCTTCAGGGAGTGTCGGGTGCACCCCTCTGTGCCTGCATCTGCTGCCAGCTGCGAGAGCCGGGCTCCCTCCCTTGACTCAGTCCCTCCCTTGACTTCGGGGCTTTCCTGGTTTTCCTCCTTCTCAGTCTCCCTGGCTGATCCTCCTCCCCAGCTCTCTGCACTAGTCTCTAGTGTGTTCTCATCCATCGTGTTAAAACCCATGTTTAAATCCATGATTTAAACACCAACCACGGACTGATGACTCCCCATTTTACATCACCCACCTAACTCTACCTGCCCCGCCCCCCGAGAATACTCCTGCATTCACCTCCCAATATCCCCATATCCCCGAGGCACCTCAAAAGTAATGTTTCCAAAATGGAATGCTTGGGATCCCCAGGACCGCTCCTTCCAGCCTTCTCTGCCTTGGTAAGCCAGTTCACCCCGCTGTTCCGGCAGCCTGGAAGTCACCCTTGCTTCCTCGCTCGCTCGCTCTCAGTCCCGACATTTAGTCCAGCCACGAATCTTCAGACCCAAAGGTCTCTTTCTCCTTCCTCATTCCCTGCCTGTCCTTGTCAAGCTTCCTCTCTCTTCCGGATGCCTCCCTGCAGCCGGGCTCTGCGCCTACACCCAAGGAGACCATGTCACTCCCTTACTCGGAACCCCCCAGAAGCTTAGCTACAAAGCCACTGCCCACTCTGAGCAGCCTCTCTGGCCCCCCACTAACCCCACGTGTTCCCTTGGGCCTCCCAGATCTGCCTGGTGCCTCCTTCCTGCAGCCTCTGCTGGCTTCCTCATCCCCACTGAGGATGTCCTGGGTCCCCCCAAACTCCAAACACTCCTTATCCTGCTTTCTTTTTTTCTTCAATGCATGTGTTCCTGACACCCCACGATACAGCTTATGTAACTCATAACCTATTGCCGTGGAAACAGGAGCCTGACACGAGAGCCGCGGGGCTGTGGGTCTGGAGGGAAGAGGAGATCCTTCAGACCCTTGCCAAGGTGAGAAGCAGCCCGAGGTGACCAGAGCCTGGTGTGTCTCTCCCGTGCGAACAGCACCGCTTACTGCAAAGCGAGATGACGTCACAGGTTGTCTGTGCCGGGTGTCTTAGAAGCAGAGGCACGTCTTGGCGTGAACCTCTGATTGCCTGCACGGCCCTTGACACCTGAGCTCCCTGGAGGCCGAGTGGAGGCAGGAGGCTCAGACAGTGGGGTGCTGAGAATCGCTTCCCAGATTCAGGGGTGTGAGGCTGCGACCCTCCCTCTATACTCGCATCACTGTAAAATATGGTGCTTCGGCCCCACTGAGATGGGGTTCTGGATACTGAGATGGTTTAAGCTCTCCCAGGAGACCCTCATTTGCTGCTGGGATGGCGAACCCCCACATTTGCAGCTTGAGTGGAGCAGGGCCGCTACTGTCATGGGAAAAGGGCTGTCATGTTTCCAGAAAACGACCAGTTAAAAAAACTGTGCACCCCCCACCCCCCTCATAGCCAGGGTCTGCTGCACCTCCCCAGGGCCACTGCGGAGTGGGCTTAGGACACGGAGTCAGCCAGCACGGGGAGTCCTCGGGGAGACCAGTGCTGCCCAGCGTGGCTCTGGGAAGGTGGAGGTGCCCAGGTCTGGCCTCCTGCTTCCAGCCCTGCAGAGCCCTGCGAGGCACCCAGTTGGTGCGCCAGAGCCCCTGGGGCAGATCCCCTTTGCCTGGGCCTCCCCGGTGGAAGGAACATGGGGTACCAGGCACCTCCAGCTGCCAGCCTCTCCGCCACCTGCAGCTTCTCCCTCCCAGGCTGGCCACTCACGTGACAGTGTGTCGATGCAAAGGTGCTTGGGAGTGCGCACGGGGCACGTGCACCTGTGATGACGGACACCTGGGGCAGAGGCTGACTGCGCCTCAGCTCTGGCGTCGCTTTGGGCCTCGGGGCCTTGGTTGCTGCCTCCCCGCCTGCGGCCCTGCCTGAGAGTCTGGTCCTGTAGGCACTAAAGGCGTGTCAAAGACAGCGAAGGCTGCAGATTCCTCTTTGCGTCTGCCCGAACCTACAATGGACCTAGCGGGCCTGGGGCGGCTGCACGCCTGGTACTGGGTCTCTGGCCTGACCGGTTCCCTCCCGCCCCAGCCCAGGAGCGTCTACCCTCTAGGCCTCCGGGCCTGCTGAGCACGGAGAGGATGGCCATCCCGTGCAGGGCGGACGAAGAAATCCGGCTTTTTGCGCCACGACCCTCTGTGGCTGTCCCCTGTGGCTTTGGTCGTGTGGTGCAGAAGGCGCCTGGGCGTGGTGTGGGGCACGAGTGTCCGAGCGGACACCTGAGTGTGGTGCGGGCCTGCATGAGCGAACACACCTGAGCCTGGAGGCCTTGGGTAATGCGGCGGTGCTCAGACGCGGCTGCAGCTACCTGAGGCAGGCGCCTGGCGGCAGGAGAGGTGAGCCCACGCTACGAGAGGGCGAGAGGGCCAGAGCCCAGACTGCTCAGACTCACTGGGGGCTGGGAGTCTGGCCGGTCTCCTGGGCCCCGGGCCCCCCGTGTCCCTGCCTGGTGTGTGCCTGTGGCCAGGGTAGCTCTGCCGCCTGTAAGAGCCACCGCGGGCTCCAGGACTGCCGGCATGAGGCGGGGCTGCCCTGTGCCTCTGGCGAGCGGCGGCCTCCGGCTTCTTCCTACATTTCTGTTCATCTGTCTCTGTCTGGTCTGCCCGGGCAAAGCCCCCTGCAAGGTCTGCTGAAGCAAAGAATGACCAGGGCCTGCCATCTGGGGGACCCTGGGGCTGCTGGTCTGTGGGGGGATTCCGAGGGCCCCCCACCATGGCAGGAGTGCCTAGATCCAAGGAACGGGCCCTCCTGCTCAACCAGTGTCGTCTTCATTCCTCTCTCGCCCCAAAGCAGCCCTTATGGGTTTCACCTGACTCAACAGGGGGTGATTTTGACGGGTCAGGGGTCAAAAAGCTGGGCCCTGGACATATGCCCAGGCTGATGCCATGGCGGGGAGGGGCCTTTGAACCTCTGTCCACTGACAGACTAGGAACGCGTGTGGACAGGGGCCAGCAGGGGCCTGGGGAGCCGTTCTGGGGCAGCCTGTCCTGGAGGTGTCCTCTCTGGTCTCACGGGGATCTCACGTCCCCACCGTCCCCTCTGCTCACTACATTCCCCCTCGTCGCACCCACTCTACTCGGTGAGAGGCAGAGCGGTCACCCTCACGCCCTCCTGCTGCTCCTTTCTGGAAGAGATGACCAGCCAGGGCCCCTGAGCTGGCTGGGAAGGCCAGAGCCAGTCCTAGCCCGGGGTATCCCCGGGCAGGGAGTCTTCCTCCTCGGGCCACGGAGCGACAGCGGACACCCCAGCCTTTGTTAGAGGTTGTTCTCGCCTCATCGGGGCGGACCTGGTGGCCCCCAGTCGGTCCTACCGCCACCCTCGCCGACTCCCCGCCCCCTGCTGTCGGGGGCTGGTGCAGACCCGACGAGTCCATCTGACCACCTGCTCAGGCGCTCCGCTGGAAACCCCGTACTCACCAGGAAGTTCCGCCCCCGCTGGGGCAGGGCTCAGAGCACCCACAGCTGCAGGGGGACGCGGATTCACTTCCTGTCTGGCCAGCAGGCCCGGCAGCCCTTGCCTGGTCTCCTGTGTTGGGAGGGGGCCAGGGGAGACCTCAGGGGTGAGGGGCTCCCAGAAGGGCCAGCTCTGGTCCCGAGGGACAAGCCCCTGAGCAAAGTGTGACGCTCGAATTGGCAACCTCAGGGAGGCTCATCTTAGCAGCTCTGCCTCCTTCCAAGCAGAGGGAAGGCCCAAATGCAGAGGCTTGAGCAGGCAGAGGTCGGGAGGACTTGTTTATTCAAGGCACAGTCATAGCATTGATAACAAGAAGGTTCGGCATTCTGGTACATTCCTTTAGTGGTGGTAGCCAAGGGAAGTCCGCACCCCATCGGCCCCCAGAGGATGCAATGCTGCTAATAGGCACTTTGCTTCCAGAAGCTTCTGAGGAAGAGGCAGGCAGGCATAGAGCTGCTCCAGGCCCCGCGGGGCACTTCTCAGAGTTTCTAGGCAACATCACCCACCTCACCCTCACCTGGGGCAGCTCCCTCCAGAAAGGGTTAGGTCTGAGAGGAGGTGGTTCAGGACAGGGACAGGCCCAGCTGGGAAGGGGGTTGGTGCTGCAGGGCCGGATGGCAGTGGGTGGCGAGGCCAATGGGCTGAGAGCAGGAGGGGAGGTGCTTGGGTGACGTGTGGTGTGTGGGGCGCCAAAGGAGGCCGACACCCCTGCTTTCTCAGGACCAGACTGTACTTGACCCAAATCCAGAGAGAGGAGCCGCCAGCGTGCGGCCATGTCATCTGCTGGGAGGCCGCCATAAGCAGCGTTCACAGGCTGAGCTGGTCAGCAGAAGAGGAGAGAGGGACAGGAGAAGCAGAGCCAGCCCCGGGGCGGCAGCAGAGGGACAGGCACCCCCAGCCAGTGCCAACACAGGAGAGCCCGCAGCCAGCTTCCGGTAAGACTCCCAGACACGCACACCTGTGGCTCAGAGCGGGCCGGGCAGGAGAGCCGCCACTCCCACAGGGCTCCCCACCGAGGCCCTGACCACTCTGCTCTAGGAAGGACCCTTCCCCCTGTTGGTGGGTGAGATGCCCGGGCAGGGTCCTGTGAGGCCTGGATTGACAAGGGATGGGTATAATTTCCCCCTTATTCCCAGCTAGACAAGGAGGGGGAGAGACCACCTCCCCTGTCCACCCAAGGTCTGCTGAGAGATCCCTCATGCCAAAGTGTGGGCCACGGCATGGGGAGATGGCACTGTTTGCCCCTCCAGTGCTATTTCTTGCCTGGGTGAAGCCTGGAGCTTCTGAGGCTGAGATGCAGGCAAAGGGGGAGAAGGGTCCAGGCCAGGTGACCTGAGCGCGGGGGTGTGCTAGGGCCCACCTTCGGCAGGATGGCTGCAGGGGCCCCGATCTCTGGAGCTCAGAACCCTAAAGCACGGGGACCCCATTCAACTGGACTCGTTCTGGCCCATGGAAGCGCCTGCTGGCCCTTCTCTGTCCTCCTCCTCCAGGCTGCCTAGAGGTCCTGGTGGGGGTCTGTCCCCGGAGGGGGGGCCTGCACCCCCTCCTGCAGCACGGGGGCCAGGACTGTTCCTGCCCAGGATTTGGCTCCTTCAGGCCTCAGGCGCTGGGAGGGCAGAGAGGGCTTCTTCATCGAAGACACAGGCCACCCACAGGGCACCCCCAGTTCTGAGCTAGGGCCTCCCTGGAGGCTACTTCGAATGCTTTTCAGCCCAGCGTGCAGGGTGGCCCCGAGGGGAGAGGGAGGACCTGCCTGGAGGCCAGGACTGGTCAGTGCCTTCGGCCTGACGGATGGACTCCTTGTCCCCTCTCCTCTTGGCCTTGCTGGGTGAGTGGGGCAGGCGCTCGGAGGGCAGGAAGCGTGAGCAGCTCTCAACGGCCAGTGTCGGCCTTGGGGGTCCTCTCAGTAGGCTCTGGGGTGTGGGTGGTTTATCTAGTTTCCCTCCACCCAGGGCTTTGGGAGAAGACCCCCTCCATGAACTCTGCCTCTGCCCGCCCCACCTGACATTAACCAGCCGAGGTTGCCGTCATCAAAATGCACACAGGTCTCGTTTAATGAGCACGAGTGACCGTGTCCGGCTGCCCTCGCGGGACTAGGAAGCAGAAGGGGCTCTGCCCTGCCGCTCCTGGGCCATCTGACGAGGGCCAGAGTGTAGCAGGGCCCGGGCCGCTGCTCTCGGGTCTGTGTTCTCAGCTGCCCCTTGCTCCGCACGATGAAGAAACTCTCTTCACGGGTGCCCATGCAGGGAGCTGGACACGGTGTTCACCTGCCTCTTGTCGACGAGGCCGCGCACGAGCCTCCGCTTCCGCAGGCCGCAGAGGCAGGGCGGGCTGGGGCAGCAACTGCAGCAAAGCTCCTGGGCAGGGCAGCTGGTGGAGGGGTGGCGAAGACCCCAGAGAGTCTTCGGTGGGCCTCTGTCTGCCTCCTCTCTTTTGCACGTCTCTGTCTCCACCCCAGCAGGGTACCCCGACCTTCAATCTCTGTGCGCAGAGCTTCAGTCACCTCTCCCAAGACGTGGTGCCAGCCTGTCTCCTCCAATCCATCCCGGGTCCCTCTGCACTGCCCAGCAGGTCGGCGGGTCGGGGCCTCCACAGGCCGATAGCCAGGGCGGCAGCGTCTCCGCTGGGGCCTTCCCGAAGTCTGCAGGAAGTGGCCGGGAGGGCCAGGCTGCCCTCCTGCCGCCGGGCCCTCCCCTGGCTGCCGCTCCCAGCAGGAGTTGCCAGGTGGAGGCCTTGGGTCCTGGTCAGTGGTACTGGCTCTCCTGTGCCAGTTCCAGCCCCTCCTGGAACTGGGTCGAGTCCAGCTCCCTCGCAAAGCCCGGCGACGCGACACTCGCCTCGTCTTCCTCTCCGAGCTGTCTGCTCATGCTGCCGTAGCTTAGCCGGGCCTGGGAGGAGGCCGGAGTCAGGTTCATCTCTGGCTCTTGCAGCACGGTGGCCATGTACAGCTGCTCCGGACAGAGAGGGGACATGGGGGAAGGTCACATCTGGGACAGACCCTGGGCACCGCCCTCCCTTCACACCCGACCGCACAGCCTCCGAGCCATGGGTCCTCCTTCCCAGACCCACGTCCTCCATCCCACCCAGTCCCGTCGCTCTTGGTGATTTAATGAGCGCATGAGCCCCTGGACTGGAGCGGGCAGGGCTCCTGCCACCTAGTCCCTTAGCCACATCCTTTCGTCCGGGTTCCAGGCTAGGCTGAGCCCAAGGGGAGAGCACACGAGGCTGCCTCAGCTGCAGTCTGGAGACCCCGCTCCCTGAGCTGGCGCACCTCTAGGACAGTTTCACAGGAGCATCCTTTTGACTGTGTCGTTGGCTGACCTGTGAATCTGGGTTGCAACTGACACTGCTAGCTGAGGTGTGGGGCAGCTGGCCTGTCAGATCCAGGATGGCCCCCGACTGCCTGGCAGGACAGCAGAAAAGGCCACACAGGAAGGACTGGGCGGGGGAGCTACTTGGCATCCTTTGAAGTGACTTTAACACCAACTCCTTAATTTGAACATAGGCAATTATGGAACAGAACCAAGCCTTTCCTATAGGAATGCCTTCCTTTCAATGAAGCCAAGCAGCCTTAGTTGGTGAGGGAGCTCTTTTCCTACAAGAGTCTAGAATATCTGCATAATACAAAGGAAACTCTGCAGATGACCTTTCAGAAGGAGAAACTAATACTGGAAGAAGCCAGCGGTCACCCCTTATGCTCAGGGCGTCACGTTAGCATCATAGTGAGAACAACGGGTATGTTCTGGCCCCTACGCTGAACTTGAATTATGCAGCCTTTGGATCTAACCTCCAGCTTCAGGAAATAGAGAAGTTAGTGGCCGGTGCTGTAGGACCTCATGCAAAACGGCTAGAAAAATCGAGACGGTGAAGGTGGGACAAGCTGCAGGAATACTGGCTTGATCTCACCAACTAATCACAAAAAAGAGAAGGTGCTGAGAGAACGGGTGAGCGCAGGTCCGGCCCCGGTGCTGGATTCGTCTTGGTGCGGACACTTTCATTTGCAGAGGAACAAGGAATTTGAAGAGGCAAACATTTGTGTATGGGAAGATAGAGATGTTAACTAAAAAGCAGGCTATAAAATAGCATGCGGTATTATTTCATGTTAGCGAAAATTTTACATCAATATCTATCTGGAAAAATGAACGCTAAAGTTTCAGTGGTCACCACTGGGTGGAGGAATACGGACACCGTACTCCCTTTTTCTCTGTCCTGTTTTGCCCCCGTAAGTATCTACAGTGTTCACATACCACGACTGTACTAATGAAAGATTAGGAAAAATAGATTCGGGTCATTTTTAAAGCTCAGGCTGTAGAGTCGGAAAGACCCGGTTGGAACTTGTTCTGCCACGTCCTTGTTTAGCGCGCTGGGGCTACATTAATTGACCTGTGTGAGCCTCAGTTTCCTCAGCTATAAAATGAGATAAAATCCCTCCTTGGCAGTTTTGTCATAAACATTAAGAGCAGGAGTGGTGAAGCGGGTTCATAAGATTTCAAGATGGCTAATATGCTGCGTCGTGTCGGAAGGGCCCCGGGAGATGCCAGGTGAACAGACTTTGACACCTTTTAGCATGTCTAGCCCCAAGCTCCTCCCGCCCTGCCACCCGCGGGCACTGCCTACGCGGAGGGTTGGACCTGCAGCTGCGCAGCCGCCACACCGCTTCCCGCCAGCCCTGCCAGATGGGTGGGCGCTGCTCCTCCCTCCAGCCCTGCCACCCGCTGCGCTTGGCCTCCATGCGGGCGCTGCCTTTGCTCCCCCACACTGCATTCCACCTGGCGCCCATCCCCATTCCTGGAACCAGACTAGACCTTCCCTCCTCCAGGAAGCCCCTCTGAGTGCACAGCTGGCTAGTGCCCGTCTTCCGTGGCCCTCCAAGGGCCCTGGAATCACAGCAGGGGCTGACCCGGTACCCAGCCCAGTGCCCCCTACCCACGTATGTGGCTGGGTGAGGGCGAGCGCTCCCTCCAGGCTGAGCTAGGCGGAGTCAGCGCCCCGCTGCTGGCGGAGGTCCTGGTCTCACTGGCAGCCGTGGTCTCACTTACCGCGCTGCGCCCGGCCTCCAACACTCGCCTGGCACCGGTGCCTGTGGGGGCAGCCTTGGGGCCGGAGGCCGAGCCCCAGCTCGTGCCTGCATCTACACAACTGCGCTCATGTGGCTGGGTTTGCCCTGACCTGTCTCTTCCTCTCTGAGCTCCTCTTAGAGAATCTCCGGTAAATCTTGCTCGTTCCATCTTCCCAGTTCTTCAGCCAGGGCCACGGCAGCAAGGTGACCTGGGCCAAGTCCTGCTGCATCAGAGGGGGGCCCCCGGCTCCTCCCCCTCCACCGGCACTGAGTGCTGGTACCCCCCCCCAGCCCGTGGGCAGCCCCCTCCTGACCTGACCTGGCCCCGGGACAAAGGCACGGACTCACAAGCGAGGTGGGCGTGGAGGTGGTGCTGCTCGGCTCCATGTCAAACACGGTCTCCCTCTCCTCCTCTGGCTGCGTGGGAGAGGCCAGGGTCACCGGCGGGTCTGTCCTCTGCCCCCTCCCGCCCCAGGTCAGAGGCGCCTGAACCTGCCCCTGGGCTTCTCGCTCCCCGAACTCAACTCATCTGTTTTCTTCCCAGAATGTCCCCCAGCTGCAGACTGGGGCCCAGGTGGCAGAGAGGGGGCTGGGGTGTTAGGGGACCTTCGGGAAGATCCACTCTCAAGGACCACAATGGCGAGAAGTACACGGAGTTGAGACTGGGGTTCGAAGAGGAGCCTGCCTGGACTCTAGGAAAAACCCTTGACTTCAACTCTGTCTTTCCTCCCGGGAGGCCCCTCTCAGATCTGGAACAAACCCTAAACCAAGGTCCTTGGCCACCGTCACGCTCAGAGCAGACTCTCGGGCAGCCAGGTCATTTGATGTTGTTGCATTGGGAAGGGAAAGCAGAGGTGTGGCGCTCTCTGGTCCTTCAGGAGCTGGCCGCTCAGCCCTCGGTGCCAGAGGAGGGGCCGGGGAGGGAGGGCTCACAGGGAGGGAGCGCTGGAAGCAGGACAGGCTCTTCCAAAAGGCTCCCTCCTTTGACTCAGCGCTATGCCGGTACTTTAAATCAACTGATTTTCTTCCCCTTGTCCAGGGAAGCAAATAATTCACCAGCAGCGACAGAAAGCTTGTCAGTTGCCATCAACAGAAAGTTAAGTAGAAAAATTAATGGGTAACCATGAAAAAGAAACACTTGGTGCACTGGAACTCATTCCAAGATGCCCTGCAGACACCCACTTTGAGAAGTGCTGGTGGGAGTTCACAGCACTAGCCTGACTCAACATCCCCGTTGGGGATGACCTGGGCCCCCCAGGCAAAGGAGTCAGCCCCCCCCACCCCCCAGCCAGGCTTCTTCTCCAGACAGCCTCAGGTTCAAAACCTGGAATTCTGAGAAGACGACAGTCCCCCTTCTCCAGGTCACCATCCCTTCCACCCCACCCTCGCCCCACCCTCAGCTCCCCTCGTTGAGATGTGATGCAGGACAGGCTTGCAGTGCAGGAGGGATGGGCCAGAAGCCTGTGGCTGGAGGGGGCGACAGGAGGGGAGGGGGAGAGGACAGCTGTCTTAGAAATTTCCCTGCCCGAGGTACGGTTCTGGGGGTGAGGGCCTGGCGTGGGGCAAGGATACACGGGCACGTGCACGGGCCTGGAGGCCCCCCAGAGTCAGAGGAAGGCAAGCATCTCCTTATCCCTGCAGTGCTGTGGCCGCCCCGGTCAGCGGGATCCTAGAGCTGTGTCCCCCCGGGGGCCCGGAGAACCCGTGGTGGGAAGGCAGGCCTGCAACTCACCGCAAGGTCGTGCACCGTCCGAAGTCTCCCCAGGAAAGTGCCCAGGACGGCAATTATCATGGAAAGGATGAGGATGGAAAGGGAAAAGAAGGTGATGACATGGGCCGAACCTGCCGAGAGAAGCGGCTGTGGGACTGGGTGCTGGAGGACCGAGCTGAGGCCACCGGACCCCTGGACCGGCAGGTGCCTGGGGAGCCCCGCAGTGCCGCAGGGACTCAGGTGTCTAGGGCAGAGGGGCCCTCGTCTCACAACAGCTGGGGTCAGAGAGTCTGACGCTATGGCATGACCGCTGCTGCTTAAGCAGTCTAGAACTGGGCATCTGGTAGAACCCACAGCACATTTTCATTGGCGTAAGTAACCACGTAAGTGCCCACTAGCTCAACCTGCCAGTTACCTCCCACACCACCAAGGTCCTGGGCAGAACCTCTGAGTCATTCTCTTTTGCCGTGGCCCCAAAGGGAATCTCTGACCCACACCTCTCCTTGTAACTTTCGAAGTGCACACGTGCCAGGAGCTGAGCTAACCGCACTCGAAAGCAGTCAAGGGTTAAGTCCTGTATGTTTCACTTGGGGGTATACGGTTACTTTTTAATGGAGCAGCACTAGGTAGATGTTAAAAATCAGCCTTCACAGTTAGAGGTGACTGCAAAATAATGCTGCTCGTCGTTGGATTTTTATAGTCAGAGAATCTTAACATCCAAGAGTGGAGAAATGACCGCCATAGCCAGAGTCTAATGCTGCTGTTTAAAAGACACGGACTCGGAGTTTTAATAACACACGATCCTCTTAACCAGGAGCGTCGTGTTCAGCAAAGGAACTCCGGCTATAAGATTAAGTGTTATCAAGTGAATGCCAGTTTTGTATAGTGGCAAGAAGCCGACAACCTGACTCCCGCTTTGCCTGTGCACATGACGAGGTCTGGAGCACAGACCTCAGCCTCGGGAGATGATGGGCCATTCGAATTTCGATCTTTATATTTTTCCTGTTTTTGATAACGGTAGTCCTTTGTACTGATGGAGACATGATTCAAGCATGCAGTCAGGCGGCAGGGATAAAGGCACGGACGGGGTACACAGATAACTGAGAACTGACGCTTGGCGTCAGGCAGGGTAAGGAAAGAGGGACTTGCCCTGCTCACTGCGCTAAGCCAGGTCAGGTGAAGTCAAGTCCCCAAGGGAAGGCCAGTGGGGAGAGGGGCCGAGAGGAGGAGGGTGAGCCAGTCCCAAGGGGGTTTTCAGTCTGGAGCCCATGGGACTTCCTCTGTGAGTGTCCCTGGGCTCCCCGGGGCAGGCAGCTGTGTGTCGCCAAGAGGGGGAGAAGAGCTGGCAGCTGGGGCAGCAGCGAGTCCTCATCCGGCCCCCGCACCCGTGACACCAGGCTCTGTAGGACCTCCGAGGCGAGGCCACGGGCAGCACGGCCCCTGGGTGCTTGCATTTTATTTCCTGCCAGCCTTGAGTAACAAGGAGCACGAGGACCTTTCTTGTCCTAAGGGTGGTCAGCCAGATGCACAGGCTGGCTGGCACAGGTTCAAGCCCTTGTCCTGGCTGCAAAGGTCTGCGGGGTTTGGATGAACCCTTAAGCCTAGAGAAGCCACCAGGCTTGGCTGTGCTTGCTAAGCCCGCTCCTTTGGGGTTTCTGCTGCTCCAACAGAGCTGCTGAGGGATTCGCAGAGCAGTGGGGGCAAGCAAAGGGCCGGGCACCCACCTAATCGTAGCACGGAGAAGAAGAGCATCCAGAACAGACTCAGGAGCGGGGCGAAGATGGCCTGGTTCACGGCGGCCATGTGGATCTGCTCGTTGAGTTTGGTGGGCGCGTAGGAGTAGTACATGTTGTAGCGGTCCGTCATGTGTTTCATGAACAGGTAGAGCAGCCCTGGGGCCGGGAGGCGGAGCACCCTAAGTGGCTGCCTCCCCAGTCGGGACCCTGCAGCCCAAGGGCCCCATGGGCCTGAGGGGCCAGATCCAGGTTTGTCAGGGCATCGAGGGTCACGGACAGGCTGGGGGCCCCACGGTGCCAACCGCTGGGTGCTTTGCCCGCGCATTCATTCAAGAGCATCCTATGTAAGCCATCATCCTAAGCAGCCCCCATCCTCAGCCCCAACTACTCCCCCCCCCCACTCTGGCCTGGCCCTGCACCTCCGTGCCCGCCCAGGTCTCCTTGTGCTCCAGGGAATGGGCCCAGGTGCTGGGGCTGAGCCCCTCCTCCCAGTACGAGGGTGTGCAGTCCTGGGGGTGATCGGGATGACTCACCAAAAGGGACGATGATAGGACAGGTGATACTGTACGCCATCACCACGCTGAAGACGTTGATCATCCATGCGTATTCTCGCCCATACTGGAAGTCCAAGGCGTGGTCCTGGAGCAGAAGGCAGGGCAAGCCTGAGGGGCCGCTCGCCTAGCTGGCTGCTTCTGTGGCTCCTCCTCCATCCCCTGGGGGCTGGCTAACAGCTCAGGTCTGGAGACAGCCTACTCCAGCCCTGGGATCCGGGAAGCACCAGCCCCACTGCACCAGGCCTCTCTTTGGGGTTCCCTTGGTACTTCCAATAGGCTCGTTCCTGATACCCTCCCAAGGGGAGCCTCGAGGGCTGTGCTGAGGGAAGGGTCTTGCGCTCACTTTTCTGATGTGGACTCTCTCTGGCTCTGACTTGGAGAAAAAGAGGCGGGTGCAGTATAGGAGGAGAGCCCCCGGGCGTAACAACTCCATGCCTGTGCCAAGCAAAGCTGCCGTGATGACGTAGTTGACGAAGAAGGCGCCATTGTCTGGCAGGAACACACACCTGGACGTTGGGGAGAATGGAAGACAGCAGCAGAAGCCAGGGGAGAGGCGAAGGGCAGAGGTGTCGGGCGGGAAGAGGAGAGAAGGAGAGGGAGAGAGCCGGGGGAGTGCAGGCGGGGGTGGAGAGAGGGGGAGAATAAATTTCCTACATATATATATATACATGTGCTTCCAACTCAGTTGAAGCTAACGAGAGCAGGGACGGGATGGTCTACAGAGAGAGACGCCATTAGGGATACACACTCTGGCTTGATCTGAAGCTAGGATATCTGACCTGCAGCCACAGACCCTGGAAAATCCATAAGGAGAATTCCGGGGGACTGTGATTATGAATGGGGAAAAATCACATTTTTATTTCACTAACTTCTGACTATAATTTAGCACTTCTTTTGATTATGAACATGGACAGAACCCCACAGCAACGTCAGCCACAGCTGTGAGTCTATCACCCGTGGGCTGTGTCAGGTCAGGCAGCAGTCACATCTTACAATGGCGTCAGCTCGTCACCAGCTAAGGTACACGAGACGGCCATCGTCCAGTCTGCAGACGTGCAGTGGGTGTCTCGGGCCAGCTTCGGCTGGGAGTCCTTCTGTCACACAGTGGCTAAGCTGCCCGACCTCACGCTGGTGACCAGGACATCTCTGGCTCTCCAGAGTCCCCATCTACACAATTCTGTCAACTTCTTGAAAAGAGAAATCTGTAAGCCCCCGGGGTTGTATTCAGGTCTCTTTCAAAGGCTATTTTTTTCAGGACAGCATCAAAGTTGAGTGATAGACTCACACTTCTCCCTTTCCCATACACAAACTATCCTGAAGATACTGACTTAACAAAGAAGGAAGGACTCATTCATTTTTTGGGGGGAAAATTATAGTTCAATGGCAGAAACTGTGGAGAATTCTGGTTTTTGCTCTATAGGGAGGGAAGTTTGAGGGTCATCTGTAACATTCTGACTTTTGAAACTGGGATTTTCAACATTTGTACCCCTAAAAGCAAAAAGAACTCCAAGGACCCCAATACTACTGCAGGTAGCCTTGTCAACCATCCATGCCTGCCCCAATGTAACGCTTTTCTCAGTCCTATCAGCTCTCACACTGATGCACCCTGCAGCGAAATGACAATGACCCTTCAGCCCTGCCTGTACTTAAAATGCATTGTCTTATTATTAAGCGTGTTACTAGAGATCACTACAAACTTAGTTTTTACAATATTTTGATTATTACATTTCACCATACTTGACTTTCTCGAAAACCAAGTATTTTGTGCATCTAAAGAGAACGATTCTGAGTGTATGAAAAAATGGCTAAATTTGAATGATCTTGTGGGGTGTAGCAAGGTCAGTCTCTGGCTGTGACATTATACTCTAGTTATAAAAGAGGCTGCACTGGGGGAAGCTTGGTGAAGGGATCACAGCACATTTGTGAGGTTATTTCCTATGGAAATTCAGAGAATGGCCAAGGCGGTCCATGGCGCCAGGAAAGGGTAAGAGGCTGTCCAGTGAGGGGGCCTGCAAGCACACATGGCTACCTGTGTGGGAAAATAAAGGCCACACGTGTCCAGCTGGTGCGAACGACACACAGGGATGCCCCAGTGTGCCCCTGGAACATGCACTCGGTACTCACTGGAACCTGATGGATGCCTGTTCCAGATAGTAGATGTCAAAGAGCCAGCGGAAAAAGACATCCAAGCTAGAAGCAAGAGCAAGATAGGCCTGTTAATGAACCTACGAGCTGAAGCCTATGAACCTGAGTTCAATGCCTCTTAGACTGGCTGCCCTCTTCTGTCCTCCCTTACCCAACCCCGAGATGCCTGCAGCCTAATATTCCTGCTAGCCAGTTCACACTGCCTCTCTTCCTTCTGAATGTGAGGCTTTCCCTGCCCCTCGCCCACTGGCCTTTCAACCGCAGGCCATCTCCTCCAGCAAACCTTTGTCAGCCATTTCTCCCAGGCTCTCTCCTGAATTTCTACTGTGAGTTGGCTGTTCTCCCCACCTGGGCTGGCAGGCAGCTGGCGGGCACGGTGGCTCTTTCCAGCTGATGACAAGCTCTTGAGAGCAGAGTTCATGGCTGAACGTGAGAGTGCCTGGCTCATGCTAGGTTCATGACAGGCACTGGCTGTCATTTGAGGAACAGATTTGCAGCAACTGCAGGTAGGCCTACAGTCGCTGCAAGAGGAGGCTCCAGCTCTAGGGTGAGCCTGGCTGTGAGAGGAGGTATAGTACCTGGTCAGCCCCATAGAAGGCAGAATGACCACCATGAACACCAAGAAGATATAGCACTTGTGCACTATGATCAGATTCTGAGTTGATCTAGAAGGAAAGAGATGTTCATCAGAGAGTGATAAGAACCAAAGATCTAACTAGACAATGAAGAGGGAGACTGTTACCTGGCCTAGAAAACTGACTTAAGAGTATATACCATTGCCATCTCAGAGACCCTGGTGAGCTATGCTGCAGCTGGCACCAGCAGTAAAGAAGAGCATAATCGGCTAGTGATGTCTGCCTTGGGCACAGGAAGGGGAAGGAGGGCTCGGCTTGTCTGATACTTGACATCTTTGTGTTAAAGGGACATTACCAGTGATACTCGGAATTCCCACAGTTTCAATAATTAACATAAGCTCCATTGGCCAGGAGAAAGATTAGTAAGGATTGCTGTAGAACAAACCTAGCTTACTGCCTGGGAGGATGGAAGGAGTTTTTGGTGCAGAGAATAACTTTTGAGATCCACAGTCTTCAAGTCAAAGCAGGTGCTTGTCCCAGGACACAGAAAATACCTTCTAGTCAATTAACTACCATTAGGCCTACATACTATAAGGGCACTGCAGGGGCTAACAAACAAGAAAAGCTCCTGACTGTATGAAATGCAGGTACTGTGAGGGCTGCACCGTTCGCGGGCTGTCTTGAGGGTCACTTGTCCTTCTGTGCCCTCTGCCTGGAGCGCCTGTCAGGGCTGATCTCTGCTTACAGCTCTACCCTCCAGGGCACGGCTGGAGGCTGCAGCCCAAGGATGACTGGTTTTGGCCCCACACCCTTGCCTGGCGGGTATTACCTCAACAGCCTGGAGGCCAGAGGCTCAGTCAGCTCAGTGCCCTCCATCCAAAACAAGAAATATCTGATAGTTTGGGGTACCAGAGTCCTCCTTTGTCAATACCATTCCTTGGGCCAGATGAGAAGCCAGAGCACCACACTGGACAGTGTCGGGCTCCATGATTAGGAGAGAAAAGCCCTCGCTCTCACCTGGTCCAGTGGGCCTCCAGGAAGGCAGAGAAGTAGACGATCAGCGGCAGTATCACCGTAAAGGCCCAGAGCAGCAGGGAGGGGAAGAACTGGGTCACCACAGGGCTCTGCAGGGGTGGGGCGGAGGAGGCAGAGGCTCGGTGCAGGAAGCGGCCCTTTCCCCGCCAGGCCACCAGCTGTTGCACACCCGGCTCCGGGAAGGGCCGTTTCCCCCGAGGCTGTGCAGGGGGCCTGGCCTTTCTCGCCCACCTTCCTGGCCAGGGAGCTACCTGTCTGGGGGCGGGCAGAGGCAGGCCCAGGTGCAGGGGGTGTTCCCGTGGACACAGAGTGAGCCTTGCACGGGTAACTGGAGGGGCAGCCTGTGGCCTCCCCTGAAGGCCAGAGCAACACTGTCCCTTGCTCAGACCTCGGGGAGGGAACGCTGAACGTCTCGCTCGTGAAGGGCATGCGGGAGTGTGAGGTGAGGCTCTCCGAGGGGGGCTGTGGGGCTCAAAGGAGACTGACAAAAGAGGGCGAGTATACAGCAGAAGCAGGTGGCTTGTGCCTGCGGGCCTTTGTGCATGCATGTGTGTGATGCCTGTGTGCCTACATGGACGTGTGCGCATGTGTGTGATCACTGTGTGCACACATGTGTGCACGTGTGGTATCTGTGTCATGTGCAGTGCCTTGTGCACACACGTGCATGTGTGATGTCTCTGTGTTGTGGTGCCTGTGTGCATGCATGGTGCCTGCATGCATGTGTGCACACGTGTGTGATGCCTGTGTGCATGCATGAATGGGCGGGGACATGGAAGGAGGGAACTTTACAGCCTGTTATAGCAGCCTTGAGGATACAGAGTGTGGAAACAGGCCAGTGTGCCCCTCTGCTGCCCTCATTGGGAGGAGGCACCCTCTAAGCTCAGGGACAGCGCCTGGGGGTGGGGCACTCCCAGTCTGCAGCAGGGGTGTCTGGAATGAGCGAAGCGGAGACAGATCTGGAGGTCTCGCTTCTCTCAGAGGGCTGTGTGGAACTTACCTCCTTCTTCCCCAGCTTCAACCATATGCCTCAAGCCAGGCCCTAGCCCTAGAGGAGGTGGGGCAGCTGACACACTTGTCACAACGTCTGTCACCCTTTGTACCTCCAGGTGGCCTAGACTGACCGAATCTAAAGACACCTCTGAATCCAGGTGTGGACCACCTATCCCCCCCAAACTCGCCCCAGAAGCTACCTGTGCTCCCCCCGCCCTTTCTTTTCCAGCCCCAGTCAGAGAAGGGGAACGGCCCGCCGTCAGGCCCTTTACAACTAGGGGAGCTCTAAGCCACCACCGGCACCGCTGCCACCTCCACACGCTGCATGGACACAATGCTGCGTGCCGGGGCCCCCAGCACAGCCTCGCTGGAGCTCTTCCTTCATCTCCTTGGGGCCCGCACGCCTGGCTGAGCGAAGGAGGCACCTGCAGGTTCTCGATGGGGCGGGTGACATTGTACATGTCGATGGTGTTCATGATGATGGCAGGTGTGGTGAGGAAGAAGAAGAGGAAGAAGAGGGAGGTGTTGATTAAGACGAAGCGGGCCCACCAGTGGAAGCGGCGGACTGACAGGTGTTTCCTGCGGAGGAAGGGGGCAGGAGGTACACTTAGGACCCGGGTTCCAGCCCTGAGACGGAGTCCGCATGCTGTTTCCTGCGTGCCAGCTGGGGACTCGGGCTGCCCTGGCCCTATGCAGCCCCTCGGGGCTCACCCGCACGCACCCGACCGCCAACCTGCCCCTCATTATGCCAGGTGTAAAGGCTCCCATGGCTGAGCCCCAAAATGGATGAGTTCTTCTGCAGGAACACCCTTTTCCCCAGGCTTCGGTGCCTGCGTACTGACGGCGAGGAGGGTGGAGGGCGGGCAGGGGCTGTCGTGTCCAGCAGGGCATGGCTGCGGTGGGCAGCGGAGTGGGAGAGCAGGCCCGATTCCTTTCCCCATCCTTCGCCTTCTTCGGTGTCAGAGGAGCTCAAAGGAGAGGGAGGGAGAGAGGGAGCTTACCAGATGATGTCTTTGGGGTGCGGGGCCAGGGAGACCCTCCACTGGTGGGACTTGACCACAGTGGTCACGGAGGACTGATGAGGGAGCATGCCGCAGCACGTGAACTTGTAGTCGTCCAGGACTCTGCAGAGGGGAGAAAGGGGCCAGGTCTGGGGGAAGAACAGACTCGTGGGATGGGGAGTCTCTCATCCCCAGGCCCCAGTGTACTGTGAGGGTTCATCCACTTCCCGGGGATTCTGAATCGTCTCCCAGAATTTCAGAGGTGGGCGGTGCCTAAGCCTAATCGCCAGAGGGGAGAGGTATTGGGAGTTCCCAGACTGCCCGGGAAGGTGGGATGGGGTGGGATGGGGCAGCCACATGGGTTGTCAGTTAATATCGGCCCCGCTTAACAGCAGCGATGGCACAAAGATGGGCCTTTTCTGGGGGGCTGGCGGGGAGGTGGCAATATCAGCCTTCTCGTGATAGTAACAGCTACCACTGGTTGAGTTCTTTCTGTGAGCCTGATTCTGCATAATTGGAGATTAGCATCATCCAGTCCCACAGATCACTGAACTGAGGTCTGAGTTGTCTGCAGACACAACAAAGAGGGGCAGGTGCTGGCACTGGAGCCCCGTGTTTGGCCTTTGATTCCAGACTTCTGTAATTAAACCTCAGCTCCTGTGTGCCAAGTGACCGTGCCTTGGACAATAAACCCATCATCGTTGCAGGTATGTTCTCATAGTCACTGCACACTAAATTGACCCCTAGGAGGTGGACAGGGAAGACAGAAGTAATCAAATTTGACTGGTAAGGAGTTTAAGGATGTAAAGAACTTATAAGACTGCACACAACTGTGACTTGGGTCGGGAATGTTCCCGTGTTCCTCTGTGGGGTTCGGTGGGTGAGGACAAAACGTGATCAGGCCCCTCAGAGAGGGAAGGAGCCCTACAAACCTCAGGAGGCTGACTCTGGGGCTCTCATCTATTTGATGCAGTCCTAAGGATCCTTCCAGAACAATCTAGACTGGATCTAATCCTTGTCAAGGGGGCAGCCAGAGGCTAGAGGAGGAGGAAACCAGGAGGTAATGAATTAGGGGAGGCCTGAAGTGGGGGAGAAGAGAGGTCCCTGACTTGACTAACTTGTGGTGAAGAGAGGGGTGATGTGTAATGACAGAGAAAATGTATAGCGTTCTTATCAAGGCCCAAAGAGGAACCAAGGGGTCAAAGGCTGCTCTACCTATCTCTGTATGGAAGTGAGGACTTATGGGAGTAAGAAGCCCAGGGCCTGTGCATAGCTGAAGACAAGCTGAGCCTGGCAGCTGGAGAAAAATGGACGGACATGGCCATGCTCTGGAAAGCAAGATGGCGCTGTCCGTGAGAAGCAAGGAGGGTGAGGGGAAGTTATAAGATGGCAGAATGGTGGGAGCTTCTTTCTCCTCCCCTTGGCTGGAAGGTGAGAGGGCATGGTTTCAGAGGATCAAAGGCTGCTCTTGGGGCAACTTTGGGTACAGCAAGCCGCTGGCCTTGGCACTCACTGCTTGGCCATTCTGGAGCTCTGGAAGGTGACAAAGATCAGGTCCAGACGCTTCATGCGGACCCGGTTGAACTCAGCGTTGAACTCGTCGGTCAGCTGCTCCTCGAGCTCGCTGTAATACTGCTCGGCGTCTACCTGGGGTGAGACGCAGCCCTCAGAGCTGGAGGGGCTGGGCTGCCAGGAGAGGCTTGCCAGGACGTGGGCCGCTCTCCCCTCCTCAGCTCAGGGGTGCAGGTCTGAGGCCCGAGTCCCAACTCCCTCTGAAGCCCCCAGGTGGGCTCCAAGACCCAAGCTTTAGACCAGGAAGAGGCTATGACTCTGCCATTAGGCATGGGGGGCAGGAGAGGGAATCGGGGGAGGCAGCAAGAGGCGCTGTCAGACTCGGGGTGGACTCCAGAGACGTGACGGACCATATATGCAGCAGTTTCAGGAAGGGGGACAATCCTTTCCCTCGACAGGCTGGCAGTTCTTCCTGCCCTGAGCAGGGGCTCATGCCTGGGCCTCCTGCAGCTGTAGACTGGGGTGAGAAGCTGGAACCCACTGCTTTCACAGGCTCCTGTCCCGGCTCTGACAACAGCGTGCTGGGTGCTCTCGGGTCTTCCCATCCAAGACCAAGCTTCGGGGATCAGTCTCGAAGGGGCCCCAAGAGCGGCTGCAGCTCCTCTGCAATCTCAGCAGCACTGAGACATGGGGGGATGGAAGGGAGCAGCCACAGCATGGGGCCCAGCCCAAGGGGGCCCGGGGCCCCAGGATTCTGATGAGGGGCACCGTTCAGAGCCCTGGCCGGCCTGGACACCCCGCACCAGCCCCTCCGTGGCTGCGCCCGGGCCCTGGCCAGCTACCTCCTTGAAGCAGGTCCAGCAGTCGCAGAAGCAGAGGCGGGAGCAGGGGTGGACCTTGATCATCACCTTCCCACTCTTCTTGGCCTTGGCGGTGTAGTAGAGCCGGCCCCGCATGGCGTGGCGTCTGCAGGTCAGCGGGCAAGGGATGGGGGTGGGGGAGTGGGAAGGCGCTGTGACCAGGACCCACTGGCACCCCCACCCAGGGGGACACGCCTACGGCAGCTCACCTCTGATCATCCAAGTCCACCAGGGTCCTGACGTCGTAGCAGAAGTGGACTCTGGTCACCACGCAGCCCTGGTAGGCCTCCCTGCGGTCACAAGCACAGATGCTGAGCCCTGGGTGACTGGGAGGGCGGGTGGCCCGGCGCCGCGCTTCCCGGGCCTAGCGGGAGAATGCATCCCTGGCGCCTAAGCTGAACTTCACGTCCCGAGACAAGCACAGCCTTTCCAGAGGATCTTGAGACAGGGCTGGGGCAGAGCCGGAAGCTGCTGCTCGTGGAGATCGTGAGCTCCTGGCTTAGGGACTTGGGTCACAAAGGACGTCTCAAGTTGAACCGCTCTGGGTAACTTTGGTCCAGGGGCTCACTAGACCCCTTAATTGGAGAAACGAGGCAGGGGAGTTAGTGTGACCCCGTCTCACCCATGCCACGCCAAAACCCCTAACTTCAGAGCCCATCCTGTTCTGAAAGATGGATCCTAAAGCAAAGTCGCAGATGAGTAACCACCTGGGGTCTCCATTGCCCACCTGTGCCGGCTCGCCCCCCAAGTGAGGAGCCACGCAGGGCGACTGGGAGGAGGCAAGCCCCCCTCAGCCCACACCCCACTTACTGGAAATGCTTAGTGATGACTTCTGGGTCTTGGACGTCCTTGGGGACAAAGGTGACCATCAGTGTCTTTGAGACCTAGAGAGGGAGGGGAGACGGGAGAGGAGGATGCGCCTTCCGGAAGTCTCTGGGTAGGCTCCAACCTGCACCAGGCTCCGGGCCCGGTGCCCCTGCTGTGCCAGCCTAGAGTCAGGGCCTCAGGCCTGCATGCCTAAGGTCGGCGGGCATGGGAGAGCAGGCAGGTAAACACACCTGTACTCCCTGTCCCTTCACCCTGGCCCTCAGCCTGCGGACGGTCACTCTGAACCCCGTGTGAAGTCCCGCATGGCCGGGCTGTCTCGCATTCGGGTGGGCAGGGGGGAGGTCAGCTGGGCTTAGGCCAGACTTCTTATTTTCTTCTAGGAGTGGAGCGCGTGTGCCTGAGCCACGACCTCGGGGACAGTCTGGTCACTGTGCTGCAAGAGCTGGCAGTCTCGGCAGGGGCCTCGGCGGCAAGACGGACAGCTGAAGTCGCTGAGTCCGGGCCAGTCGGGGGGCCGAGCCCCCACCTGGCAGGTCAGGACGTTCAGGGCCCTTTTGCGTGATGTGGGCTTGCGTCCTGGGTGGGGCCATGTGAATCAGTCCTTCGGGATGACTGAACTGGAAGGTGCTGATCCCGCTTGCTAGAGCTTTGCTAGGTCAGTACGGGCGCCAGGGGCGCTCCACAGGCCCGTCTCGCTTCCCACCAGGGCCGGACAGTGGACAGTCACGGCCTTCCCTGCTGCCGCTCGCTGTGGGGCCAGGTAGCGCTGCTGCTGCCCCCACTCCCCAGAGGCAGCGGTGTGCTTCAAACCCCGGCTCGGCTTGTGCTCTCTCTCCCGGTGTTGGGGGTACTCGGCCCACTTCCAGAGCGAGCCAGTAGTGAAGGACTTAGAGCCAATGTAGGCTCTGCCAGTGGGGGGCCGCACGTCGCGTCCGTGGCTCTCCCCTAGGCCGGATGGTCTACACCTGAACACCACGGTGGGCAATGGGCCCTTGATCCCAAGGGGGAGCCCTGGCAACCAGGCGCTTCACAGGGCCAAGAGGAGGCTTGCCCGGCTCAGCGGCACCACCTCCAGCAGGCATGCAGGTGGTGCCAAGCTGGGTGTCTCTGCAGGCCGGAGTGCGAGGGCCCAGCAGGGGAGGGACAAATAGCTGGGGGGCGGCGGGGGGGCGACAGCTCTGCTAATGCTTTTTACCTACTTACCTTGTAGCTCTTCTTGGGCACAAACCCTAAGCAGTGATGAGCCATGAAGAGGATGTTGGTGAGGAAGTAGAAAAAGGAGAAGAAGCAGTGGAGCCACAGGATCTTATTCCTACCAAGAACAAGATGCAGGAGGGTGAGGCCACCCTTGTCCAAGTCCCCAGTCTCCCTGGACTACCTCTGGCGTCCCAGCACCCAGGCCCTTGGAAGGGGGTGGCCGCAGAGAGAAAGGCGTCCCACTGCAGGTTAACCCATACTGAGCATCTACTCTAGCCCACGCCCAGAGGGGCCAGGTACTTTCTAGACTCCTGTCCCAGGTGAGGGTGGGACTGTGTGACTTTGTGCATTTTACCTGTGGGAAAGAGGGTCACAGGGTGGCAGGTGGCAGTCCAGGGCTGCAGAAGCCCTAGACTCTTTTTCTGTTTTTGTCTACAAGAATGGGGTACAGGCCAGAGAAGGGGGGAGGTGAGAGGATTCACCAGACAGTGGGCAGCAGAACAGGCAGGTCTACTGAAACGCTGCTGAGGGGGCAGTGGGCAAGACAGAAGAGGTCTGCTGAGCCCTGTGGGTCAGCCCCTGGCTGGGATCGAACTCAGACTTACAATAGCTCTGAGACTTAAAATCCTACGCCCCCAGGGCGGCCCAGAAGCCCTAGACTTTTTGTGGCTCTGTCAGGCTGGCAGCAGCTGTGACCCAGAACACCGCAAATGCTCAGCAGGCCTGGCAGAGGCTGCACGGTCCCCTGTGGTTAAGGACTCAGGGCCTTCTACAGGCCCCCAAGGAGGGAGACCTGACATTTCGTCTCCTGGGGTGGGAAGACTTCAGCTCCCGTGATGCTGCCCAGAGCCCTCTGGCCAGGTTAGCTGTTCAGAAATTGGGTCCGCCTTTCACAGCGTGGTTTGAGGAGGTGTGGTTTGAGGAGGCGTGGTTTGAGGAGGTGTGGTTTGAGGAGGCGTGGTTTGAGGAGGCGTGGTTTGAGGAGGCGTGGTTTGAGATGTGGTTTGCGTAGGCGTGGTTTGTGAAGAGTGGTTTGAGGAGTTGTGGCTTGCAGATACGTGGTTTGAGGAGGTGTGGCTTGCAGAGGCATGGTTTTAGGAGGTGTGGTTTGCAGAGGCGTGGTTTGAGGAGGTGTGGCTTGCAGAGGCATGGTTTTAGGAGGTGTGGTTTGCAGAGGCGTGGTTTGAGGAGGTGTGGTTTGAGGTGTGGTTTGCAGAGGCGTGGTTTTAGGGGGCGTGGTTTTCAGAAGCGTGGTTTGTCTCACTTCAAAATGTGTCCTCACCACTTATCCCATCGGCTGACATTTCACTTAACATTCCCCGTGACTGACTGCTCTACCCTCAGCTTCCTTAGAGAGGCAAGGCTATGTGGTCTCTTAGAACGTTCCAGCTCTCTGCCACATTTATGGATGTGGCAGGCTCTTTGCCACCGTTAAAATTCAACTCCTATTAGGCAAGATAAGCACCCCTCTACCAGGGGCAGGCTCGGGAGGCTGGTAAGCACTGCACCGGGGGTGGCAGCTCCTGGAGGAGTAGCTGGCAGGAGAGGTGACAGGATGCCAGGGTCCCCTCCTGCTGACTTTGATGGATTGCAGGGGCAGGGGCAGAGGGAGCAGGTGGGGAGTGGGGTGGGAGCGTGTGAACCCTGGCTCACACCTGTGGGCAGTGCTGCTCAGTTTTGCTGGGAAGCCTACCAGGTCTGGCCAAGATACCAGTGGGCCTGTTTTCTCAAGATGGACCAGCAGGGCCATGCCTGGCTCAGGACACAATGATTTAGCTACCAGGACCATCAGCTCTTCCCTTGCCAGGGACTAGGGAGGAGGCTCAGAGAGGGTGGGGGCACCCCCCAGACTCTGGCCAGCTAATGGTCCCGTGGCTCTCAGGTCCTCTGCTGTGGGAGTTGGGTCTGTGCATAAGGGTTGATGTAAACCCAGTTTGTGGGCAAGGAAACAATACCTTAAGCCTCTAGTTAAGACCATACTAAGCAAATAGAACCATCTTTCCAAGTCCCCACCAGAGACACAGGGACACTGAGGCACCGGCGTCCTGCCCATGCTACTGAGAATGCAGTTCGGCGCCTTCCGGGACCCGCGTTCCCAAGGGAAGTGGGTCTTCCTGCTGAGCAAAGACAGTACAGACCCCGGGGAGGGACCTTCTCTGCAACGCCCCTCCCAGCCAAGAGAACGGGAGGTCAGAGGCTCAGGTACCTACTCTGTGGAGATATTGACGATGGTGGTCCGCCCAAAGTGACTTCTCCATTCTGGAAGAGAACAGGGTGTCTGACCTCAAGCCTGGCTCCTCAGCTTGCTGCTGCGGGGGCCAGAACTGACGTGCCGGAGAGGTGCCCAGGCCCAGAGGGGCTCGCCTCCGCCCCACTCTCCCTTCTTTTCTCCAACAAACCCAGCAGTGACTCTTCTCCCTGGGGCTGCTGATTGGCGCTCCTGGGCTGGGAAGTGTGTGGGGTGTGGCCCCCAGGGTAGGACTGGCCCCCAGGGACAGAGGTAAAAACTCATGGAAGGGACCAGGCTGTGGGCAGAGAGATGCCATGAGCAACGCTGTTGCCACTGGCATCAGCCACAAAACCCAGAAGGCAGAGATGGTGATGCTGCCTTACTTGGACAAAACAAGTCTTTCTGGCTAAGTCTCTTAGTTTGTCAACTTGCACATCACCAGAAATGTGTCTGGAGATCCTGTATTATTGCCAACAAGCTAGTCCAGAATTTGGAATGGCAGACGCAGAAGTTATTTACTCTGGGGGCAGTACTTTGCCCGGACGCTCAGCGTGCTCTACCGAATCAGCTGAGGTCTACCTCTGGCCGAGGGGAGACAGGGAGCAACCGAGGAAGCTGGTGGCCAGCTGGGCATTGGGGCGCTGTGCACCTGCCTGTGTGCAGCATCCACAGAGCCCTGTGCAGCTTCTACTTGTCAGGGAAGCAGGGGCTGTGATCACTGAGGGCCATGGCAGGCGCTTGCTTGTCTGCCAACCCCCACAGCAGTCAGGGAAACTGAGGCCTGGACACCTGCCCACCGTAAGATGAAACAATGTGATAGACTGATGGACAAAGCTATTTTCCAGAAGGCAGCTGTGGGGCAGAGTTGTGGAGTCAAGATTTTTCTCTTTTCAGAGCCCAGGCCCTCACCCATATTAATTTTGTCACAGGGACTGATCCTATTATTACAATTGCGGGCAGACGTAATGGACACGCTGGGGACTCCCTATGTCCAGGGAGAAGTCAGCTTCAGGGATCTTTGCAGTGGTCGTCCAAGGGCCTGGTGAATACCTGGCCAGGCACGGTCGGGGTTATAGATAAACAGTCAGTTCCAGAACTGGGCCAAACATGACATGGAAGTATCATCCCGGTCTCCACAGAGGAGAAGTGAAGCACAGGTAACATGACCTGTTATTAACATGACCACTAACTTCCAGGAGGAGGATTAAAATCCAGATTTCTAGATGCTGAAGACCCACGCCCTGGCCCGCCCGCCAAGCGGTCTTAGGTCTGCTGGTGCAGGCCAGGGAGCGCTGAGCTCTGCCTACCCAGAACTTCTCCGGTGTAGTTGATGGGCAAAATGATACCCAAGGAGGGGACGCAGAGGATGAGCACGAAGATGATGAGATGATACTGGAACATGATGTAAATGCGGGCATCATCTCCGCACTTGCTGATCAGGTCCTCATTCCTGGAAGAGACACAGACGGGTCATAGCTCAGGAGCCAGAGTGGTCACAGCTTAAGTGGGGGCGCCGCGTTTCAGAGAAGCACTTAATATACGTTCATCGTAAATTTAGCTCTCTAAATGTTTAGAGGGTTCTCTAGTTCCAGTATATTCAATGAACAAGTATAGTCATTACAGCCACAAGATTTTACATATACAATAACTGCTTCTAGAAACTTTTGTCATTAGGTTTGACAAATAGAAAGAAAATAAATTGAAAAGATGGGACAATTTCCTCATTTATAGGCAGAGTAAGAAATAATTTATGTTTACAATGAACAGTTTTGATTAAGAATAATACTTGTTAAATGGAATGGCATTTTCTTTTTATATATATATATTTATTTATGCATACAAGATCTGGGGTACAGGCCAGAGTACGGGGGGTGGGTGAGAGGATTCACCAGAGACAGAGTGGGGAGCAGAATTGCACTGAATTGCACTGCTGAGGGGAGCAGCAGGCGAGGTAGGAGAGGCCTGCTGCACCATGTGGGTCACCTCCGTGACCAGGGATCGAACTTGTGCTGCTGTGACTGTAGACAGCTTCATAGTGCTGTGACTTAACCCCTTGCACCACCAGCGAGACCTTGGAATGACATTTTCTTTCCCAAGAAGTGTCCTGGATTTTCTTATCATCTTGATAGGTATCACTTCAATCCTTATGTTTTTCAGCTTTATCGATGGAAGTAACCCAGGAGGTGGCTGGTGGTCCACTTATGGGCGTACAACTGTGTAAGTCTAAGGTGTCCAGTGTGTTCACCTGATTCACGTACACACTGCAGAACAGTCACCACCAGTTAGCTAACACCGCTGTCTCCTCACATGATTACCGTTTCCTTTTTAATGGTGAGAACATTTAAGATTTGCTATCTCCGCAACTTTAAAGTATATAATCGCCCCATTAACCGTAGTCACCATGATGTAGTTATATCCCAGGCCTTATTCATCTTATAACTGAAGTTTATACTCTTTGACCATCATTTCCCCATTTCCTAAACTCACAGGCCCTGGGGACCCCCCTACACTTAACCCTGCTTCTGTGCTCTTTGATTCTTTTATGGTCCACAGCTACGAAATGTCATGCAGTGTCTGTCTTTCTCTGGTTCATCCCACTTCGCATGTTATCTTACGTGCAAGAATCTCTGCTTTCTTGTGGACAGTTTCTGCCTTTTAATCGGGGTGAGGCAGGTGGACACCACGTGCCACATCTCCCTCCCCTTCATCTCCCTCCCCTTCGGCTTCCCCCTCTGTGCCCCTGGTCTCCAGTACCATCCCCTGGACACTGGAACAGCCCCCTCAGCTGCTCACCTGCCTTTGCACTTTCTCAACTGGCCACCCATCACCCCCCACCCCACCGCCATATTGCTGCCCGCAGACAGAGCTGGGGCCTCTGCTACCAGTAGAACGAAGCCCAAGTGCCAGATGCCAGCCCACCCTCCAGCCGAGTCGTCAAGCCCCCTTCTTGCCAGGTTCCAGGCTTTTAGCCACACCAGGCGTGCCTTCTGGAAGTTCTCGCTGCTCCGCCCCAAGTCTGCTTGGTTGTATCCTTCTGATGTTTCCTCCTCATTGTAACTGTCAGATCCTTTCCATTCCTCCAGCCTAGCTCAGAACGATGCTTCTCCTGACCTCCCTCATCAGAATTAATTTCTGACTGTCCCAAATGCCCTTCCCCTGCAGCTACAGCCCCCAGATCCTTCTCCACTCCACCCCATCATGAACAACGTGTGCAAGTCTTGTCCTGTGTCTCCAACTAGGCTGCGCGGGCTGTGCGCCCTGGGACTGGCCTCCTGGGACCTGCGGGATGTGCAGGAGGCAGAGGGGGGAGGCCCAGCTTTCGGTCCTGTTCCCAAGGGAAGGCCCACACTGAGGGGGAGAGGATTCTCACGCAGACACACCAGCTGTGCTTGCTCACCTCCCACTGCGGGCTGGTCAGGCGTGCACGTACAGACATCTGCCCGTGCAGGTCTGCACCAGCGCAGTGACCCACGTCCTGGGTTTCGTGCTCACACACACAGCAGACACTGACCCACATGAAGTCTGGGGTTCTGCATGCCCCCACTCTGCATGACCCCACCCTGCATGACCTCACCCTGATTCCCCGCCCCCAGCACAGGCACCTTCTTTCCTGCCCTGCGTGTACCCACTGACACATCAGCAGACAGCAGAATGTCGGTCTCAAAGTAGCCTGCCGGGTCCCTTTTCTCCCAGCCTGGAGGAGGTGCTTGGCTTGGGCAGCCCCCTGTCTCAGCGTCCTTTCCTCTGACCACCCAGAGGGCTGCGTGACCCGCCCTCCTCATCGCGCATGACTTGGCTACATCCGGGAACCCAGAACGAGTCTGTACAGCTTTTCGGATAGCGAGCTCCAAATGTTCGTACACATTATTGGTTATTTTTAAAATGCAAGAATAGTAAGTGCTTGTTGAAAAGTAAGATGCTCTGAATCTGTTGACAGAGATTACCTCAGTGGAAGGGCGGTGGGGAGGGACGTGAGAGACCGGAGGTGGACTTTCATGCTTCTCAGTGCAAGTGTGTTTATTTGAGCTTATGCTTATTTAAAAATTACTAAAGCAAAACCAGAGAAGGTGCCAAGAAATAAAGGCTCAGCTTCACCCCCACACACGAACGTGCTGAGATTCCTGACCCCCACACCAACTAGCTAAGTCACTTTCTTGGGGGCTCTGACAAAAGGGGAAGCAGACCAGAGGCCAGGATTTGGGGACCCCCATCAGAAGGGTGGGGCCCAGTCATCAGAGGCGGCCAGGCTGAAGCCTGGTTCTCAGTGCCAAGGCCAGGGTGCTCGTGGCCCCTCTGGGTCCCAGGCCCTTCAGTGGGTCTGGGAAAAGGTGCTCTGGTGGGGTGTGCAGGGGTGAGGTGGGGTCTTGTGATAATGTGCCAGCGCCCCCTGCACAATGCCCTTGGATGCAGGCACGTGGGGAAGAAGGCCCATGAACCTTTGCAGAACAGCAAAGTAGCAGGCCCAGCCAGACCTCCTGTTGCAGCTGGCCTCTGGAGAGCAGCGAGCTATACCCTAAAATGCAGGCCTCAGCAGGCATGGGCGGACGTGGGGAGGTGTCTGCGGGATGGTAGGACAGGGTGGATGCGGAGCCGGCAAGGCACTGGGCTCGGGTGGAGGCAGAGCTGAGTGTGGGTGTGGTGTGGCTGTGCCGGCGTGGACACACCTGCACCGGCGCAGAGCTCTCACAAGGTCTGCTCGGCTAGTGGATGGCTGGTGTGGGCCATGGGAAGGAAAGAGGTGACCTGGGGTCTGTCTCTTTGTCCAGTAGGGTCTGGCAGTAAAGCTACCCAGAAGGTGGGGTGGGAAGGGGCTCTCTCTCCGAAGCCGATGAGCTGACATGGAGAGGAAGCCGGCTCTTCTGCCCCATGTTTGTTTTTCTCCCCATTTTGACAGATATGATGAATGATGTTCACAAAAATAAAACCAGTAATAATATAGGAAGATGTCTTTTTGGTGTGGCTTCCATAACACCATTTTTATAGGTACATGCCAGTGGCCTTCTCTGGGCCGGTGGCAGAGATAAGTGGGTGGGCTCTGCCAGGAGCCATTTCACCCCGAGACCCAGGAACGCGTGCTCAGCCTGGGCCACTGACGTGGTCAGCAGGGACTCAGAACGCCAGCCCAGGTCCAGTCCTGCAGGCCTGGGGCCCCTCCCTCTTCCCTTTCCCCCAGTAAGGCAACATTGCAGAAGCTCAAAAGCTCAGGCACTTACTTCATGGAGATGGTGTTGAAGAACCAGGTGTAGAAGCCCTGGGGAAAAGGAGAGAACGTGTGAGAAAATCCAGTTCTGGGAACCCAGGCGCTGGGGTTGGTGGAGCCTGAGGAGCGGGAGGAACATCCAGAGGGGGCTCCTTCCCAGGAGGAGACGGGAAAAGTCGGGGTCCTGCAAGGAAACAAGCTGGGCCTGGAATCAGTGGTGACTGTTGAGGGAGCTGTCTCCCCAGAAGTGAGTTAACATTGCCCAATAGTCCTGTTGGGGGAAAAGGGGGTTTGCTCTGGGGTGGACATCTATGGCTTCCTTCTGGACCCGCTCTCCCTGACGCCATGGCCTGAAGGCTCTCAGGCAGGTAGGGGTCTCCCACCAATGGGAGCATGACCCTGGGAGACAAAACAAAATTCTACTAAGGGGATTGATATTGGTGTTGGGAGAGAGGGTCTCTTCTCTTCTGACTTCCTTGGTAAGCACCATGAAGCCTAGAGAGATTTGGAGTCATCTTTGATGCCACATGCCAAGGGCTTGTCTGAGAAAAAGCCTTGTCCTCAGAGGAGAGGGTATAAGAGGGGGGTGGGGAGAGGATCCTGGTGGTATTGCTTGAGTTCCTGGATCAAGCTGTAACTGAAGCAGGTGCTTCTCTTGGATTTCCCCACACTTAAGCCACACGTTACCCTTTTGTTGTTGTTGTAACGCTAGTCTGAGCTGGCTTTCTCCTCCTGAATCCGAGGATGCTGTGAAGTATGCTTTTCTCTGGGGGCCTGTCTGGAGTTTCTAGTGGAGAAAGGTGACCTTGGCCATGGGGGGTGGGGAAGGGGAACAGCTTGGGAAACACATGTGTGAGGGTGGGCTGTTAGGCGGGTAAAGTTATCCCAGTACGAGCTTCCTTCTGGGGTCTCGGTGGGTTTGGCAAAACCTTGGACAAGCTCTTGACCTGCTCCGTGTTGGGGGAAGCCAGGGGCTGCAAGAGCCATAAGCAACAATCGAGGACAGAAAGAAGTGTTATGCTGAGATGCTTGCAAGACTTCAGACAAGTCTGCTAACAGGAGCTGCACTCGGCTCCTAGGATCTAGGCACATACTCTTTCACTCCGGAAGAAGATGATAAAGAAACAAAAAGTTGTTAGATAATAGTAGTGGCTAGTTACGTGCACGTGGGCTTGGCACACAACTACGCGACCTTGTACTTCTGGGCTGTGCTTCTTGTAGCAAGTAACATATGCTTGTTAACTGTTCTCATGCTCAATAAAAGGCCATGGAGAGGCTGGGAGGATGGCTACTTGCCTAGGAGAGCAGTAGCCCTCCATCTCCTTGCTTCAACATCCCGGCAGCTGTCTCATGCCTGTGTCACCGAACATACAGAGGTACAGCAACACCCACACGGCTGACAGTGCCCCAGGACCACAGGGACTCGGGAAGGCGATTTCTCAAAGGAGGTAAGGAGCGGCAGGCAGGCAAGAAGCAGGGGAAGGCGGGAGCAGGGGGGACTAAGGTGATGGTGCACTGGTGATATGGTGATGGGGAACACATGGGGATTACAATTGATGTCAAATATATGTAAATAAAAAAATGAAAAAAAAATAAAACATGGAAGGAATCCAAGTGCCCATGGCTGGGGAAGAAACAGAGGGAAGTTCCCCACTCCCCTCTGCATAAGGCCCATCTTCGAAGTCCCCTTCTGGTACTGGGCTACCGGTGGGAAGGGCCATCTGGGGGACTGGCCCTCAGGGGGGCCCATTCCCCTATCATGTCCTAGGAAACTGAAATCAGGACAGTGCAGTCGGGCCAAGGAGGTGGCACTGTTGAAGATCTAAAGGACGGCGAGAGTGGCGGGGCTGTGGGAGCTGGAGAAAAGAGAACAGGAGGTGAGAGGCCAGATTGCGGGCCAAGCAAGGCGCGTGTGCCCCACCCAGCAGCACAGGAGCCACCAGGCGTGCGCCAGGGAATGTGTGTCTTGGTTCGTGGGGACCGTTCTGGAAGGGGTGGGCGTAAGTGTGGACCTATGGAGAGCAGTGGGCGGCTGCCGCACTCATCCACGCGTGGACCAATGGAGGCTGGGCCGGGGATGCTGGGAGGCATGAGAGAAACAAAATCGGGGACACAAACTCGGTGATGAGCCGGCCCTGCCCAGGGGCCTGGCAAGAGCAAAGGGAGCATGTGTGGTAGTTGGGGGGGAGAGACAGAGACTGGAGATTGAGGGGCAGGTGCGGGTGCAGGGATATGGAGGCATGTTCTGAACACACTGAAGCCGGAGTGCCCGTATGTGAAGATATTCTAAAAGCCATTAGGTAAATGGGACTGGAGGCCAGAGGTAAAAATTTAGGAGGGATCAGGTAGGGAAGTGTGATTTTGTGATTTATAAGACAGAGATCTATGCAGGTATTTATTTTACATGTGCGTGTAACAGATTACTCAGATGACCGAAGTGTTTTCAGTTCCATGGACATTTTCCTCACATTTATTTGGTCTTCATCTACACTTCCTATCTTGCAGCTCCCAAAACCCTTCCAAGTTTCCTGAAGGGCGAAGGACTAGGGTGCTTATTACTGGTTATGAGGTGACTTTCTTGGGAGCACCTGAGGCCGGGTTAGTTGCAGAACCAAGCACAGGGCTAGCAGGTTGGGCTCCCGGCCCCAGCCCAGACTGGGGAGGAGAGATGTGGAGGCTGAGGGCAATTACCGGTGATTTGATCAGTCGTGCCTGAGATGAAGCTTCCACAACACCCCAAGGAGGGGCTCTGGAGAGCTTCTGGGCTGGTGGCCGTGCAGAGACTTGGGGAGAACGGCAAACCTGGGGCGACATGAAGCTTGCGCCTCTCCCCATACCTGGCCCTCCGCATCTCCTGGCTGGCTCTTCCTGAGTCCTTTGCAATAAATCACGATCTGAGGAGTAAAGGGGCTTTCCACGCGTTCCAGCAGCGAGTACACCTGTGGAGGACTGCGGGGCGCCTGAGCTGCAGCCCGTTGGCCCAGACCGCAGGTGGGCCTGGGCTTTGTGCTGTCTGAGGTGGACGGACTCTGAGCCTGCGGAAGCTGCCCTCTCTCCAGGTAGGCAGTGCGGGAAGTGGCCTGAGAGCGCCGAGCCCCTGCTGCTGTCTGGGAATTGCTGTTGTGTGTGGGACTCTCCACAGCGTGTTGGAAGGGGGTCTGGGCCCCTAGACGAGGGCCAAGCAGGGAGTGGGTGACACTGTCGCGGAGGGAGAGCAGGTGAGGTGGGAGGACCTGGCACCAGCTGCAGGACTCTGGGCGTGGGGGAAGCTCGCAAAGCGGGAGGGGAGGAACAGACAGAGAGAAAGGAAAAGCCAGAGCTGAATTTCAAGGAGCTGAAGTGCCTGTTTAGGATGAAGGAAGGTCCCTGGCGACAGGGGTTTCTGAGGGACGAGATGAGAACGGTGGCAAGTCCATGGAGTTGTGGTGTGGGGCTGCTGACGACCCCGGGACTGTTGCTGACCTTGGGGGCTGTCTGGGTGGCATGATGAGGTGGCGCCACATTTGAGAGGGTGGAAGGGGGGAGGTGGGAAACGGAGCCGCCAGCACAAACTGCCCTTCCAGGAGCGTCTGTGGGGAGGGCAGCGCTGTGGAGGAGCAAGGGACACCCAGGGCCCAGGGGCTCCCTCCCCCTCCTTTCCTGCACTCAGGGCGCTCCAGTGTCATTCCAGGCCTCAGGGTCCGACACCAGCCATAACACGAGCTGTTGCCCACCTCATCCTTCATGCTCTTCCCACCACCCTACAGGCAAGCCTGGAGCTTTCCCCGGGGAAGACAGCGCCATGAAGCAGGACTTGCTCTGCGAGCTCACGGCCCAGGCCCAGGCCAGCAGCTGGCACAGTGGGCTCCACAGCCACGGCCGAGTGAGTGAAGCAGCTTAGGTGGCATCTGAGAGGAGGGGAGGGGAGGAGAAGGGAGAGAAAGAAAGGGAAGGGGGACAGAGGGGAGGAAAGGGAGGGCAGGGGAAGACCAGGCTCCATGGGGCAGGGTTGGGTGGCAGGAGGTTGAGGTATTCCGGGACTGATGTCTGGAATCTTCTACGTGAAGTGGGAAGTGAGTCCCTGGCTCAGGGTGGGGGTTGGGAGCAGGCCGGGGGCTGTGAGAAGGGCTGATACTCCAGAGATCCTGGCGTTCTTCCTGCTCCTCCAGTCCCTCCCCCGAGGCCCACCATGGGGTCACTGCTGGCAGGGCTGACATACACACAGCTCCCACCCATGTCCGTCCGTGCAGACAGCTCAGGCCCTCGGAAAGCGGGGCTGCCTGCCCTGGCTCGGACCTCACTGCCCGTGCAGGGCCGGGACTCACCAGCCACAGAAAAACGTTGATTTGAGAAAGGTAGAAAAATGAGCTTTAAAATTCTCTTTAAAATATTAGGATTAGCAAACACTCAGCGCCCTAGAAGGAAGCGGCGGTTAATAACACCATCAGCCTGATGGGGAAACTGAGGGCTGGGGAGGCTGAGGAATGTGCCCAGGGGCACTGGCAGTGCCTGTGCACACCAGCCTGCTGCCCGCAGAGGGCCCCACCCTGCCCGCCCCCCAGCTCTCACCTTGTCCTTGTCTTCAATCTCCAGGGAGATGTCGGAGGGAGAGGTCTTCTCACTGTGTTCCCCGTAGATCAGCGAGGTCAGACTGCCGGCCAGAAAGGCAGGGGGAGGTGGGGGAGGGGAAAGGCTAAGGAGGGCCTTGGTCTCTGGCCCTCTCTCTGGGCTGAGGGCCGCAGGCGACTCCTGCCCAGCAGCGGACATGCGTCCACTTGCGTGTGAGCACAGCTCTGCGTGCAGAGCCACCGCCCACCGCCAGGTGCCCACACGTCTGGGGCTCACGGGCTCCAGAAAGTCTGAGGCTCGGAGAGTAAGTGGCCTCGTGCCCAGGATGGCTGCCCTCCACGTCCCCTTTGTCAGGTGGGCTAGGCGGGGTGGGGCAGGTGAGGAGACGCCACCTGCTGCGGCGTGGGCACCTGGCCACGGCAGCGCCCCCAGGGAGCCAGCAGCACCCCCGGCCCTCACCTGTCATTGTGCATCAGCAGAGCCAGGCGCCCGTAGTCCCACGCGGCTTTCCGGAGGAAGGAGTAGATCACGATGATGACCTGCAGGGAGTCCCGGCAAGAGAGCCCTGGATGCCTTCCTCTTGGCCAGCCCCTGCATTCCCAGGGGAGCCCTGTCCCCGAGGCCCTTAGGGGCTCCCCCAGCTAGGGGGAGGGGCCGTGGCTTCTTGTTTTCCCAGCATGCAGCGGCACCCTAGCTTAGAGTGGACGCCCACACTTTGCTGGACAAGGAAAGTCCATGAGGAATCAGCGAGGGGAAAGCAGGGAGCCATGGCCCTAGCCAGGCGGGCCCTGGGACATGGTGCATGGAAGAGGGTCCTGGGGTTCTTCCTGCTCCTCCAGTCCCTCCCCCGAGGCCACCTCCGGGCCACCGCGGGCAGGGCTGGCATTCGCGCAGCTCCCACCAGCGTCTGTCCGTGCAGACAGCTCAGGCCCTCGGAAAGCTGGGCGGCCTGCCCTGGCTCGGACCTCACTGCCCGTGCAGGGCCGGCACTCACCAGCCACAGGAAAACGTTGATGAACAGCACTGTGGGGACCCCTCCGAAGGGCTGCCCCTTCAGGACGGTGCTTTGGGACTGGAAACACTCGTCCGCCGAGATGTTATGTGTCTTTTCCACCACGTTCACGTTCAGCTCGCCCCGCGAGACAGCCATCCTGGGAGGCTCCCTGGTGAAGAGGGGGGTCTCCGGGTCAGGCATGAGGGCTCCCCGCACTTTGCAAAATGCAGAAGTGTGTGCCATCAAGCCAAGCCCAGCGCCCGGGCCAGCCTGCACGTGAGCGAGGCAGGAAGGGCGAGAGGCAGGAAGGGCGGCCCTGAGAGGGCAGTGGTCCCCAAACCCCGGGAGTGAGGACTGAGTGGCTCAGACGTCCCGGGAGAGTTCTGTTGGGGTCCCAAAGGCTTCAGGAGTTGGAGAGAGGTGGGGGATACACAGAAAGGATTAGAGGACTATAGAGGGTGGGGGGCCTGGAGGTCTGAGGCTCCTGGTGCTAACTTGCGAAAACAGGATAAAAGGCACAATGAGATTATTGCTGGGAAAGGCAGAAGATGCCCCTGGTTCGCGTCTCACCACAATAGGGAGCCTCCTGCTCATCTTTTCAAGTTTCCCTAATTTCTGTTGCCTTTTCTGCATAGGCTGCCCAGTTTTATTACCCCAGGTCGCTGGTCAACTCCCGAAGACATGTTTACCCAAATGTAAACGTACTGCAGTTTCCACTGAGCATGGCATGTCTTACAAGTAAGCCTTTTGCCAGAATCAGAGGCGCTGCCAGGGCATTTCTGGGGTCTCTTGGAGGATGGAGCCCTGGCAGGGAGCTGGGGTTCCGAGGATGGCCACTGGAGGGAGCCAGCGCTGAGGGAGCGGGTGGCAGAGGGGAGGCTGGTGAATGCAGGTGCTGCCAGGGCCTTAGGGCCCCTCTCCTACCTGAGTCAGGACTCCCGAGGCGCCAAGTTGGACCTGCAGGCTGCACTCAGCGACAGGGCTGCTGCAAAAGAACAGATGCAGATGCACAGGACTTAGGGGCCAGATCTCCTCCGTATCACCCCCCGGGGGGTGTGAGCCCAGGGGCTCCTCTTGACCACAGGCGGGTCTTGCAAATACTTTGTCTGTTCTTGTCCTTCCCTTTTCTTTATGGTGTCACCTGAGGCACCAAGGCTTTTATTTTTGACCAAGTCCCCTTTATGCAATTTTCTTGTATGGGCCACGCTTTCGGTATGGCATCTGCCAAGCCCTGACCCAAAGTTGTTACCAATGTCTCCTTCAAAAATTCTTCGTTTCTGCTCTTGCATGGAAGGCTATCGTGCATTCTGAGTTAAGGCTCAGTCGGGGCTGAGGTAGGTTCTCAGCCACGTTTTGGCGTGTGGATGTCCGGTTATTCTAGCACCATCTTTGGTAGGACGGGAACAGCCGAGAGCCTCCCCAGGGCTCCCTGGGGCCAGGAGCCAGGCCAAGGGTATATAAAGCCTGGGGCCTGCGCCACAGCACAGTGGTGCTGCTGCTGCTGGGCAGTCCAGGGCAGTCCAGGGCAGGGCGAGGGCAGGGCGAGGGCAGGGCGGGGCTGTGGGCTGAGGAGGGCTCAGGTTTCCTCCTGCTCCATGGAGACCTGAGTCCTGGAGGCTGCTCACTCCCACTCCTCAGCTCCTGCTCCCCTTTCTCTCATTCTGGCAGTATCCCTCTCTCCTCCCTTCCTTCCTTCCCCAAGGAAGGAGGACCTACTGTAAGGCAGGCTCTGGGGGCCTAGCAGATCTGGCTCCCGCTTGCATGAGGCTCCAGACTCTGGGGAGACAGGCAAGGGTGCCAGGCACACCCCCCCCGAGCCCTGCCTCTGCCTGCCATGGGAGAGTGGCCCCTACCCCTGCGCTTGAGTGGCAGAGAAGGGCCGGAGCCTGGGCAGAAGGGAGGCTGAGCAAGGCGACTGGGAAGTGAACGTGAACAGTCCTGGCGAGCGGAGGATGAAGCACCCGTTTGTTCTTTCATTTGTCCACTTGTTCCTTCAACAGGAATTAATTTTTTAAATGTATTTATGCATACTAGCTGGGTGTAGGCCGGAGGTACGGGGGGTGAGAGGATTCATCAGAGACAGAGTGGGGGACAGAACAGCTGGATCTACTGAAACACACTGCTGAGGGGAGCAGCGGGCGAGACAGGAGAGGGCTGCTGTGCCATGAGGGGCAGCTCCCTGGCCGGGGATCGAACTTGTAGCACGGTGGCTGCTGATAGCTTCACAGTGCTGAGATTTAACCCTTTGTGCCACCAGGGAGGCCCCCTCTTCAACAAGATTTGTTGAGCATCTACTCTCGCCTGACCCCAGACAGAACCTGAACTATAAGATGAGGTCCTTTGGGGGCGTTCATGGCCTTTGGGACTTGGGGAGGCCTGTCCCAGGCTGCCGTTCTGGAGTGGGATGAAATCCACCCAGCCAGGTTGGATCAGTACACGCTTTCCCCTCAACATGGCTGCCCTGCAGGAGGGGAGATGGTGAAGGAGTAGACTCACCCCACCTTACCATCCTCTTCAGTTCTCTTAGCAGCAGAGGCAGAAGTGAGGGGGGCTGTCACCATAGAAACCTAGAGCAGCACACGGCCTTTTGTCCTTACCCCTTCAACCATGCCCGGACCTTCCTTCCTTCTGGAGGCAGAGTTGCCTCCTGGGGCTCCAGAAGGGTACAGAAAGCTTTCTGGAGACTAGAGCATCAGCAATGGAAGTAATGGACGCTGAAATCTGGGTGCGCTAGAGGAACAGAGAACGGGGTGGCCACTTGCCTGATGGGGGCATCGGGGGGGGCCCTCTCTTTGGGCATGAGTTTCTTAGCAGACCACAGGGACTCCCTGGGGCCCGATCAGCTGACCCGCCCTTGCTGGCTGTGTAACCAAGGGCAGCGAAGGCCCCTCTCTGAGCCCCAGTTTACACAGCCTGATAATCCAAGGCCCTCGTTACAGCAGGTGGGAAATGCGTGTGCTCAGAGTGAGGCAGGCTCAGCGGCTGGGGATGCGCCGAGACCTGACCAGTCCTCGTCTCCTTCCACCTGCTTTGCCCCCAATGGGCAGGGGACGAGCTGGGAGCTCGGGAAGGGGGTCCTACACTCCTCCAGCCACAGCCTGGAAGTGGCCGTTGCCTCTGGTCTTCCTGTGCATGAAAAGCCAATGTATTGGCGCCAAGGAGGGGCAATGAAAGGTGGTCTCAGTGCTGGCTCAGTGAGTCAGGATTTCCTAGCGCCCATGCCAGTCACAGGCCCCCGCCATACCAGCCTCCTGTGGCAAAGCTGGAGGCTCAGCAGCCGAAGGCTCACTCCGAGATTTCCAGGCCTGGCCTGGCTTCAGCTGTTGCTGTCCCAACCACCAGGCCAGCACTTAGCTCCCCACTTTTCCTTCCAGGTCTGGTGGACACCAAGGTCAAGTCTTCTATGTGAGAAGCCGAAAACCCAGAACCAGGGTGGCCAGAATGCCCTGGCAGGGGCCAGTCTTACTAACAGCTGACATTTCTGAGCAGGTAAGTACTTCCCACGTAGACACCAGGTCGTTTAATCTTGACAAGTACCCCAAGGTACCGGAACCCTCCCTAGAGGAGATAAGAAGGCGAGGGCCAGACTTGCCGGCGGTCACAGGTTAGAGGGGCAGCTTGTCCCGAGTCCAGCGAGTTTGGTGCCTCTGCTCTGCCACACCCTGAGTCCTTCAGACCTCTTGACCTTTCTCAAGCCCCGTTCAGGGGTGAAACCTTTCTTAAGCTTTGGGGCAGTGGGCAATGCTGGGACCTGAGGATCCCAGAGAACTGGGCCTGGGGCCAGCAGTGTGGCCTTTGGCACGTGACTCCCCTTCTCTGGGTCACAGGCTCCTCATCTGTAAGATGAGCACAGGGATTTCCTGGAAAGTGGGGGGACTCCCCTCTTCAGGGGGAGACTTCCAAGGGGCTGCTGGCCCCAGGATTGCAGGTGTCTCAGAGTCACAGCACACAGCTGCTCTGTCTGCATTCACCAGCTCTGCCCAGGTCCCCTCCACAGCCCCATGAGTTCTCAGCCTGCCTTTTGGTTTGGAGCAGCAAATCACTGTGGCCATAAGCCCCATCCTGGGATAAGCAGCTGTGGGGTGGATAGTCACCCAACTCCACCCATCCCAACTCTCCCCACCACACCCCTCTCACCCTAGAGTGCAAAATCCTACCTCCCCCCAACCATCTGGCCTCTGCTATCTCCTCAATAATTCATCACCTTTTGGTTAACAATAGGAATGACTATTTTCCATGGTTCTGGCCATTGAAAAGATAAACTGGCGTTCTGGCCATGGGTGTCCTCTTCACCTCCCCCTCTCTGAGTCTCTCCTTGTACCACCCCTTTTATGCTCTTTGAACTCAGACATCCTCCCCTCCTCCCACTCTCCCCCCAAGCTTTCCAGGAAGTCAGCTCTGAGGCTCAGATCCACTCTTGCTGCTGGGAACCCGGTGCTCTGAAGGAGAGGAGGAGGGGAAGGGGGTTTCTGCAGCGAGGGTTCTGGCCAGTGCCCATCCCCACCCACCATGCCAGCTGGCCAAGAATTTCCCCCTCTCATGAAGCCCAACCTTGCTCAGAGTGCCCCCAAGCATCGCTCACTTCATATCTTCACAGCAAAGGAAGTTTTGTCTAAATTTACACATGAAGAAAATGGCTGCCAGAAGGCTAAGAGATTTACCTAAATCTGGGGAAAGTAGAGGCTGTGGGATTAAAACTTCCGGTGTCCCATTCAGTGCTGGGATCAGCCTTCAGGGGATGGGTGTGTAGGGAGATGCTAGAATCACCTGGAAGGAGTAGATCCAGATATTCATGCTCCTCTCCAGGTTTTAAAGTTGAGATTCCCTAATCAATTCTTGTCTGCAGCCAAAATAGAAAAATACCAACTTAAGATTTCCACGGTTATTTACATCTAGATTGGAGGTTCTTGAAGCTCTAAAATGTTTTCTGAGTTCTTTCCTGAAGCTCTAAAAGAACAGAAGATGGGAGATGCAGGGATAAAGGATGGTAGATCAGTGCCCCTTAAATCATGTTGTGAGGGGTTAGCTCCTGAGATGTGTCCTCATATTTTCCTCTCTGCACCCCTACCCCACTGGCACACCCCTGTCCCAGTTCATTCTGAATCTGTGAGATGTTGGCTGGAGACATACAAAGGCCACATCACCTCTTCCCTGGAATCCCCAACCTCTGAAGTTCCACCTATACTAGAGGTCACTGACCTGGTTGCTTCTCCATGGGCACCACGCCTGTCCACTATCCCACCCCATGTCTCTCAGAGCTGATCCTCTTGCTCCAGTGGAGCTTGAGCCACTTGGGCTACTTCGGGGCTTGACCGGCACTTTGGTCTCATCAGTATTTACAGCCCTAGGGTCCCCATCCTTTCTCCAATGACCAGCCAGGATATGATCTCATTCCCGCCCTCTTTACAAGCTGGTCTTTGCTACAACTGCCTGGCTGTGTCCTTCCATCTTCCCATGCACATGAGCAGTCAGTAGCCCCAACACATCTGTGGTCTCATTGACAGCAGACCCATGTCTCCTTCTCAAACTCTCCATGCTTCTCCCACAATAAGGATGCATGTTGGAGGCCCCCGTGAAAGACTCGGAAGATACTGGCCCTTCACGAGGACCGCACGCAGGGCCGCACTTAGCACCGGCTTGTTTGCACAGTGTGCAGAGTACCCTGAGCTCTTGTCTCCTCACAACACCAAGGTTACAAGTCGTGTTCCCCCAGTTCCAGCATGGAGCAGAGGGAGCATGTAAGTTTGGGTTAGGAGAATGGGTGTAAATCTGGCTTTATTATTTATTAACAGCAACTGAATCCCTTGCTGCTCAGTTTTCTACAAGAAGGCTGTAATTATGTTCATTCTCTGATGCCAGGGTGGTTATGAGGCTTAAAGAATATAGTGCCCAGAGGCATTTTTGTAAACTATGAATACCCAAAATAGTGGTTGTTGTCTTTGCAGTCCTTTTACTGAAGGACTTCCTTCAGAAACCCCTAAATGGCCCTCTTCAGTCACCTCTGAAGCTCCAGCATGGGGTGAGTGAACTGGGGTTCCATTTGGCCATCAGGGTCTACTAAAATAAAGCAGCCAGCGCTGGGACCAGCAAAAAGGACTGTCAGCACCATGGACAGCATCATGCTGGGCAGCACATTTCCTGGCTGTTTCTGTGCCAGGGCTCTGTGTACAGGGCCGGGCAGGGCTGGTGGCTGCCCCTAGCCCAACCAGCCACAAACCCATCAGGTTGGATGTTGGATGTGGCCTATGGCTTCAGCATTCACTCCCATCTCCTTCCAGTGGGCTTTCCCAGCTGCAGAAGCTGGAAAGCTAAAAACTACATTTCCAATGCTCCCTGGCAGTTGTGGTTCCAAATACGCGTCAGGTTCCATTCCGTCAATTAGATGCACTGGACATGGAGAATTCAGCGCAAGGAGGAGGCACTCCCCTGACTGGAGGCTGGGCCATGCTCTGCTGGCAAGCGAGGCTGGGGGAGAAAGGAGCTCGTGCAGCAGATCAATGCCCAGTCTCCGGCGCCCAGCGGCGGCGTGTGATTGTGGCACAGGCTGCACAGGTTCCCTGACCCCTGGTTTACAGAGGAGGAGGCAGGAACTCAGGCTCCAGGAGCCCTGTTCCAGCTGTGGCTGAGGAGGCGGTCAGCGGCGCTCTGCTCTGAAGACCCAGGTCCTAACCTCTGGCGAGTTTGTGAGCGCGTAATTCCCCGGATTCAATTTTTAATTTTTCTTAAAGTTCTCATTGTGTCTTTGCTTCCCGTGCAAAGAACTGGTTGGTTTATGATCCCATCTTATGGGTGGGGTCTTCCACCTCTCTGTAGAAGTTAAGGGGCTGACCCAGCTCAGCAACCGGTGAGCACAAGGACCAATGGCCAGAACAGCCGACTCTGCAGACCTCCTAGCCACTTCTAGATGCCATCCTTGGGCCAGAATGCCAACCCCAGGTTGAAGGCAGAAACTAAGTGGAAAAAAGCAAACACTGGTGGGGAACTCCGGGTATGCACTCCAGGCCCAAGTAGGCACAGCCCCCGAGAAGGCCTCAAAAAAAGAAAGGGGAAGGAGAGGAAGCAGACGTTTGTGATGGGTGCCCTCTCGTCATATGTCACCCCACTGACCATCTTATGCTCCCCAAGCAAGCGAAAAGGTAGCAGCCTAGAGGGAGGCATCGGCACCCCCATGTTACAGGCCCAGAAATGGAGGCCCAGAGGGGCGAAGGGTCTGCCCTAAAGTCTCATGGCTGGAGACAGGCAGAGTGTAACTGACAGCTCTCTGCAGGCTCTGAGGGTGTAACCAGGGCTCCCTGCTTTGCCCACTCCAGGGGGGCTGTGTTTCTGGGGAACGGGGAGACAGGCGCCATCCAGGGGTGCTCTTAAGGCTCTCCCTGCCAAAAGGGAAGGACAGGAGGCGGGGGCAACTACAGGGAGGAGGGGAGACACCAGCCTCCGGACCTGGGTCGGAAGTGAGTGTCCAGCCTCCCCTCACCCCACAACCTCGGGATGTACAGGAGACCCCCTAGCCAGGAAGGCTCCGTTCTGTCCTCCAGACCCTGCGTCCCGCCGACAGCCATGACTTTTTGCCTCTGGCCCCAGTCTGCGAGCTTCCCACCAAAATGCCCACGTGGGGCTGGGCCAGCCTCCAGGGGGTCATCACCCCCACATTCCAGGAGCTGAGCAGTGACTTGGGGGGCACACTGGGAGGAGGAGGGGTAACTCTCTGCTTGTGCCAAAAAGACAAAGCACTAAGTAAAAATAGAGTGTAAAGCTGTTAAGTGAGAGGCTCTTCATTCTAAAAAACAGGTAAGGAACAAAAGCCCAAATGATACCTGCAATAAAAAAGATCAGTTCCTGTGGGTGTGGGCTGTGTTCTCTCGGCGGTCAGCTACAAAGAACTATTTCATATGAGCATGTGCTATGGATTAAAATTAGAAAAAAAAATACTTAGAAAGGAAGACATGGTCTCTCTAGCGCTGTCAGCTTCCCTTCCTTCTGCTTCAGACCCTCCTCTCTGCTCCTGAGGGCCCTTGTTTCAAGCAGCTCCGCCCCGGCTGGTGCGGGGGCAGGAGAAAGGCTCCACTCAGTGGCTCCGGTGCGGCTGCCTACTCAGAAGAGCCGGGCCTAGCCACACCACCCCCTCGCCTGGCGTGACCTGCAGCAGGGGGGCTCCGCGGTTACCGGGGTGTGCCCAGGAGCCGGGGGCGCCCTCGCTCTGCAGATCGGTAACTTCCTGGCAGCTGACCAGGCATCAGACGTGCGGGCAGTGACGGGGTGGGGCTGGCGGCCTTCCCAGCAGGCTCTCGTGTGGGCCCGGCCTGCCCTGACCCATCCGCTGCTGCCGCCTGCCCCGCCTCTCCCTCCTGCCCGCCTCTCTGCTCTCCCACCCTATCCTCAACCAGTCAGTGGAAGATAGTGGCCCCTGACCCCTGTAGCCACTTTAGGGGTGTGGACTAAGGCTCGACTGGAAGGCTGCAAAAGAGAAACAGATAGTCTTCTAGGGGGTGGGGGTGAGGGTCGGGGTCCTGAGCTGGGCTGCACTTGTCCCAGGTACCACAAGTGCAGAGTCGGCACCCAGCTGGGGCGATGACTCTTCATTCTACAGATGAAGACACCGAGTCCCACCTTGGGGAGCGGGCCTGCCCGGGCGCAGCGAGCAGTGGTGAGGCCGGACGGGTTGGCCTGACGCTGAGGCCCAAGCTCCAGCGGGGCGCCCTGCTCCTCTGACTCTGGGCTCCGGGCTCCTGGCCCTCTCTGGGCACAGAGCTGGGGCAGCGGAAGCCCGCTAGGCTCCAGGAACCACTCCCAGCTCCCTACAAGGAGCCTCAGTCCTTGCCTCCCCTGAGGCCTCCCCTCTGTGAGAAGCCTCTGGGCCCTCCCCCCGGAGAAATGCTCCGTCTGCTGACCCAGGTCCAGGATGCGCAGCCGGCCTTCTCCGGGCACAGGGTCTTGGCAACGACAGCCTCGCTGCGCTCGCTTACTCCTTCCTGAGCTCTCTGCAGGGCTCTGGGTGCCAAGGAGCAGCCCCTCACAAGCTGGTGCTCGGCGGGGTGATAAGGGCCTGGGCGGAGGCAGTTACAACTGGGAAGGGCCGGCAGCAGCACAGGCGATGCCAGTGGACACCCCTGGAGGGTCCCCGGGTCTTCGGGACAAGGCGGTTGGGATGGGATCAGCTAGAGGGCCCCGGGGCTCTCCTTAAGGCCGTCTGCTCACCCCTTGTCCGCACCCGGGCCTCCTGTGCCTCCCTTTACTTGCTGGAGCCGCCGTCCCTCCTGCCACAGGCCTCAGCGTGTGCTAGACTTTCCCTAGAATATTGCCCCCCCACTAGCTGACCCATTCTCCTGCCAGGTAATCTCAAGTTTGGCTCCTTAGAAGAGAAATCCAGACCAGGGCCAGCACCCCCGCCCTCCCTATGCCCATCCTCAGCCTCAGAGCACCTTGGGAGACAGAAGGGGCTCCCGTGGCACCTAGGGCTGGCTCCCCGCAGCTCCTGGTCCAAAGCCAGGCTGCTGTTCCCTTGCTCCACAACTGTCCTGGACAGTTTCCTGGCCTCTGCGCCTCAGTCTCGGCTGTCAAACAGAGATGCTGACAGCGTCTACCTAAACCAGCGCAAAGGCAACACCAGGACAGCGCCCCGCTCGCTGCGGTGGCTCAGTACAGCCGAGTGTTACTTTCCCTGTTCGTACCGAGTACATTGGGTGTCTATTTAGGGACTCACATAGCAAATGGCTGACTCCCCCAGTGGATGGAAAGCTCCTTGATGACAGAGCCCTGGGCTGTGTCTACTCATTTTCTCTGCTGGGCTGGGGAGAATTTAGTGCTTTATAATATTTGTTGGAGGAAAGGCTGATTGGCAGTGGGGCTAAGGTGGGTCTCATTGGTGCAGTGTTTTGGCTGAGAAGGCTCTTAAAAGCTAACATAAATCCCAGCCCGCTTCCACAGACCAGCACTGGGAACTGCTGTCTGGTATTTCCCTGGGCTTCCAATCTCACGAAGCTGGGCTGCCCTGTTCCGCCAACTCCCCCTGGGGCTGTGCTCTCAGCACATGTGGGCAGGGTGAAATCCCAGGCCAAGGCGGCCATTCTTGTGTTGACGTAGGAAAAAGTGTGGCACATGCATAGCCGAGTGTGGGGAGCAGGTACCTTCCCACCACTGCTGGGTGAAGCTGCAGGCTTCAGTCCAACTCTGAGTTGTTGCTGTAATTCCTGTCTCCGTGGCAACAGGGCCAGCCTCAGCCTTCCACTAGCAGAGCCTGGGCACCAGGCATCAGCAGACCCTCTGTGCTAAAATCCCAGCAGCACTGTCGCTCCCCAGTCTGCTCCCTGACAGCTGCTGTGCAGTTCTGAGGCACTGAGAGGGGGAGAGAGGGGTGCAGCTATGGCAGAGGCCCCCCTCACCCCACAGCCCGTGTTAGAGCCAAGAAGAGGTGCTCAGCAGCAGGAGCAAATGGGAAGGATACCCATGTCCCCCTGCTCCCTTGAGGACAGGCTCTGGGGGACGGTGCCCCAAGGACAGGGAGAGAGACCAGAAGCTTTGCAGCCTGGAGCTGAGTCCTGGCCCCACGAGACCCAGAGAGCTGTTGACAAGTCACTGATGTGTGGACAGAGCCGGCCAGACCTGAACACCTGCCCTGTGGGCGCTGGGCAGGGAGCTAGGGAGGGAAGAGAGACAGCAGGCACACAGTCTTGTGGGAGACCCCAGCAATGAAAGCAAGGGTCGGAGCAGAGGGGGATGGGTGCTGCTCGTGCAGGGTGCCCAGTGCGCATGGCACCCAGGGAGGCTGCGCTGAGAACCTGCCTGGGTGGGGACTGTCTCTGGACCCAGGAACCTCCTGAGATTGGTTCCCCCTAGAAGGGGACTGGCTGTGGGCAGCGGCAGAGTGATGAAGACCGACTTCATCGTATCATTGTTACTTCTTGAACTTATACACCTACCTAGCCACTTCCAACAAACCCAAAAAAGTAAAAACCAACCAAATGAAAAGCAGCATCATGTGATAGAAGGCTAGGAAGAATGTGACCTACTTTGTGCTGGGCTCCCGGGAAAGAGTAAACAGTTCCGACATTGAGGAACTCATCTGTCCTAGGACTTCAGGGTTCTCATCTGCAAGGAGTGCCTGACTGTCTGTCTGTCTGTCTCCATACCAATGCACTTCTGATGTGTGGCTGTCTCTCCAAAACTCATGTCCCCCTAGAAGCACAGAATACGACCTTCTGTAGAAAGCGGGTCTCTGCAAGTATGATTCATTATACTGGTGTCCTTACAGGAAGTCTGCGTGGAGACAGAGGAGACGGCCATGTGAAGGTGGAGGCTGCAGTGATGAGGCTACTAGCCAAGGAATGCGAGGATGGCTGGCAACCACCAGAGGCTGGAAAAGGGATGGGAGGACTTCCCGGGAGGCTTCAGAGGGAGCACAGCCAGGCAAACAACTTGATTTCAGACTTACATTCACCAAAATGGTAAGAAGAAATGTCTGCTGTTTTCAGTCTCACAGTCTATAATAACTTGTTACAAGTGTCCTAGGAAAAGACAATAGGTCTCTGCTTCTGTGTTTGTATATTTTGCATGTGTGTATCAATGCAATCTGTGTGTGAGCCTCTGTGAATATTTTGAGGGTATCTGGATATGCTTGGGAACATGTTTGTGACTATAATTTTGGCTTGGAGTGCTTGTGTGTATTTTTTAAAATGATTTATTTATTTATTTATGCATACAAGAGCTGTGGTACAGGCCAGAGTCGTGGGGGTGAGAGGATTCACTAGAGCCAGAGTGGGCAGCAGAACAGGCAGATCCACTGAAATACACTGCTGAGGGGAGCAGTGGGCGAGGCAGGAGAGGTCTGCTGTGCCATGTGGATCCCCTCCCTGACCAGGGATGGATCTCATGCTGCTGTGCCGCAGATGCTTTACAGTGCAGCGCTCAACCCGGTGCGCCACCAGGGAGGCCTGCTTGTGTGTATTTTGGGGTACATGCATATTTATATGTTTGTATCTGTGCATGCTGAGCTATGTATGCGTATGCATGTGTGTATTGCATATTTTGGTGTGTATGTGAGTGTATGCACACACAACCAGCGATCTCTCAGCCCTAACATTCCAGAAGTCTACCTCTTGGTCCCTGCACAGGACAGGGCTTAGCCTCAAGGCGTTGCTAGCCAACGGCAGTGGGGAGGGGCTAGAATCAAGGTCGGGTGAGAGACCCACCCCCTGGTCTAGAGGCATCTGGGAAATGGAGGTCTACAGGGAGTGCATCCCCAAGGTGCCTGTCCTGTCAGCAAAAGGGTCTCAAGCTCAGGAATGTGGGTTCTGCAGATGCTACCCTCTGGCACAAGCTGATAACCATCTTGGAGGCTTTCACAGAGCAGAGACCCCAAGGAGGCTCTCTCCTCCCCACTCTGGGGTCACTTTAAGGGACTGAGCAGTGGCTCTCAGTTCTGGTGCATCAGCGTCACCTGGCGGGCTCTTCTAGCCGCAGACAGCTTGGCCCTGTGGGTTTCTGATCCAGTAGGTCAAGGAGCCTGAGAATTTGCATCTCTAACAACTTCCTGGTGAGGCTCATGTGCTGGACTGGGATGTGCCTTGAGAATCACAGCCTCATTATACATGTGACTGGGTGGGGGGCCGTCTTCAGCCACCTCACTTTTCTCAGTGAGGGCACCTGGTCTTCAAGAACATGACCTGGAAGTCAGACCGCACAGCTCAGCCTGGGTCTGTCTTCCAAACAGACTGGAGAGGCGGGGAGGTGGGGGGGGGTAGGGGGGGTGGGGGGGTGGGATGGGAGGGGTGGTGTCATTTATTCAGCTAAACAAAGGGGCGCAGGCTCTTCTCCCTGCACTCAGGCACTTCCGGCTTAGGCACAAGATTCTAGTGGGTACATAGACCCCCAAAGAAATGATGGCTGCCTAAGAGCACTCTGGAGACCTGGCGGAGGGGTGCTTGAAGAGGAACATTTACTTCAGCCCTAGGCAATCCTGAAAGGCTGCATGGAGGAGGTGTTAGCCAAGGAAGTTTTTAGAGAATGGGCAGCAGCCCAGCCTAAAGCTGTTGTGTTAAGATTCTGAAGGCACAGGATCCTTTCACCCTCACAATAACCCTAAGCTAGGAATTATGTCACTGAAGGGAGATTTGAACCAGCCACATTCCCAGTCTCAGGTGCAGGTGGAGGCCGGGGCAGGACATTCTGAGAGGTGACCACGCATGTATGGAGGTGGGGAGGGAGGGGACAGGACAAGTGGTGGGGTGAGACTGTTCTAAGGCTTCTCCTGGCACGAGCTGGGGACCCCTGGTGGAAGTGCACCTTCCCCCACTTTCCTGGGGCAGCAGAGATGGGAGGAGCAGGAGCTTAGTCTCTGTCTAACTAGGGCAGGAGCCAGGCTGAGGTTGGCTGCAGGGTGGGCGAGAGCTGCAGAGAGGCGGATGGAGGGAGAGGCTGTCTCCCTGAGCACAGCTGCTCCAGAGGTAGGTGGGAGCCAGATGGTAGAAGTTGCAGGTCTGTTTCAAATGGTCATACAGGGCCTGGGGGCCGAGGGCCTGGAACTGGAGGGACCTGAGAATGGTGCTGGCATGCTGGGGGCTCCATTTAGAAATTTGCTTGTGAAGGTTTGCCCTGAAGGGAGGCTGAGCAGAGAGGCTGAGGGACAACTGCTGGCACAACTTCCATCGCTATGGCCCCCAGTCATGTGGTTCTAGAAGTCACTGGCATCCTCAGCTAGAGCATTAGCTGGCAGCAGAGGAGGAACATTTGTTTCAGCCCCAGTAATCCTGAAAGGCTGCATGGAGGAGGTGTTAGACTCCATGCCCCTGTCCCTGGTGCATGTGAGGGAAGGGGAGGTATCAGGAAAGCCACTCTGCTCTATGCTGGGTAAGAACTCAGTGACCTGAATCTAGAGGGATGGAGCCAGAGGAAATGAGCTCTAGCTGCAGCATGATGTATTCTAGTTAGACACAAGGAAGCACTGACTGCGACACTGAAGGGAGGTGTAGTTATTGCTGGGGGGGTGAGGAAGGAGAGAATCACCCTTACATCTCTGACAGTCTGCCTCTCTGGGAAAAATATGGTGGGACTTTCTCCCCTTCTCTCACTAATTTCTCTATCGAATCTCATGTAGGTTTTACTTCCCCCACTACTTCCCTGCTGGTATCACTTCTACCATCCTTACCTGGGTGGGCTGAAGGCACCTTAACCCCCTCCCCAACTGGTCCCAGCTTTGGGGACCTCTGAGCTGGGCAAGCCTTGCCCAGGTGGAGAGATCAGTGAGACCAAAGCCTCAGTCCAGGACGAAGGAAGGGCCGAGGCATTTCAGGGCTCAGAGCAGAGCTCCATGAGGTCAGGGAGGGCTTTGGGGAGGTGGTGAGTGGGATTTCTGTGCTGACAGAAGGCAGCGGGACGAGGCAGTTCAGGCAGAGTAGATAAATGAGTGGAACAGGGAAGCAGAAGTGGGACGAGAACCGTTTGGTGAGCTAGCAAGCAGATAAAACAAGCACGAGACCCCGACTCTCAGGGTGCACGGTCTGCACTTCACTGTGTCGGCCACAGGGAGCCATGGAGCCCTCTGAGGAAGAGCATGGCATTGTCTGGGTTGGGGGCAGGACTTCCAGGTTTTGCTCCTCACCTAGGACTTCATGAAAGACACCTGGTCTGATTCCGAGCTCAGGGCACACAACTGGCACCTCAAACGGCACCTGTTCAGTGAGGTCTACCGTGATCATGTCTAGCAACACAGCCCCCTAGTACACTTGAGTCCCCACTCCTGCTCTGCTCCCTGCGCCCCCGCGTTTATCTCTGTCCAGTGCACTTCACAGTGTACATGGCCTGCCCCACACCATTGGAATGAAGGCCTGTGGAGGCAGGCTCCAGATCTTACTTGCCGCTGACTATTCCAGTGCCTCGCACAGGGCCTGGAGTCCCAAGAAATCATTTACTTGTTGAATGAATCGAAAGAAAGATCCCACCGATGATATGCGTGAACCAGCATGGTCTGGCCTGTTCCCTCCCTGTCACTTCATTCCCGATCTTGGCAGCACTCGAGTGGAAAAATCTCGGAAATCCAGACAGAACCCTGCTCTTCCCTGCTGTGCCTCTCACCCCTGCCAGGAATCTGGGGTGAGTCAGCCTGTTCCTCTTCCCGTCCCCCACCAAACCACCACCACTTTCCTGCATCTGGGAGTGGATGCCAGGGGAGGAAAATTTCAACTAAGGGAAGCCAGAGGCTTGCAGGACTGGGCAGCTGCAGCCAGCAGTGTGGATGATCGGACTGGATGGCCAGGGAAATGGCGAATCACTGAGTGTCCACCCTCGCCAGGCACTGGGCAGCGGCTCTGGGCCTTTTGTTCATTCTGGCTTCCCATTAACATGAAGAAAAGGACGTTACCCTCCCATTTTATGGATGGGGAAAACAGAGGTTCAGAGAAGTTCACCTGCATGACCACGGTCTCCCCAGCAAGAGGTGAGCGTGTTTTGAACACAGGCCCATGTCCTCCTCTGACCTGGCGGTCATTCCTTCACAGTCCCTTCTGTCCCTCTGCCATAGAAGCCGCTGACATGCAGGGCGTGGTGCTGACTTCTCTGTCCAAGGTCCCAGGTGCTGGGGGTCTGCGCCGGCCTCGGGCTCCCCACCTGAGCTCTGGGAATGGAGGTTCTGGCCATCCCCCAGTGATGAGCGAGCACGATGACATCACGCCTGCCACCCGGCCTGCACTCATCGGAGAACGGTCACTGGCTGTGCTGGCTGGTGGTCAGGTGTCCTGTTCTCACTGTGATGTGAACCATGGGCTGGAGCCCAAAGTGGGTGCCTTGCATTTGCAGCCCTAAAGACTCAAGGGAAGCCAAACCCACCCCTGTGTGCAGACCCAGCGCTCCACAGCCACATCTGCACAAATGGGACCCTGGTTAGGGAGGCAGAGAGATTGGATCAAGCCTCTCAGGGAAAAGTGCTTTGGCCCAATACACCCCTGCTTGTTTTCTGGAGCTTTAAGTGCTGCACTCACTTCTTCAGACAATGTTCATCCACTTGGAGGGTAGAAACCCTCTCTCTGCAAACATTACCGTTCCTTGTTATATGCAAGGTGAACAATACTGCCTCTGCCTTAGGAGCAGATTAGAGCTTAATCATTAAGTAGGCAATAGGGAGCCACAGACGATCTTAGAGCGCAGAGGGCACTGTGCTTTAGGGCGGTTAGCCAGGCAGGAGTGTGGTAGTAGAAGAGACTTTTGAAGTGATCAGCACTCTGTATTAAGTGCTGACCGAGTGCTAGATGCTGTTTCCAGTATGGTACAAATGTTGACCCAAATCCTCACTACCGCTGGGACCCCCATTCTCCAGATGAAAAGGCTGATGTATTTGGAGATTACAGGGCTGGCAGATGGCAGAGCTGGGGGTTGCACCCCTCTGGCTCCGGAGACTGATATCTTTACCACGATTTGAGGCTTCCTCTCACAGCAATCTAGACAGGAGGGGCAGGGCCTGGCAAGGCTGGGACGGTGGGCATGGCCAGAAAGACAGAAGGAAATACTCCTCGCCCTGAAAGGCTCTCACAAGGCCAGGCCAGGAAATGGGGGAGATGTGTCATTAAGCACTTGGATCTGTGCAGAAGAGAGCATTAGCTACGCTCATTTTTATTGGTAATAGTGAGCATCACAAGTTTCTTGGCCACCATCCCATACAGAATTAGTTTTTCACAGAAAAGAAATTATAAGACACTTTCAAATTGAGAAATCTTATCACAGTGATTGCCTCCCTCGACTCTCCAACCCTTTCTTGATTTTATTTACCCATCTATCTACTTACTGCAGTAGGGAAGCATGCCTCACTTAGATGCTAATTGGGTCTGAATGCATTTTAGCTTTGGGTCCCTGTCCCTGTCCCATTGCAGCCCCAGTCCCAGCAGTCACAGCCCCAGGAGTCACTAGAGTGGTGGAAGGCAGGGAATGTCGGAGGAGAAGGCTGGGGCAGGGCAGGGCAGGGCAGGCAGCTAAAGCAGAAGGGCAAGGTGAGACCCAGGGGCTTCCTGTGCTATTTTGACAAGATTACACCTGATCCCTCTGAGATGTTCAGCTACCACATCATAAACCACACTATTGATACAAGGAATGCCCGAGGAGCATGTGAGACAAGAGATCAAGGCTGTATCCTATCACAAGGAGTGCTCCTCCCCAGCAAGCTATAAAGACACCTCTGTCTTAATCCTCTCCCAGGAGACAGTGCGCGCAGCAGGAGTCTCGGAAGGGCCTCCTCCGGGGCTGGCTGGGTTCGGGCCTGTCCCAAATCTGGACTGACTGGAGAAGAGCAGTTCTGCCGAGGTGTTTCCATGGGGCAGGGGGATCTAACCAGAGCTAAAGAGTCTGCTGTGCCCTTCCCAAGTTGCCCGGGACAGTGTCCTTTGGAGAAGGGACTGGGTCCTTCCTGCTCTCTCCTGCCAGGTTGTGGGTTTGGGGGCTCGGGAAAGCCTTCACCCAATTACTGACAGGGTGTTTCCAGGCCTGAGTGAGTTGCCGGTGCTACGGGCTTAGCCCTGCTGGGTGTGTGACGGCGAAACACCCACCTGGTTAGGTCTGGGTTCCGGGCAGAGGAACTTCCCTCCTCTTGGTCAGCCTTCCCTCCTCTTGGTCAGCTCTCAGGAAACGGTGCTTCTGAGTGGCCTGGACACATGTGTCCCTGCTTGACTTCTGGCCACAAAGGTGGCTCCTCCGAGGCTCTGTGGCACGGAGACAATGAGGCACTCTCAGCGCTGACGGGCGTGGATCCCAGTCTTCCCCAGCCTCTGCAGGGCTCCTCTCCTAGCCCAAGCAGACCAGGCTCCTCCCAGGTCAACATCTTCCAACAGGGCCTCCCTCTGCAGAGTTCTGGTGGGGTCAGGGCTGCCCTAGATTCAGCAATGACCTCTAGTCTACCCCCCCTTGGCTCTAAATGCAGCTGCCCAGAGGGTGAGCCAGGGGCTACCTTCATCTCGGCTGAGCAGGGGGACCTTGGGTGGAGCACAACATGGAGAGTATAAGCAACTATGTCTGCTCAGCCATTTCCCCCTGGTGAGCTGGATCACCCCACTTTCCTTCTCCCTGGTGAGCTGGAGTTCCCCACTTTCCTTACGGGGGTGGGGGCTTCAGCCTAGGTACAGACAGTGTAAGCTAGGAGCCAGCAGGTGACTTCAGGTGGGACTTTGGAAGCATCTTGGGGGCGAGGGACTTGCACAAAGGCACTAACCCACTGAATCAGAATCTCCAGGAAGGTTCCTGGGAATATGCATTTAAACAGTTTTCCTATGTGGATGCATAGAAAACAAGACAGGCTGGATTTATGCCAGGAAGTGGTCAAGTCCAAGGATGAGGCTCCAATGACATGATAGAGGGGTCATCAGCCCCCCTCCTGAAAGCCGCCTCACAGGAGCCCAGTCTCTGCAGATCGCCAGTCTGGCCAGCAGACCCTGGGGAACTTGCTGAACCTCTCTGGGCCTTGTTTGCCTCGTGGACATGATGATCACTTGGACCATTCCAGATTTAAAATTGTGACATGATTAAAAAAAAAAGTGACAAAACCCACGGAGAAATGAATTTAAAAAGAAAGTTCACAGTGAGAGACTTTTAAAATAATTTGTATGTCTGGCTTCTTTTTAAATTCTGAAAAGAATATGCTTAGGAGGAAAAAAATCAAACCACTCAAAATAATACATAATGAAAAGTTTCCCTGCCATCCCAGACCTCTGTTCCACTCCCAAACATTGTCAAGTTTTCTCTAAGAATTTTTCCATAAATACTAACAAAAAAATACTTAAACCTGCATCTCTATTTTAAACTCACCAGCAACAGCCCTGGTGCACTATCTTTGTTGTTTAATATACATCCAAACACAGCAGCACACACAGATCCTTTATTCTCAGAGCAACTCGTCCTCCCCACCAAAGGATGTACTATCTTTTCTGAGGGTCATGTTGATGGATGCTAACTTTGTTTCTGCACTTCTGCTGTGCAGAGCTGCAATGAACGTGTCTGATTATACACCTTTGGAAGCATGTGTGAGGTGAGCTGTAGGATAAATTCCTAGGAGTAATGAATGGAAGTCAGGTGGATCTACAGTCCTAATCGACGTTGCCAAAGTCGTCCAAAGAGGATAAACCAGTTTTCCCAGCTAAGTCATGCACGTGGTACCTGTTAGCCTTCCCTCAACCACATTATCAAATTTTTAACTTTGCCAATATGAGAAATGACCTCATTTAAAAAATGAGGTCTTGATTCCATTTGAGACTCTTTAATTATCAGAAAGGGAAGGCATAATTTTCACATTTATTGGCTGATTGGCCTTTATACCATGTCTATATTTTGCCGTCTTTTATTTATCTTTCTGGCTTTAAAGTTTTTCTAAACTAAAGCAACTGATTTTTAGACGCATGTATTTGAGTTATCATTTGTTTCTCTTTGACTTTTTTATGGCATCTTTTACTTATAGAAATTTCATATGTTTCTTTAGTTAAAAGTATTTCCTATTTACAGATAATTTGTTTTCTACTCATATCTAGGGTTTTCTTTCTTTTAAATCTTTCCTTCTTTTCAATCTTTTCTTTCTTTCATTTATTCTGGCATAAGAAGTATGATAGGGCTCAGCTTTATTTTTTCCCCAAGGTGGCTAGTTATCCCCAAATCACATTTAACTAATCCATTTCCTACCCTCCCTCTATATTAAAAAACCTCAGTTTAAGTATGTACTAGGATGCATACAAAGAGTATATAACCTTGATCTCAAGTGCTGGTTCAAACATTAACCTCACTGGATTGAAGATAAGTTACCTAATCCTTCTATGCCTCATTATAGCCTAAAAACAGCATAACTGTAGCGACATCTGTTATTTCCAGTAAGTGGTGTCAAAAGAGGCAACCATGTGTTGTGTACAAGGGACTCACTTTAGAAGTGAAGACACACATAGACTGCAATGAAAGGATGGAAAAAGATAGTTCAGGCAAAAATGGTAACCAAGAAAGAGGAAGGGCGTAATAAAATCACATATGATTTGGGTCCTTGTGCCTGTTCCTACATTAGATTCTTATCAGTGGAAAGCTCATCTGAAAGGTTTACAAGCTACCAGAAAAGCTTTATAGACCGGACACTCCTTGCTTCTGAAAGCTGCCATGGAGAGAGATCCTGAGTGTCTGACAAGAGCTGGCTAAATTAAGAAATGCTTCTTATTTCTTGAACTATTGAGACTTCACTTTTTATCCACTGACAAGAAGGCCATTAAGAATTGGACTATGATGGGCCTCCCTGGTGGCGCAGTGGGTTAAGCAACGCACTATGAAGCAAACCGCAGCAACTGCAGCAGGAGTTCGGTCCCTGCTGCCGGCCAGGGAGGGGACCCACATGGCGCAGCAGACCTCTCCTGCTGTGCCCGCTGCTCCCCTCAGCAGTGTACTTTCCTTGATCTGCCTGTTCTGCTCCCCGCTCTGTCTGTGGTGAATCCTCTCACCCCCACACCTCTGGCCTGTACCCCAGTGCTTGTATGCATAAATAAATAAATCTTTAAAAAAAAAAAAGAATTGGACTGTTTAACTTGGACTCGTCTAGTCTCAGAACTAAGAAATCAGTTCTATGAAAAAAACGAACAACTCAGTTTCTGAACTAGGGAGCTTCTTGAGAAGTTCCGAAGCCAAGAGACCGATCAGACAGTTGGAGCCGCTTGTTTCCCCAAAATGACTCTCAGAGGAAGTGATCTAGGACCTCTGAACATGCCAGTATGGAGAGCTGTCAGGTCTGCAGGAAGAGAAAAATAAGTAGAAAATTCTGGGACACAGCTTATGACTAAACACTCAAGCAATGACAACCTAAACCAGGCATTTATTCATTGTCAAGCAGAACTTTTCATAAAGTGAAATAGGTAAAGATATTAATTATCTAGGTAATCCTATGCCTCTAACACAGACCCCTGCTATAATCATAATTAAAAGGGTGTAGTTATAGAAGACTGGAACCTCTGTCTATGATCCTTCAAGAATGAGGTATGGGTATTCTCAGACAAGAGAATTTGTGAGCACGTGATAGAAAATTGGTCCAGATCACCAGGTACAGGTCACCCTGTGCACAGCTTCTTGACCATAAATAAAACCTAGGCAAGGAGCCTGTATATGACAGAATTTCATGTTTCCCTGAAGGTACAAAGGGACAGACCAGCACCAGGGACAGATATCCCTGGAGACCCCCTGCCATAAGAAACAATACTATATAACTTTACCTAACTATCCCCTCCAGGAGACACTTTCTTTAGAAATGCAAGTTTTTCTGTTTCTTTTGCTTGTCACAAGGAAATAAATAAGTGTCCTTTGTACAAAATAAATCAATAGACTTTAAAGTCAAAAATTGCCACAAGAGACAAACTATGTTATAATGATAAAAAGGCCAGTTTTCCAGGACGATATTACAATTACAAACATATATGCACCTAACAACAAAGCACCTAAATGAAATAAATGCTGACAAAGGCAAATAAAAGTAACACAATAATAGATTTCAACAAACCACTTTCAATAATGGATATAACAATCAGACATAAGATCAATAAGGAGACAGGATTTGAATATATTCAACACTGTAGCCCAACTGGATCCAACAGACTTATTTATACAAAACATACAGAGAACAGGGGGCCTGCCTGGTGGCACAAGGGGTTAAGTCTCAGAAGCTGTCCAAGCAACTGTAGCACTAGTTTGATCCCAGACCAGGGAGCTAACCCACATGGCACAGCAGACCTCTCCTGTCTCTCCTGCTGCTCCCCTCAGCAGTGTATTTCAGGAGATCTGTCTGTTCTGTACCCCATTCTGTCTCTGGTGAATCCTCTCACCTCCCACACCGCCGGCCTTTAGCCCAGTTTTTATATGCGTAAATAAATCTTAAAAAAAAAATACACAGAATACTCCATCATACAGCAGAATACACATTTTCTCAGGCACATATGGAATCTTCTCCAGGATAGGTCACATGTCAGGCTACAGGCAAGAGCCCAGAACAGAGCCAGGTACGTGGGAATGGCTAGACTATGCTGGTGATTACTATTATTACCACTGCACGTCAACTGTGCTTGGGTCTTTTATTTTTTTTTTAACTTTTTTTTTTAAGATTTATTTGTTTATGCACACAAGAGCTAGGGTACAGGCCAGAGTCCAGGGAGGTAAGAGGATTCACCAGAGACAGAGTGGGGAGCAGAACAGGCAGACTGACCAAAACACACTGCTGAGGGGAGCAGAGGGCACAGCAGGAGAGGTCTGCTGCGCCATGTGGTTCCCTTCCCTGGCCGGCGGCAGGGATCAAACCCGAGCTGCAGTGGCTGCGGTTTGCTTCATAGTGCTGCGCTGCTTAACCCACTGTGCCACCAGGGAGGCCCTGTGCTTGAGTCTTTATCTAGATACTTTTCTGTTCCACTGATCTATGACCCAATTCCAGCAAATGACAGATGCAGGGGGCCCAGAAGTGACCAGCAATAAAAAGGGGCACACTTACTACCTGGCTAGACTGTTTTAGTCATTTTTAGTTACTGTCCTGATTTTGTAAATGTTTCCTTGCATTTTATATATATGTGTGTATATAAATATAAATTTTTAAAGATTTTATTTATTTATGCATACAAGAACTGGGGTACAGGCTAGAGGCACCAGTACATCAGGAGAGGTCTGCTGCACCATGTGGGTCCCCTTCCTTGCCAAGGATCGAACTCATGAAGCAGTGACTATGGGAGCCCCACAGTGCGGTACTCAACCCCTTGCGCCACCAGGGAGATCCCTCCTTGCATTATATTTTAAAAGTGACTAAAGTTTATAGAAAAACTATACACTTTCTTTTTAATATTTAATATTTTTAAATACATTTAACATATTAGCATCCACCTTAGAATATTTTCTTATTTCTAGTAGTTTTTCTTTGTGAATGATCTTGTACTTTTGTTCTCCAAGTTGTCAATCTTACCATCTATAATTTTAATTATTAAATTTTCCTTTTATAATTTATGCTTTCAAAATTTGTATTAGCTTGTATTTCTAGAGATATGTCACAGAATGAAAGGTGTACATATATACATATATATAGCTGCTCAATTTTTCCTTGTATAAGTCTGCATATACACACATACATTACACAGATATAAAATTATATTAAGTAATATACATTTAGTCTTATTAAATAAGAGTTAAAATTAGAGATAGGTGTTACTTTTTATCAAATGCCGTTTAGGTATTTTTAGCATTTTTGGAGCTGTTTATATGATTTTTCTGTTTTGAACCATTAAATTTGTTGAATTATGAAAATAATTTTCTACTATTGAATCTATATTTCTGGAATGTCGCTTCAATTGTGTTCTATTCATTTTTTTTAAAGATTTATTTATTTATGCATACAAGCACTGGGGTACAGACCAGAGGCGTGGTGGGGGGGTGAGAGGATTCACCATAGACAGCGGGGAGCAGAACAGGCAGATCAACTGAAACACACTGTTGAGGGAAGCAGTGGGCACAGCAGGAGAGGTCTGCCGCACCATGTGGATTCCCTCCCTGGCCAGCAGCAGGGATGGAACTCATGCTGCAGTGACTGCGGTTTGCTTCATAGTGTGCTGCTTAACCCACTGCGCCACCAGGGAGGCCCCTATTCATTTTTTAAACATAATGCTATCTGATTCTATTTATTACTATTAATTTATAAATTTTGCACCAGTATTCATACATGAGATTTTTTTAAAGTAATTTTTCTTTTTTGTACTGTCTTTGTCAGTGTTGTTCTGGTGTCAGAGAATAATTTAAAATCTTTCAATAGAATCTAGTAGTTGATGTGTATTAAATACTATTGGAATTATCCGTTCCTTTAAAATATGCTAGAAATTAGAAGCTGTCTAAATGGCTGTTTAAACAGGGTAGTTTGGTGAAAACTGTTTCATCCATGATTTTTGGTCTATTAGGGTTTTTCTAGTTCTGATGTCAAACTGAAATTTTATATTTTCTTAGAAAAATATCAGTTTTTCTGTGAAAACCAGTTCCAGCTGGTTTTCAACAGAATTTGCATATTGTTGAACACAGTATCTGTTAAAAATTCTATTTTCTCTGTATTAGTGTCTGTTTCCCCATTTTAATGTTTAATTTTATATATTTGGCTCCTTCTCCCGCCCCCCATCAGAGTAGCTTAATCTTAAAAAAAATAAATCATACAACACCTGAATTTTTTATCTAGAAATCTATTGACTCTAAACACAACCCAGAAAGAAACAAGGTGGAATTAGAGATGAGATGAAGAAGGTAGCAGGGGAGAAGCAGCTTGACAACAACAAGTCATTCAACAAACATTTAAAAAGTGCGAAGAAAATAGATAAATAAAAAGTGTGAAGAGTCTGCTCTGACTTTGAACACCCTCTGCCCACCACAGTGAATCCACCAGCTCCCACCTCTTCCTAACTTCCCTGGCAAAAGTCAGCACCCTTCTTCTGACATCCCAGATTATGATTTTTTTTTAAATTTTAAATAAAAAAAAGAAGAAAACCAACTTAAAGTCCTTCCTTTGCCCCTTTCAGTCTCAGCTCCTTCTCTCCCAAGACCACCTTGAGCATGAAGTCAGTAGAAATTGTGCCATGTATGTATCCATAAATCATAGATAGTGTTCTTCTGTGATTTTTTTAATGTTCACTAATGGAATTATTCTGCAGTTTCTTTTTTAATATTGTTTTTGAGATTTATTCATTTTAATGCAAAATATGAGCTCTATGTATATAGAGGTATACTTTACATAAGAAAATTCTCCAATTACGGATATTTTAACTGCTGCCTACGACTGGTTTTTAGTTGTCTGCTCTATTATTATAGATTTTGAAGATGCTAAGGTTGAGATCTCTTCCTGTTTCAAACACTGTTGCCCTAGATAGCCTTGGAACTCTCTCCTGCACATGTATATGTTTCTCTAGATAATTATACACCTAGATGTGTTATAAAGTATATACATTTTCAGCTTTAATTGCCATTATCCAAACAGCCCCTGGAACTTTGCACTGACATTGCTGTAGCATCTCTGAAGCTGTTGTCATTATCAGTTAGCTTGCAGACCTGCCCCTTCCCAGTGAATTACTGGAGGGCATGCATGTGACTAGCACACAATGAACACTCCATAAATGAAAGGATGAGCTCATTGTTTAGCAGGAAAGAGATTTAAATGGAATGATGCATTAAAGGTTATATGACCTCCTCTGGCTGGGATCCAGGGAAGGCTCCATGGAGGAGGTGGCATTTGAGTTGAGCTTTGAAGGGCAAGGAGATACTGCAGGAGAGGCTAAGGCTGAAGACAAGGTCTGGGCTGGGAGGTGAGGTGGGTCAGAAGGTGCAAGGCACCTCTGATTTGCCAGAGTAGCAGTTCTTAGGCAAGCTGGGGGTGGGTGGGATGGGATGGAAAAGCCAGGCACGTGTATGTTGTGCCCTTCAAGGTGATCTAGTACACCCTTGGTTCTAAGCAGGAAGGGCCTCTGAGCCAAGGCATGTTGTAAAGGAAGGAAAGGGGGAGGAAACAAAACTACTGGAAAAGGTAGCTTGGGCTTACTCCAAGGTGAGTCTTCAGTGTGGGTGGGCTCTGGGGAGCCGGTGGGAAGCAGGGCTCAGATGATTCATGGGATCAGCAGGCAGATTGCTGGGATGCCCGGCCCCTGGAATGAGGCCTGGGTCAGAAAGCTCCCTATTCCCAACTCCCCTTCCTCCTCTGTCTCCGGGAGAAGATGGGAAGCTGGCCTGGCTTCCTGCAGGAGAGCCCTGGGACTTGGGCCCCTTCTGCTGCTCTGCTAGGCAGCTCTGTGCTCTCCAACGGGGGGTGCTGCCAGCCGCGTCCTGGTGCCTCCCCATCCTGGCTGCTCTGTGCGAGGGTCTGGGCTGCCAGCAGCCCCTCCATGAAGCCGTGAGCCAAGGGCGTGGGGTAGGGCCGGGGTGGGAATCCTACCCTTCTGTTCTCCCTGCTGTCCTTCAGCAGAACCCAGCTCTGGGCACCCTGCCCAGAAAGGAGGGGAAGGGGAGAAACACATGCCCTTCACTTCCAAGTCCCTTGTCTTAAGCAACTTCAGCAAAACCACCAGCAGCAGCAGAAACAGCAGGTGAGTTGAGATGTGTCAAAGTGCTCCAGGGAGGGACATGCCACTGGACTCAGACCAGCGTGCATGTGTGTGTGTGCGCATGTGTATGTGTGGTGGGAGGCTATTACCACCTCTCTGAGGCTCAGCTTTGCATCTGTCAAGCGGGCTACCCACCTGCACTACCTCTCACCTAGGTGTCCAGAAGATGCAAACATAACGACAAGGAATGTGAGGTCGCTCGGGGCAACAGGTTCTCAGGCCAGGATACTGTTCTGATTATTGTTCTTCTGGTGCCTGAGAAGGTGTCCTCAAAGCTTGGCCTAGCTTGCAGGTCCCAGTCCAGGAGGGATGCTGGCCCAGCCACAGCTTATTTGCTGTACTTTCCTTCCCCTCACAACCCCAGCTTGCCCCAATGCCTGACATACCTGAATCTCCCACTCTACCAGGTCCTGGGACTCTGAAGCTGTTTCAAAGGCAAAAGCTTCTAACAGAGCCTGGAGCAATCAACATTGTTGGTAAGCCAGTGCCACCGAGGTGTGGCCAGCCAGTCCAGACACTCCTGGACAGAGACCACCAAGCACCATGCAAAGGGACGAGAGAGTAGGGAGGAGAGGTGGCTCCCACTCTTTAAACTCATCCTGCAGGTGCCTTTCTGCTTCCTCCCATACATCCTCCCACTGGTCTTGTGCAGCGGGGTTATCTTGCCATGCAGTGAACAGCAGATTCACAGGGGTGAAGTGAGCAGGTAAAGAATCAGGTGAGAACTAGCTTCCATGTATCCTCATACAGCATCTGCACGCACCTGCAATGCCCAGGAAGTCCATCCAAACAAGGATGGCTCCCCCTCGGGGCTCTGGAGGGGTCCAGTTGCCTTCTGTACATTTTCTACCCTATGCTAAATCACTGCCACTTAGACCCCCAATGGAACAAAACTTCCATGTGAGAAGCCCAACAAAAAAAATTGTATATCTGGGTCAACTGGTATACCCCATTCATCTGTCTCTCCCAAGGTCTCAGGATCAATGCCCTTTGCCAGGACCCTCGGCCTTAGGCCAGTGTCCCTGGTATGGTTCTGAGAAGACTCAGGCAGTGAGGAGACTCTGGTCTCCAGGGCCGCTTCCTTGGGGAGGCCACTCAGCGATGGGGAGAGAGGCTTGACTTCCTTCTGGAAGCTGGCATGGTCCTTCTGCCTCTGACCCTCTGAAGGTGGCAGAGGCCCTGACCTGGCACAGAAGAGAGTATGCAGGCACAGGCTGTGGGTCCTGCACCTCCCCTGGTCCAGCTCTCCCCACCTCATCTTGAGGGTGACTGTGCAACAGAGGGAAAACAAAGTGGGAGCCTGGAACACGTGCAGCCTGGTCTTGGTTTTCTTGTGGGTCTATGCTTCAAGTCTCTTTCGGAAGGCTATGAATCACTGAGTCGCCGAATCACCAGCGGCAGGGGTGAGAATGGGGAGGCGCCTCCCTAACCCCTGCCTGCAAGTTTCAGGATCCTTAGCCTGGAGCTACTGAGATGGGCGGGGCAGCTTGGGTGTTGCGCCCTTGGGACTCAGGAGGTGCAGCCACAGGTGCTCTGCTAAAATGCCACCCTCAGCGGGCCCGAAGCAATCCAGAAAGGTCTAGAGCAAGGCCACGCCAAGCCTCACAAGCTCCCCACAGTCTCATGTTTCCATCTCAAGGGCCCTAGGTTGTCATCTCAGCCCCCGTGTGGCCCTCCCTTGCAGCACAAGCCGCACCCACCAGCTCAGGGGCGGGAACAAGGAGTCGGTTTTTACCACCTGTGCTGACATGTGAGAAAGCTATGGAAACCGCTGGCTTCCAGGGTCAGGCCCTACCTCGGGCCACAGGACACTAAAAGCTACTGACCTCACTGGAAGGTGAGCCTTTTCCCTAAGCACGTTCCTTACAGCCTTTCCCAGAGCGCGCGTGTCCACAGCCAGGAGCACCCGCCCTCACCCCCGCCCCCACACTGGACACCGAAGGAGCTCACAGGACATCATCTCAGTGCTTCCACCCGCTGCTTCCCAGGCAGAACCAGAATAGAGTTCAGGGATTCAGAGTTAATGGGGCAGACTCTGGCCTACAGAGAGGGCCACTGGAACAACAGCCACCTGCATTTTATGGGTGGACATCCTTCTGAGGATCACAGGAAGGGGGGGCAAAGGAAGTCCTCAAGAGCCAAGACCCAACTACAGTGGGCTGGGAGACAAGGCCTGCCCTCGCCCCAGAAGGCTGTGCATCCTTCCCAGAGGGAAGGCACTTTTCCCACGTGGAGGCGGGAATAGAAGGCTTCAATCAGACCGAGCCTGCAGGAATGACACTTCCCGTCTGGAATAAACACGTGGCAGGTTTCCAAGCCCTCCCACCTCTCTGGGGAAGGTACTTTTTATGCCCAGCTGTCAAGTGGGGAAACTGAGGGCAAAGTACCAGCCAAGAAGGGTTATGGTCCAGAACCGGGGCTGTGCTCACAACAGATTCTCTTCCCACAGCAGGGCGCCTCTGCGTGAACTGATGCCTCTGCTCACTGGAGCCACACGCCTCCAGCTTCCAGGGGAGAAGCTTCTCTTCTCCTGGAGAAGGCCTTAAATGGACCCACGGGGAGTCAGCAGAGGAGCCGGACACACTGTCTCTCCAGGACGGTGAGTATCCTCTCTCTGGCACTGTGCTGCCACCCACGGTTAATTGGTTCTGATCTGGCTTATGGGGAATCTCATCCCCTCAACCCAGTGATTACGTGTGGTCATCAGGCACACCAAGTTGTGCTGTGAAAGCATGCCTGGAGCCAGCTGCCAGGGCGTGGGGCTCAGATGCCAGGCCAAAGCCGGTGCAGGGGCCAGGCACGTGGGAGCTCCCAACATCAGGCTGGGCCGTGCCTCTGGGGTGCTTCAGAGGCATAACTGAAGTCCTGCTGCCCAGGGCGCCCTCCCAGCTGTGATCACGGCGGCCGGCATGAGGGCAGGAGGGCAACTGACTTGGTTGACTCAAAAGGTGTGTGTGACTCAAAAGAAACTGTGTGCCCCATGGGGACATGATAGAAGATGTAATCAAGTGATTTTGGTTTCCCTCTTCAAGGGGCTACCTTCTCAAGAAACTTAAAATCATACCTTAGGGCCCAGGCTACCTGGGCCTGCTCCCCCCCCCAAAAGACAAAACCCAACATACCTTAAAGGAGGAGAATGCTGGTGCTACCCTACCCCTGATGCCTGCCTCATCTAGGCCCCCATCAGGAGTACAAACTCACTTTATCAGAGCTGACAGCTATAGGGGGAGAGAAGACAGGAAGTGGGAGCTACAGTCTTCTCTGTGATGGGGCCGGGAATTAGGACGAGTATGTAGGCAAGAGACCTGGATCAACACATGGCATTTCTGTGCCTCAGTTTCCCCACCTGTACAATGATGCTAACTGGCTCTAGCTCTAAAATGCTAGGAGAAAGTCCATCTTGTCTCCTATCCTTCCAGCAGGAGCCTGGGAAGCCATGTGGCTTCCATCAATGCTGGCACTATAGCTTGCTAGCTACCTCAGTTCCCTCCAGAGAAAGGCAATGATCCCAGGGAGAGGATGACAAGGTGATACAGGAAAAGTTCACCTCCAAGGGCAATAGATCCCAGAAAGCCCATTTCTCTGGGAACAGAATTTGGAGAAAGGACAAGTTTAAGATGATACCACAGAAAATGATGCAAAGAGAAGGCAGACTCATCAACACAGTTCCCTGGCTGCTTCTCAAGCAAGACATGAGGAAGCAATGGAGAAAGTCCATCTCCTTGTCTCCTGTCCTTCCAGCAGCAGCCCGGGAACTTCCATGTGGCTTCCATCAATGCTGGCACTTGACACTGAAGCCTGGAACTGGGCTGGGCCCTGGCTCCTTCCCTCTCTCCAAAACCAACTCTCTCTTCCCCTGAACCCAGGAGGAGGGCAGAGGCCCACAGCCCCTCTGTTCAGACGAGGTTTTCTCCTGCCCTCGGACAGTGTTTACTTGCAAGACCCCCAGACAGACTGTATAACTCCTTCCCACCCAGGGAAGAGCAAAGGGGGCACTGGGTGGGTGGTCACCTCAGCTTGGACCAGAGAGCAAGAACAGCCCCTGCCCCTCCAGCGAGCATCAGGTCAAAGCATCATCTGAGAGAGCAGTTCTGGAGGACCTATTAAGTGACCCCTGGGACTCAGTTTCCCCAGGACCATTATCCTAATCCAAAGTTTCCTCTCAAAAACAGGTGGGGATAAAGACAAGAACCTTCCTTTGAAAGCACATGCGAAAAGATGTCATCTCTTTGCCCCTGGGGACCCAGGAACCCAGCCCGTCTGGCACATAATGAGACCAGCACCCACCACCCCACACCCAGCGCCCACCACCCCACAGCAGCAGCGTGTCAGCGGCGCTGTCCTGACTCCGAAAGGAGCAGACTGCGGGGAAGAGCCATACCACCCATCCCAGGCCAGCGAGTGGGCGGCTCGCTCGGGGAATCCCTGGTGGTCCAAAGAGGCACCTCCCACCTATCAGTAAAGCAGCTGGCTAGCGGGGACCCCAAATGTGTCTCCCGCCCACCCACCCGCAGCCTGTGGAGGAGGTTGACCAAGCCATAGCCCGCGTGGGTGGGCGGCTCATTCCACTCGGCGCCCCCCCCCCCACCCCAACCCCGGTACAGGCCGGAGGATGGCCAGCACGGCCAGGGAGTGTGGCGCAGTCTCCCCCGCCCCCAGCCCTCAGCCGGAGGTCGGGGAAAGCACCCAGCCAGCGATCCTTCCCCACCCCCTCCACAGTCCAGAACCCGGATTCTGCGCCTTTTCTCCCCGCGGGATCAGTCCTGGCTCACACCACCCGCGCGTGCTCACCACATCTTGCGCTCAGCGCCACGGCCCCTGCCCCGGGCGAAGTGCTCTGGCTGTCGGGTGCGGTGACAGGCAGCACGCTCCCTACCTGGGAGGAGAAGCTGGCCGGCCCTCCACCTCCCTGGCCTGGACCAGCCAGCCCCACCTGGCAAGGGACTGTCAGCAAATTCCCCTCCGCATCACCGCGGGAGCGGCATCCCGGCTCCTCCCCGGGAAGAGCCAACCTTGGCCCCGCCCCAAGGCTGCACTGACCCACGGGGAACCCTGGCTGGATTAGCATATGCAAAGACCCAGGCTCCGCCTCAGAGACCTTGTCGCCACCAGGAACCATCTGCAAATTACCATCGCAAACGCACAAGGCTGCCGCACCTTTTATGTTCTGGGCCTTGGCAGCTGACTTGCTCGGTGCCCACCTTGCAGCCCTCACCCCCGCCCTAAACTCTCTTCCGAGGCTTGTCTTCCGTTGAAATCTCTCCAGCCTCGCCAGCCAAAGCAAGAAAAGACACGCAACCACACAAAGGTAACGGCGCTCTGCCCCGCCCAGGGCCCAGCTCCTGGCACCGCCCAGTGCTTGGTACACAGTTCCGCCTCCTTCTTCCCCAGCAAAGGGAAGATCTACAGGTTGGCTATAGCCCTTCCTGGGAGGCCCCTGGGAGCGAGCAGACTGAGTCATTTCCAGTTTGTCATGGGCAACACTCCGGCAGGTCTCGGGTTTCTTGCCTCATCGGCCAGAGAGTTTGCTAGAGATAACCAGTTTTGACTCTGGGGCAGGTACCAGGGCTTGGATCCACAGAGCTGTGTGCAAAGTAAGGGCCAGTGGTAACAGACCCTCTCACTCTCCCCCCTGGCTGGCTGCACGATAGCTAATGGGAGGACTGCTGAACAGTTTCTGATAATGGCTCTCCTCTGTTTTATAACGGTAAGATACTGATTGTAAGGGTTGTTAGCAGGATGATTAGAAGGCCGTAAGGAAGCGGTGGGAACAGAAGGTGGGAAGATGCTCTGCTTGAATGCCTGTCCCCTACACCCCCAACCAGCAGCACAATGCCCCCTGCAGGCAGATGCTCCCAGATTGTCTCCCCCTGCCTTGTTCCTGCCTCCCAACCCCCAACCCCTGGTTCTTCTGGCTGAGCCACCCAAGAAAACCCACGGGGAGCCATTCCATATATTCTGTCATGCATTTATCAGTGCATTCATGTATCCACTCACTAGTTCGTTCATGGGACAGGAGGGCTTTTAGGGTGTCTGTTGCGCTATGGCAATAGAAATCAGGCCTGGGTGCTCACCCACGGTCAGTTGTTAATGTGCTGTGCAATTTTGGGTGACTTGCTTGATCACTCTGTGTCTTTCCCTCTCTGCAATACTGGAAGGGCTAGATTAGTTGGGGTCTAAGGTCCTTCTGGTCCTAACACTTCTGTTACTCTCTTTTGGGAAAGGATTGGTGGCAACAAAGATAAACCAAATAAATACAAGAGTAGTGTTTGAGTATGTCTGGTTTCAAATGACAGCTGGGCCATCTAAATAGGGAATTAACCTCTGTTCTTCATTCTTGGTATATGTAAAATGGGTGAAATAGCAGTAATAATAATGACTTTTTAATGACTGATTGTGAAGATTAAATGAGATGTGGCATACAAAGTTGATGCTCAGTATTAGTTCCTTGTTGCTGTTGTTATGGTGCTGGTGGGAGAGTAAAACCTGGCAAAAGCAGTCTGTCCTCTATGTCTGTTTTCTCATTACAGGACAAGCATCTGACCCCAAGGTAAAAGGAATATGGTAAAGCTGTTCCTTTAGGAGGGTGTTAAGTGGAAACAACATGGTCAGTGTATCCAGTTGAACCTTGGTGCCCATATGGGCTCTACCTCTCACTGGCTGTGTGACCATGCTGTGGCAGTCATTTAGCCATGCTGAGATTAGCCTCTGTAAAGTGAGTGCTGTAGCGCAACCAAAAGATGTTCAGTAGTTGTGGCGACCTCGCTGAGTGGCTGTATGTATAAAATGTATGGAAGATGCTTAGCTCAGTTTTCCCTCTCAGAAGATGCCTGATTAATGTTATTCTGTCTCTTCATGGAAGGACCTGGATAGATGGTGGAGACACCTTAGTCCTGAAATTCCCAGGCTGAGTGGGAGCCAATGGACTGAGTGTCCTATGAGGAGAGAAGTTTGTGGGTGTCCAGACTCAGAACTGGCTTCAGCAGCTCTCCATCCCCCGTCACCAAATGAGCCCCAGTCTCTGAACATGGCCTCTGCTGGGATCTGAGGTCAGAAGGGGAGGCTTGGCTCCCAGAACCAGAAGCAGGTCTCGGAAGACCTCCAGCATGAGGCTTAGGTGTTTGGACTTAGTGGGTTAAAGGGAGTCATAGAGAGTTTTAGAGCAGCAGCCAACCGATAAGACTGAGCCCTCATCTAGCCACTGTAGGTGCTGGTGATGAGACCTGACAGACAAGCATCAAGAATGAGCAGTACAGGGAGGTGCAGGGCGGAGGAAGGAGAACCCATGGAAATGCGAGGTGGGCTATACCCTGATGAGATGACCGCAGGGGCCCAACCATAAAGACCAGTCACCTGGATGAGCGGGACGCTGGTCGAAGGTACTTGGTAAAGGTGTGTGGGAATGAAGAGCTGAGGCTTTGTGGCCTTGGGAGGTTTTTGAAGGCTATGTTTGTGGGTGCTGAGAACATGTTTTATGCTTATACTCATGTGGATTGAGGTGGGAGATCTTAAAAGAGGAAGACCATTATTGTCTCTATGACTAATCTCCACTGCCTTATTTGGGAACTCAATCCAGAAGAACCACAAAGAAATAAAAGCCTCTAAGCAGCCCAACAACCGTCACACTGTCAAAAATCAGGTGCTTTTTCTTCAGAACACCTGGTGTCTTCAATGAGATCCCACCTCCATGTTACTCCACACACAATTTCAACAGATCCAGGTGACAGAGACTGCGAAATGTCCCCCTTTATATCCTTCCCTCCCCTCTGCCTTTTAGCAGTAGAACTTTCAAGGCTAAAACTTGGATTCATGACTACCCTGCTGGAGACCGCATATCCCAGCCTTCCTTGCAGCCAGATGCCACAGTGGAACTAAGTTCTAGCCAATGGAATGTGAGTGGAAGTGATATGTGTAACTTCTGGGCCACATCTTAAAAGGAAGGAGTTGGCTCTCTACTTTCTCCTTGTCATCATGCAGACTTGACCTTGGACATGGGGGTTGGAGACTGGTAGATTTGATGATGATGATGACAAGGCTAACACCCTAGTGTGAGACAAAGAACTAGAGTTTTGTGAGGACCTGGAGGAGAAGAGCCCTAGACAAGTGACTGCGCCCTGGACTTTTCCATAGAGCACAAGACCCCTTGTAAAGACACAGTTTTGTCTCTGTTAAAGCAGCCGAGACACTCACCCAACTAGTTTCCCAAACTCATAGCAGATGAGAAGGAGCATCAGAAGGAGAAAAGGGACATATATAAAAAACAGCAACAAGCAGACTCAGAAGTTTGGGGCCATTTAGTGCAAGATCACGCCAGCAAACTTGGAGAATGTCGCTGTATTGGTGGGTCATGCTGGACAGGTGCTCAGAACAGCCCTGCATTGTAAAGGGAATGTTAATTCTGACCGAATATTTTATTTCAAAAGCAAAGTATTTCTTTGGATCACATAAAAATGATGAAGAATGGTTCGCATAAAACAAAACTTGTATGCTTAAGGGCAGAAAGCTTCAACAACCAGAAAACTCAGTCATCCAAATGATACCTTTCCTCAGGGGTCAGAAAATACTTTGATTCCTTGATATTTGCCTTCTCTCCCACTAGATTATAAATCCTTCTAAGGTCGTCTCTTCTCTTTTTTTCTTTTTCTTTCTAGAACCTAGCACAGTGCCCTGACTCAGTAAGTACTAGTTAGTGACTATGAGTGTGAATTTATGCTAGATGATAGTGCCTAGCGGGGTCCCAGTCATTTGGAATATTGAGCAATGAAATTGACTGAGGTCATAAACCACGCCAGTGGAGAGCTGCAGGGGATCCCTGAGCTCATTGTGACCTTGGGCCTTTGTTGTCTAGAAATCATTTCAAAATAAAACCACCTCTGTGCTCACAAGACTGACCTACCTCGCGGAAATGGCTGTGATTTCCCGCACCACCTGCACACCTGCTCGTGGCTCTTCTCCCACTGCCTGGATGAGTTCAAGGAAGCTCAAAGGGAGGGGAGGAAACTGGGAGGCCCAGGAAAGAGTGAGTTTGGCATGCTCGCTGCTTGTGTCTCGTCAGTTTAACCCCGATACTTTCAGCAGAAGGAGGGAGGCCCTTGTACCTCCCCCACCCCAAGACCTGGTTCTGGGTGACCCTGCTAAGTAGGGGCCGCAAGCCTGGAGGTGGCCAGTGTGAGATGCCCCAGGTTTTGCTCTCGGTTTTAGAGTCTGAATAGGTGCCACTGATAGGGCTGTATCTTCAGGCAGAACCATCATTTCACAGCTGAACTGATGATCCAAATACTTTAGGGTACCCCCGTCCCCAAGAGCCAAATCAAGATTCTCCAAGAATGTGAGTCCATTTTGGGAGTTCTGCCTTCTGTCACACTCTAACCTGCTTTTCTGGATGAAGGGTATTTGATTTCCTGTGCACAGCGTAGGGGAGCAACATCTTGGGGTGGACACTGACTAGCCAGACATGGGTTTGTGGACTGTGAGAGAAGACCTCAGCTTAGGCCAGACCCACATCACCGACTCCTCATTAGAAGCTGGCAATTCCCGGGTTGCTGGGACCAGAGTAGAGAAGCCAAGGTCCTATAACCACTTGGCCCTCTATGGTGGAGTACTAACCCCTGCCCCCCACAATTGCTGAGACACCCTGGCACCCTGCCCTCTCAGACTGGGCCCCACTCACCTGCACCCCACCTCGTAGCTAGCAGCAGCTTCTTTTACGAGTACTTCTCTCCTGGAAAAGGAGAAATCCACGACTGGATTTTCTCCCCCATCCTCCACCATCCACAGCCACTACAATTATCAATATTGCAAACTCCTGGTGGGCCAGGTCAGAGGCTGATGCTGGTGACATCACAAAGGATGTCACCTTTGTATCCCTGGTGTGCAGGAACTCTAGAAACATTGGAAGGGGGGAGGGTCCCCATACAGATGTGAGCTGAACAGAGCATTTCCAGACAGATTTGGGGGTGTGGAACCTGTGCAGTCATACCTCAATTCTTTCTTGAGCCCGGCTCATGCCAGGCAGGTTAGGCCATTAAGAAATATTTGAGACCTCATGTTGGTATATTTTTTTAAAAGATTTATTTATGCATACAAGAGCTAGGGTACAGGCCAGAGGCACAGGAAGTGAGAGGATTCACCAGAGACAGAGTGGGGAGCAGAACAGGCAGATGGACCGAAATACAGTGCAAAGGGGAGCAGCAGGTGAGGCAGGAGAGGTCTGCTGCGCCATGTGGGTACCCTCCCTGGCCGGGGATCGAACTCAGGCTGCTGTGCCATGGATGCTTCACAGTGTGTGGTCAACCTGCTACACCACCAGGGAGGCCCATGTTGATAATTTTTTTGAGACAGAAGGTACCCCCCAAGCAGATCCTCATGGGGTAGAAATGTGGCTTTCCTATTGGGTTTCTTCTGGGCTGCAAAGTAGGATCCCTCCCAATGGCCACACTCTTGAAATCAGCTCAATCGTACTCATCCTACCGAGAGCTGACATCTGTTTCAGCCTCAGCGCCTTTCATAACCGTCATGAACTTTGTGAAGTATACACATGCAGAGAACAATACATTTAAATCACGAATGAGCACAATAATGAATAATTGCAAAGCAAACTCTTGTGTAACAAGTCAAGAACCAGAACATCATCACTAGATCACACCCTCCACTTGCCCCCCAACCCAGAGAGAACCCCATCCTGACCCAATGTTAACCCTTCCTTCCTCTTCTCTGGACTGTCACCATCCCTGATCACTATAACTTGGTTTGGTCTTTTTTTAAGTGGACGTTTATGGCCTCTCAATCCAGATTATTGTATTTACTTCGCACGGGGCTCTTTGGCACAACATGGTCCAGTGAGGATTCGTCAGGCTGTGGCAGGTGGTTGTGGTTTATTCATTGCTGCGCCTGTGTGGTGAGCCCTTGTTGGGCTGTGCCATGGGAAGTTTATCCTGGTTGGTGGAAATCTGGGTTGTTTCTATATTTTTGTTCATTAGCTTGGCTTGCTCGTTTGTTTGTTTGTTTCAGACGATGTCACTCTGCCTGTTGTACATACTGCAGTTTCTCAAAGTGGAGAGTAAAATTGTGGGGTCATACATTGGGCCTGTGTCATATCCACTTTACCAATTAATGCTAAGATGGCTCCTAAAGCGGGGTGCTATCAACTTGTACTTCCACCAGCAGTGGATACTCCACACCTTTCCCAGTGTTTGGTCTTGATGAACTTTATTACCAGGCTCGTGGGGTTTTTGTGGTGTCCTGTTGTGGCTTTACTAGGCTCTTCATGAATAATTAAGGAGCTGAGGCACATGGTCAGACATTTGTTAGAAAACCTTTTTCAGAAGTACCTGTTCAGGTATTTCATTTTTTAAAATTGGGTTGTCTTTTTCTAGTTGATTTGAAGGGTTATTATAGAGTATTTGTCCATTCTAGTTTTTTTTTTCATGAAGATTTATTTATTTATGCATACAAGCACTGGGGTACAGGCCAGACATGAGGGAGTGAGAGGATTCACCACAGAGAGCGGGGAGCAGAACAGGCAGATCCACAGAAGTACACTGCTGAGGGGAGCAGCGGGCACAGCAGGAGAGGTGAGCCATGTAGGTCCCCTCCCTGGCTGGAGGCAGGGATCGAACTCGTGCTGCAGTGGCTGCAGTTTGTTTCATAGTGCATTTCTTAACCCACTGAACCACCAGGGAGGGCCCTGTCCATTCTAGTTGTTCCAATTATCTATTCCTGTTTTAAAGCAACTATTTCAGTCTCTGTACAGTGATCTGGGATGATCAAAAGTCTTTAATTTTAGTTTAGTAAAATTGATCTCCTTTTTGAAAGTTAACCTTCTTTGTATCACATTTAAAAAATATTTCCCTGGGGGGTGGGAGCCTCCCTGGTGGCACAGCGGGTTGAGCTCCGCACTGTGAAGCATCCGCACAGCAGCCTGAGTTTGGTCCCCGGCCAGGAAGGGGACCCACATGGCGCAGCAGACCTCTCCTGCCTCGCCCACTGCTCCCCTCAGCAGTGTGTTTCAGTCCATCTGCCTGTTCTGTCTCTGGTGAATCCTCTCACCTCTCTTACCTCTGAACTGTCCCCAGCTTGTATGCATAAATAAGTAAATCTTTTTTAAAAATTTATTAAAAAAATAAAAGAAATTTCCCTGCCCTGAGGTTGTGAAGATAGTCTCCTGTACTAGCTTTTAAAAGTTTAAAGTCTCTTGTGTTTTCATTTAAGTCTAAAATCTATCTGGAGGGACTTCAGCGAGAGCAGGAGAGAAAGTAATTCCCAAAGTCTGCTACCGCTCCGCTACAGCAACAAATAAGCTGTCAGAAACTGGCAAGTCAACTCTTTTGGATCTCTGGAAATCAGCCATAAGCTCAAAGCAACCAGGGGAATGTTTAATCAGGAAAAGGCAGCTTTATGGTATTTTAAAATAGACTGTATTTTTCAGAGCAGTTTTAGGGTTCATAGCAAAACTGAGCAGAAGGTACAGAGAGTTCCTGTATACCACCTGCCCTCACATATGCACAGCTCCCCATTATCAAAACCCCACATCAGAGTGATACATTTGCTAAACTGGTGACGCTACATTAACACACCATTATCTCTCAAAGTCCCATTAGAGCTCACTCTTAGTCTTGCACATTCTGTGGGTTTTGACAAGTGTATAATGACATAGACCTGCATTATAGTATCATATTTGAGAGAGCCCTAAAAATGCTTTGTGCTCTGACTATTCACCCTTTTCTCCCCCTACTCCTGGCAATCAGTGATTCTTTTACTGTCTCCATAATTTTGCATTTTTCAGAATGTCATATAGTTGGAATTGTATAGCTATTTCAGATTGTTTCTTTCACTAAGAAATATGCATTTTGGTTTCCTCCATATCTTTTCTTGACATGATAGCTCATTTCTTTTTAGTGCTGAATAATATTCCATAGTCTGGATGTAGCATGGTACATCCATTCACCCACTGAGGAGCATCTTGGTTGCTTCCAAATGTTGTCAAACTAAATTAAGCATCTATAAGCATCGTATGCAAACTTTTGCATGGACATAGGTTTCCGGCTCATTTGGTTCAGTAGTAAAGAGGGCAAATTCTGGATTGTGCGATAATAATATGTTCACTTTTATTAGAAACTGACAGAACTGTCTTCTCTGGAGCTTGTATTGTTTTGTATCCATACCAGCCATGAATGGGAGTTCCTGTTGCTCAGCATTTGAATTTGTCAGGTTCTGGATTTTGACCACTCTGATGAGTGTGTTGTACTACCTCGTTGCTGTTTTAATTTACAACTCCCTAATGACATATGTTGTTGAGCATCTTCTCATTGGTCTATTTACTATCTACATGTCTTTTTTGGTGAGGGGTCTGGGTCTTTTGCCCATTCAAAATTCAACCAATCCCCTCTACCTGTTCTATCCACCTTCACCTCTGGTAACCACCATTCGCTTGTGGGACCCTAAGGTCTTTTTTGTCTGTTTGCTTTGTTCCTTTATATTCCTCAAGTAAGTGAAATCACGTGGCATTTGTCTTTCCCCTTCCGATGTATTTCACTTAGTATAATTCCTTCAGTGTCCCTCCATGCTGTCACATATGGCAGGAGTTCGTATTTTTATGACTGAGCACCATTCTGTTGTGTATGTGGGCCATGTCCTCTGTCATTGGGTGCTTCGGTCGTTCCCATATCTTGACTGTTGTGAACAGTGCTGCATGAACGTAGGAGTGCACATATCTTTTCGAATTAGCGTTTTCATATTGTGATTAAATACACAGAAGTGGAGATAATAAATCATAATTTTAATTTTTTGAGGAACCTTCATAATGCTTTCCACAACGGCTGCCCCAATTGACATTCCCACCGCAGTGCACAATGGTTCCTTTTCTCCATCTTTGCCAACATTTCTGTTTCTTGACTTTTTGATAACAGCCATTATAACTAGCACGAGGTCAACTCTCATTGTGGTTTTGATTTGTATTTCTTTAGTGATAAGCAACATAGAACATCTTTTCATCCTCTTTTGAACATCTTTTTTTGGTGAAATTCTTATTTTGATCCTCTGCCCGTCTTTACATCGGGTTGTATGTTTTGTTGTTGAATTGTATCAGCTGTTCACATATTTTAGATACTAACTCCCTGTCTTATATGTGGCTTACAGTATTGTCTCCCATTCAGTAGGCTGCCTTTTTGTTTTAATGATGGTTTCGTTTGCTGTGCATAGTTTTATATATATGTATAGACACACATATGTATATGTAATGTATGTACATGTATAATGTATAATATATACTATATAATATATGTATATACTCATATATGTATATATAAACTGTGCACATGTATATACATATACATACACATGTATTTTTAATGTAGTCTCATTTGCTTATTTTTGCTTTTGTTGGAATCAAGGCTCCGACACATCACTAATCCCAGTGTTGTGGAGTATATTGTCTGTACGTCTATGTATTTTAAGGTTTCAGTGCTTACATCCAACTCTTTAATCCATTTTGACTAATTTTTGGTATAGTGTTAGATAATAGTCCAGTTTCATTCTTTTGCACGTGGTTGTTCAGTTTTCACACTATTTATTGAGGAGACTTTATTTGTTCCATTGCTTGCTCTTGGCTCTTTTGTTGTAAATTAGTTGCCTGACTATAGGTAGTTTTATTTTTGGGCTCTTAATTCTGTTCCAACAATGGTTTCTCAAATTGGCATTAAAAAATACAAGAAACAAAAGGAAAACGTGGAAAATTTGGACTTCATCAAAATGAAAAACTTTTATGTATCAAAAGATACTATCAAGAGAATGAGCTAGAATATTTGAAAATCTCATGAGAGAAGAGCCTAGATCAAGAACATATCAAGAACTCTTGTAGTGTGTGTGTGTGTGTGTGTTCGTTTAGTGATGCACACCTGAAACCTATATAATGTCACAAGGCAAAGTTAGTTCAATAAAATATTTCAGAAACTCTGCCAACTTAACAAAAAGACAACCAAAATTTTAAAAAATCAGCAAAGGATCTAAGTAGATGGTTTTCCAAAGAAGAAGGTGGCCAAGAAGCGTATGAAAAGATGCTCATCATTAGTCATTAGGGAAAAACAAATCAGAACCACATGATGCTGCCACTTCCCACCCCTGGGATGAGCACAGCAATAGCAAGTGGTGCTGACAACATGGGGGTAACCAGAGACGTGCACTGCGGCAGTGAATGCAAAATGGTGCAACTCTGAACAAAACAGTTTGACTTTTCTCAGCCTTTTGCATTAAGAATCAGCTTGCCAGGGCCCTCCCTGGTGGTGCAGTGGGTTAAGCGACACACTATGAAGCAGACCGCAGCCTGCAGCACGAGTTAGACCCCTGCTCAGGGAGGGGTCAGCCAGGGAGGGGACCCACATGGCGCAGCAGACCTCTCCTGCCTTGCCTACTGCTTCTCTCAGCAGTGCATTTTGGTCGATCTGCCTGTTCTGCTCCCCACTCTGTCTCTGGTGTATCCTCTCACTCCCTCATCTCTGGCCTGTACCCCAGCTCTTGTATGCATAAATAAATAAATCTTTAAAAAAGGAAAAAGAATTAGCTTGCCAAGTTCTAAACACAAACCTGGTAATACTTTGACTCAAATTGAATCAAACGTTTACAAAATTTGGGAATGGACATCTTTAAATTATTGAATCTCCTAAACCAAGAATATGGTATATTGCCATATCACATTAATAGTATAATTTTATAATCTTTCCTATAGTGGTCTAATACATTAAAAACAAATCATTTATTTCCAACTTCTGATATTTTATAAGGTATAAAGTAAATTAAAAATTTTTGTTTTTGAATGTCTGTTGCTTCTATTTAGGAATAGAATGGATTTTTATGTCTTAACATTGCTAAATTCTAGTAATTCCTAGATTATTTTGGATTGTCTGTGTATCGAAGCATATTATCAGGATGACAATTTTCTCCCCTCTCCTATCTGGTATGGACTGAATTGTATACCCCTAAATTTTTATGTTGATTTTTTAACTCCCAAGTGACTATGTTTGAACAAAGAACCTTTAAGGCGCTAATTATCGTTAAGTAAGTTTGTAAGAAGGGAACTGTATTCAATAGGAAGAGTGCTCTTTCCCTGGGCCACACAGAGAAGAGGACAGGTGAGGAGAAACACCTCATCAACCCTGCTGGTACTTTGATCTTGAACTTCCAGCCTCTACAGTTGTATTTCTCAAATGGTATAAATTCCTGCTGTTCAGTGACTCAGATGTGGTATAATTCTGTTATGACAGCCTGAGCAAACTTATGCTCTATTCTTATGTCTTTCCTTTCCCTCCCTCCCTCCTTCCTTTCCTCCCTGCCTCCCGCTCTCCCTTCCACCTTCCCTCCTTTTCTCCCTTCTTTCTTCCTTGCTTTTTTCTTATCTTTCTGAACTGACTAGATTGTGGAATAGAAGATATGATAGTATCTTTGTTTTGAGTCCAACCTCAAGGAACAACTTTTATTGTTTACCACTAGGAATGATGTTTGCTGTAATTATTACAGATTTAAGGAAATCAAATTAAGAATATGCTGGGCCTCCCTGGTGGCGTGAGGGGTTAAGTCACAGCACTATGAAGCTATCCTCATAGTTCAATCCCCGGCCAGGGAGCCGACTCACATGGCACGGCAGACCTCTCCTGCCTCGCCCGCTGCTCCCCTCAGCAGTGTATTTCAGCAGATCCACCTGTTCTGCTCCCCACTCTGTCTCTGGTGAATTCTCTCACCTCCACCCAATACCCCCACACCTCTGGCCTTTACCCCAGTTCTTGTATACATAAATAAATAAATCTTTTTTAAAAAGTTAAGGAACATACTAATATTCCTAGTTTTCGTCATGAATGGATATTGAATTTTATCAAACACAGCTATATTCGATAAAATGGTCATTTTTCCAATGTCAGCCTGGCAACTTACACTGACTGCTCTCACTTCTTACAGATTTTGTTTTAATTCTTTTAGTACCATGTGGATATTTCAAACTGAACTTTTGTTTCTTGAAAAAATAGGAAGTCTGTATTTCACAGCCTGTGAGCAAGAATCCCAGTGCCTCCTGTCTTTGAGTCTGTTTGTAGTGGTGGTTGATTCTGCTGGTTCTTCCTCATAGTGTCTTGATTCCAGCGGTACTCGGTTATCTTTGATTTAATTATGCGCTCTACAACCAGAGACTGCATTTGAAAAGTATTTGTTAAAATTCTCTGAGGCCAGTAATGATAATATCCCCCCTAGAGAGGATTTTTTCATTGCTTCTGCCTGAAGCTAGGGAAGATGGCTGGAAACAACTTAAGTCAAGTTAAAGTCTTAAGATCTGCTTGGTCACCATCTGAGAAAAATCCTGACTGAAAACTTATGCAAAGGTCAATTTTTTTGTAAGTTACAGTGGAAGACCAGCCCACTGGAAGACCAGGCTGGGGTGCCAGCCTGGCAGCCCGAGTTTGCAGCTTTTTAAAAATGAACTGTTATTTCTTTAAAAATACTAAGCGTGTATTTCATAGCCTGCGATTGGTTTTGACTGGCGATATCTGTAGCATTAAGTCAGGTTCCTTACTTTCTTATTAGTTGTTTGATGCCTTTCTTAGAATGGTTAGTTCATTTACTTTTAAAGAAACCCTTTTGTAGAGATGCAATTCACAGATCATACAAATCACCCATCTAATGTATACCATTCAATAGTTTTTACTACTGAACCACACAAATGTTCTATCACCACCACATTGTTGTCACCTCCAAAAGAAGCCTTTTACCAATTAGCAGCCATTTCCATTCTCCTACTGTTACAGGGCATCCCTGATAGAGAATGGGTTGCCTGACTGGGGGTCCTCACCCATGTGTTTAAAGACACTTATAATGAGACTCAACTGCAGGCACACACAACAAGAGTTAATAAAAAGGTTTTATTTACAAAAGAAGGGGAAATGAAGAAATGAATAGCTCAGGGAGAAGAGAGGGAGATAAATCTGTAAATGCGTCCCACCAGTTCCACTGAGCTGGAGCCCAACAGCACACTGAGAACTGGCTCAAAAACCAGGAGCCCCCCAAGGCCCACCTGTCTGGTTCTATACCAGCCTGGCTGCTTTCTCCATCCTCAGGTCCCAGTGATCTGCCCTTGGGTGATGACGCCCTTATGGGATTTGTAGTTCTAGGTGTCCTGGAGTTTAAGTTGGTCTGGAGTGGGGGTGGAGTCCATAAGCCTATTTGTAGAGTTCATTCAGGACATCTTTTCTCCCTGACACTACCATATCCCCCTACCCTGCCCCCACTTCGGTCCTAGGGAAACAATAATCTCTTTTCTATTTTCATAGATGTGGCTCTTCTAAATGTTCCATATAAGTACAAACAGACAATTTGTGGTATTTTAAGACTGGCACCTTTTCAAATCTTTTCTAAAATAAATCTTTTTAAAGATTTATTTATTTATGCATACAAGAGCTGGGGTTTAGACCAGAGTCATGGGAGGTGAGAGGATTCACCAGACAGAGTGGGGAGCAGAACAGCCAGACTGACGGAAACACACTGCTGAGGGCAGCAGCGGGCACAGCAGGAGAGGTCTGTTGTGCCTTGTGGGTCCCCTCCCTGGCCAGCAGCAGGGATCCAACTCGTGCTGCAGTGGCTGCGGTTTGCTTCATAGTGCATTGCTTAACTAACCCATTGCGCCACCAAGGAGGCCCTTTTCAAATAATTTTTTCCAAGTTCTGCCCACTCCTTTCCTACCTTCTTTTGGATTGACTATTTTTTTAGGATTCCATTTCATCTCTGGCCTACTGGCTGTTGCTTTCCTTTGTTTAGTAGTTGCTGTAAAATGTACAATGTGCATCTTTCATTTCTCACAGTCTGCTTTCAAGTGACATTCTACAGCTTCACACATTACACCAGCCACTCCCCACGCTACAGCCTCTTCCCTTCTTCTCTTGTCTTTTGTGCTTCTATTGTATGATCCTGGTGTATGCGTTTTGCTTCTGCATATATCTGAAATGCCACAGTATATTGCTATTATTTTTTAAAGTGTTTAAAAACGAGGAGAAATATCTTTGCTTTTATCATGTCCAGTATTTGTTTCCCTCCATTTATTTCTTTGTGGAGATTTGAGTTTCTAGCTTATATAATTTCCTTCAAGCCTTCACCCTTTCTTATAATACAAGTCAGCTGGTGAGGCAGTCTCAGCTTTATCACTGAGTACAGCATTCTGACTTGACAGTATTTTCTCTTTTTTTCCCTGGCATTATGTTAAAGATTTCATTCCGTCATCTTCTACCTTGTATTATTTTTAATAAGAAATCAGAGATTATGCTTATATTTTCTTTCTTGTATATAACATTGCTTTTCTTTCTCTGGCTCCTTGAAAAAAGTATTTTTTATCATTGGTTTCCAGCAACTTAAATATGTGCTTTTGTTATAGGGCAGGGAGAGGAGCACTTAGAACTTTTAAGCTTGTTTTTTTTTGAATGGGTTTTGCTATTTGCCGCATTAAGACAAACATAGAAAATTTTTAATGGAAAGGAATTTTAATATAACTAGGGTATAATAAAGAAAGAATAAAGAATATAGTTATTCAGTTAAGTATTTAAAGTTATTTATTTTTTTGAGGGTAAAAGTTTAGTTAAATAGGATTGGCTTAAAGTAATTTTTAAAAATTTGCCACATATTTAAAGGACTTTTTAGTAGAGATTTATAAAAAAGGGTTAGAAAGAGTTAGATAAATTTGGGAGGAAAAGAGCAAAATTAAAATTAAGATGATAGTTGTTATGGTTAATTTTTTATAGGTTTTTTATTTATATTTGTTTTAGCTAGTTTAAGACCAAAAAGCAAGCGCAGCTTCTTCACATGTCCCTCTGCTCCACGTGCCTCCTCCAGGTCTCCTTGCTGCTCTCCATCTTCCTTTCTTTTTCTCTTCTCTGCAGAAATTTTTTTATTCTCTTCAGCTCCACCCACTTAGGGCGGAACCAGGATTTTTGGAACTTCCCCTTTTCTTGGGACCACCCTGTTACACTTTGGTGAGATTTTCTTTGTGTTTGGCATTAGTTTACTTTTTGGATCTGTGAGTTTGTATTTTTCATGATATTTGGAAGTTTTTCAGCCTTTATTTTCAACCTCCATAAAAGTCTAATTTTTTTATACACACACACACACACACACATCCAGCTGATACTGTGATAGACTCCTGAAATTCTGTTCCTTCTTTCAGCGGTTTTTCCCTCTGTTTTTCCTGCAGCTTCTCCGCAGGCATTTTCAATGTTGCCAGGGAACCCTGAGGCCCTTCACTGGAACTCAGATCTCCATAAAGCAGACTCTTCTTTCTCTCTGATCTATTTCTGTGCTTGAAAACTAAAAAAGAGTGCAAGGGCATTGTCAACATCAGGTTCAGAGTAGTGGTTACCTCTCAGAAAGTCGGAAAATGTGGTGGGAAGTGCCAGGGAAAATTTAATTATTGACAGTATTTTCTTCCTTTAACTGGTAGCAAGAACATGTTGTGTGTGTGTGTGTGTGTGTGTATGTTATTTCTTAAATAGTTTTGTCTGTCTTAAATATGACATAATTTTAAAAACACATACATGACTCTCCATGTTAGAGTCTGAGAGTGGAATGAAACAAATGAGATATTTGGGGCACAGAAAACCAACGGAGTCTAGATTCCGTCTCCCAGATCGTTTCTCCTACCTGTGAAAGCTGCTTCCTCAGTTCTGTCTCTTCTGTTTCCCGAGAGCCAAAGGCACCCAGTGACAGAGTGATAGAGGGATAGAGGCTGTAGATGCCCACGGCCCATTTGCTAGACTGGTGCCTCTCAGCTGGAACTACCTACTTGCAGCGTATTTTACTCCTGACTTTATTACCAGCGTATTGTTAGTGTGCAGGAAGATATAGCTGGCTGGTGCTTTTATGCACAGTGAGATGGTTTTGCCACCTGCATTCCCCATTCGGCTGAGCCATACTTAACACTCTCAGCTCTGTATGCTGCCTCCTTTCAGAGCTTTCTCTTCCCACAGAAATCCTGTGTCTCAGTGTGCTGTGCTGGAGAACTTACTACACCCTTACCCCACTAGTTCCCTCACTGGCCTCACCCCTGCCCAAGTCTGTAATAGTAGTAGCTAATGTTGTTCCACCTTGGCCGTGTGGACACTTAACCCTCCCCACACATGGCAATGTGGAATCTATTATCGTGGTTCTCATTTAACCTTCAGATTATGTCAGGTAAGGGTGATGTCACGATTAGCATCTGCATCACTTTACAGATGAGGAATCTGAAGTTCAAGAACTTGGCCAAAGTCACGCGGGCAGGAAGTGGCTCTGCTAATGCTGCAGCTCTGCTTTTCTCTTTCTAGATTGTATGTTTTCAGTGCTTGGTCAGAACTGCCTGGTCAACCCGCAGAGTAATGAGGAGCAGTGAGTCACTGCTGACTTCAGCCATGGGGTTTTGGGGTGGTTTGTTGCTCAGCAGCATGTAGCTGAAACACGCTGAAAAGCATGTTAGAGATGAGTGGTTTCACCATGAAGACATGTATGTATTGCTAAGTGAAAAAGAAATAAGCTGTAAAACAGTATGTACAACATGAGTTCATTGTTTTAAAAGAAAAAAGGCAAAGCATGTAATCTGTCTGTCAGAGTCCTGACGTGCGTAATGTGTGAGCATTCAAAGGTGGTGGCAGGGGGCTGATGAGTTCCTATCCTGCGTGCTGACAACTGGAACCTCAGGGGAGGGGGGGCAGGCATCCTTCCCTCTGAAGGTAGGTGGGGGTCGCTGTGGAGAAGTGCCACAGAAGCTACTCTGCTGCTGCTCAACCCAGCACTGGCCCTCCCTCCTGTGCCTAAGCAGGTGGGCACAGTGAGAGTGGCCAGTCCAGGGAGGCCCAGCTACCTGATTTTCAGGGAGTGGTGAAAAATGAAAAGGAGTGATTCTTTATTCAAAAATCATGAAGAAGTGGGCCTCCCTGGTGGTGCAGTGGGTTAAGCAATGCACTGTGAAGCAAACTGCAGTCACTGCAGTCGAGTTCTATCCCTGCTGCCAGCCAGGGAGGGGACCCACATGGCGCAGCAGACCTCTCCTGCCTCGCCCGCTGCTCCCCTCAGTAGTGTGCTTCAGTCAGTCTGCCTGTTCTGCTCCCCACTCTGTCTCTGGTGGATTCTCTCACCTCCCTGGACTCTGGCCTGTACCCCAGTTCTTGTATGCATAAATAAATAAAAATTTTAAAAGAAAAAAAAATCGTGAAGAGGGCCTCCCTGTTGGCGCAAGGGGTTGGTTAAGCACCGCACTATGGAGCATCCGCAGCCACTTCACCATGAGTTCGATCCCCAGCCAGGGAGTGACCCACATGGCGCAGTAGACTTCTCCTGCCTTGTCCACTGCTCCCCTCAGCAGTGTGTTTCAGTCAGTCTGCCTGTTCTGCTCCCCACTGTGTCTCTGGTGAATCCTCTCACCCCCACACCTCTGGCCTATACCCCAGTTCTTTGTATGCAAAAATAAATAAATCTTAAAAAAAAATACACACACAAATCATGAAGAAAGTCAGGTAGCAGTTCGGCCAAGTGTGGGGCACTTCTGGGTGGAGGCCCTGGGTGACCCCAAGACCCGGCGTTCCCTGGTTAGGACGGAGTACTCTGGCTGCCCCCTGCACAGTGGCAAGTAGAGAGGACTCTGGGTGCTCGCAGCGAGTGGACATCTCTGGCTGGAGGGGCGGCGGCCCAGTCCTCAGTTGAGCACCAGCTGATTGTGTCAACTGCCCCATGCTCAGAGCGGGAGGCTGGGGGGAGGGGCAGGGTTGGGTGTGGAGGCGGCCTGCATGTCCCCAGGTGGCCAGGCCAGGGTGCAGGAGTTTCCTGGGAGTCAAGGAAGCCCTGGGCGGTACTGGAAGAATTTGGCCCTGCGAAGAGGGCTGTAGTTGCCAGAGGCACTGTCTCCCCAGAGATCTCAGCCACTCACCCCCCTTGGAAGCCTGCTTCTGAGGCAGCGTTGACCAAGAGAATGAGGCCTGTGGCTGCTCCCCCTCTGCTCTCATCCCTTCAACCCCCTCTGTCTGGGTCCCTCAAACCTCAGAGATGAAAGCACTCTGAGGGGGAGCGAGGATCCCCCCTCTCCTATCCTCTGGGGGAAAGGAGGGACCACCATGTATTTGTATATGATATTTAACTTTAAAATTGGACTAGACTAACCTGGATTTTTTTTAAAGCTTTCCAGTTTCTTTTATTTTAAAGATTGATTTTTTTTATGCATACAAGAGCTGGGATACAGGCCAGAGCTGGGGGAGGTGAGAGGATTCACGAGAGACAGAGTGGGGAGCAGAACAGGCAGATGGACCGAAACATACTGCTGAGGGGAGCAGCGGGCGAGGCAGGAGCGGTCTGCTGCGCCATGTGGGTCCCCTCCCTGGCCGGGGATCGAACTCGCGCTGCTGTGCCCGGATGCTTCACAGTGCCCGCTCAACCCGCTGCACCACCAGGGAGGCCCAAGACTAACCTGGATGTTTAATAATTGAAAGTGATCAAAGAACTAGGATTCTGCCAGTAATACTGTCTGGGGCCAGACGAAATTCAACAAGCCGGGTTGAGAACTGTGATTAAAGACAAAGCAAAACCGACTCCTGTTTGAATCCTGCTATATTCAGGCTTTTCCACAGCCAGGTCCATGGGAATAGAAGACTGTGTGGAAGACAACAGTTGCAGGTGCTGGGATTTTGTTCTACCATGAAGTGACTTTTATTTTTTTTAACAATTTTATTTATTATGCATACAAGAGCTGGGGTACAAGCCAGAGGAGTGATGGGTGAGAGGATTCACCAGAGACAGAGTGGGGAGACTGACTGAAGTACCCTGCTGAGGGGAGCAGCAGAGAGAGACAGGAGAGATCTGATGGGCCATGTGGGTCCCCTCCCTGGCCGGGGATCAAATCCTCACTGCAGTGGCTGCGCAAGCCCCACAGCGCAGGGCTCAACCCCTTGAGCCACCGGGGCGGCCCCAAATTGACTTTTAATGGAAGGACGCTGAGGACCTCTGTCCAGCCTCTGGGTCCCCAGCCCACCCAGAGCCCGGCCATTACTGGCTGCCTCTTCCCAGGGTTGGGGGGCTCCTCACCCCCAGAGGGTAATGGCGTGAGGACCCAGGATCGTCATCTCTGTCCCCTACAGCACAGGGATGAGTCCCCCAAAGTCTGTCACATGGAAACCCCACCTCAGAGCCAGAGAGGGGCCCCTGAGAGGGGCCAGGTTGGGGTGACTCACAGGGACAGAGACAGGATGGGGAGGGAATGGAGTCAGGCAGCTAGGGAGGCCAGCTCGTTCCTTGGACAACCTATCACCGGCCATCCAGGACAGGCTGAGGGAGGAGAGGGCTGGTGGGAAGGGGCCAATAAGGGCAGCTGAGGCAGAGGAAGTAGGAGCTGCCTGCCCTTTGTCTCTGTGACTTTCACATCTTGTGGGGGAAAACAAGCTGAGGTGTGTATTGTGTGGGGAGTAAGTGGGGACGTGTGGGGGGGTGTGTGGGGGCTGTGGTGAGGTCAGTAGGTGGGGGGGGGGGCCGGGAATGTGTGTGGAGAGTGTGTGTGTGAGCTCATGTGCTCCTGCGCTCCCCCCNGGGGGGGGGGGGGGGGGGGCCGGGAATGTGTGTGGAGAGTGTGTGTGTGAGCTCATGTGCTCCTGCGCTCCCCCCTCCCCCCCTACACGCTCTCTCCCGCCCTGCTCCCATCCTTGGCAATCCCCTTGGGAATGACTCAGCAAGAAAGCAGGCCTGCTCCTTACTCAGACCCCAGGAAGGCTGGTTCCCCACCAGGCTCCCTGCCCACGGTGCTGTCAGCAGGCATATGGGTCTCTCTGACCCCCACGAGCAGAGGGGCTCCCCTGGGGCAGGGCACTTCACTAGCCTTGGTGGCCTTGAGCAGAGGAGTGGGCAGCCCCCTCCCCCCACGCTGTCCCCTCTGCCCCCCCCTGCCCCCCCCCCAGCTGACTCTCCAGCCCGCAAGCCCAGGGACAGTGAGTATCAGCAAGCGCAGTTTCATCTCCTCACCCAGGGAGGTGGGTGCTTTTGAGTGTTGTGTGAGTGTGAGAGGCCGAACCGCTGGGGTCACTCCTTGGTGACGCTTCTGACAGCTGTGCACACCCATGGGCAGGTGTGAGAACCAAGACAGCAGTGAGTAACCAGGCGACCCTGCTCACTCTGGATGCACACCTGCGTGACGGGTCACCAGGCGCCCTGTGTTGTGTGAGATGCACACCCGCTGGGTGAGGCTGGGTGAGGCGGAGGCTCAGAGGCGGGGCGACCTCGGAGGCCCCAGCTCTGCCGACAGCCCGGACAGCATTTGCACAAACGGAAAGTGGAGCAGTGTGCCAGTGGGTGACTGTGTGTGCACACACTCGTGCGTGTGACCTGCCTGCCGCGTCAGCGGTACTCCCCAGACTTGGCTGTGTCTGCATGCTCACGTGAGACAGACCACTGTGTGCTTCTCTCCCAAGTGTGCGCTCATGCTCTCTCTCACACACACACGCATGCACACATACATGCACATTCACACACAATCCACAGCACACACACGTGCACATCCACACACATCCACACACTGCACGCCCACGTGTGTGTACTTGCACACATACACGTGTGCACGTCCACCCATGTGCACATCCACACGTGCACATACAGGCACATGCACGTCCACACACATGCACGTCCACACACATGCTCTTACCTATAGCCCAACCCTGAAAGGAGGGACTAGAAAGTGCTCCTGAGTGACCACAGCTGTTCCTGGGAGAACAGAATAAAGGGGAGGGGGGAGGGCCACTCGGCACTTACTGCCCCTTTGTATATCCCGATATGTGTGGCCTCCTGGAAACAAGAAAATGCTGCCTAAAAGCCATGACTGGTATGCAGAAGCAGGGCTGCATTCCCTGACATCAGAGTTCAGACTCGACTGTAAGAGCCTCGGCCCTAGAGGAATTTGAACCAAGTTGTGTGTTCATACGTGCACGTGTGCACGCGTGATGTTTGAGTGTGAGGGTCTGAGTGAGTTGTGTGCACGAACGTGAGCGTGTGTGTATACAGGAGCATGTGTGTGCATATAAACTTCAAAATATCCAGGTCCTGGCCCCCAAGTCATGTTCCAGGATGTGAGCTGAGACCCTAACCCCTAATTACCGTCTCGCTTTCTCTCTTCCCCTTGCTAGATGGGTGGAGCAGGGTCTGAAGCGGGCTCAGGTGCTGGCTCTCTGCTGCGGGGAGAGAGTACCCACCCCTTTGGACACTCTGGGAAGTTCCCAGCATTGCCCTGATCTAGACGTAGCACAGCAGGACTGAGGGGTAGGGGCAGAGAGGCCAAGGAGAGCACCGGGGACCTGAAGTCAGAAAGATTCCTTTGCTGAGCAGAGGGATGGTTTTCTGGGCTTGGAGAGACGGACAGAGTGGGGAGTCAGGGTCCCAGGAGGTCAGCGGTGTGGGAGCTCCGAGGGAGTGTGGGGCAGATGGGGCAAGGGGGGCTGGTGTGGTGCCCGCCATGGTTTGTCTCCCCAGCCACAGGCCAGGCGTGTGGCTGGTTGTTAGCATCACCAGTAGGGTCGTGTTTCCTCTCTCTGCTCCGGACTTGTCCCTGGAAAGCTACTGCTGGGAACGTTCTCTTGCCCCACATGTCTCCTCCTCGGCCATCTGGCAGCCTGCTGGAAACTCCCTAGTTAGAATCCTACTGGGATGGAAAACTCACGAAGGTGAGAAGACCTTTGCACTGGAGAGGGGCCCCCGGTGCCCCCTGCGACCTGGTGGCCAAGGCCAGCTGCCAACGGCTCTGGGGCTCAACTGGCATGATGGGGCTGAGGTAGCTGAGGTGCAGGAGGTGTGCAGGTGCAGGAGAAGCAGCTTTGATGTGGGCCCCTTGTTCACGCCATAGGGCATCTGAAGGCTTGACACCCCCTTCTCACAGGAAGAGGTAATGAGTGAGGAAGTGAGTGTTTTTAAAACGTGGGAGGAGAGAACTCGGTGGGTCTGAGGGGTGTCAGCCCTCAAGCGGTGTCTCCTAAGCAAGAGGGAGGCCCAGGTCAGGATGATCCATTACGCTGCATCCTAGAAACCTCTTTGTCCAACTCACCAAGGCAACCGCCACGTCTCCCGCGGTGCAGCACTGAGGTAACCGGCCTCCCCCGCACCACTCCTCCCACACCTCCACTGCAGCCACATTCCACTCTAGAAAGGGAAGACGAGGGGTGCTGGGTGCAAAGGGGGTTTGTCTCCAGCGTGCGGAGGGACTGCTCTAGCTGGCCCATGGTGGGGAGGTGAGGGGGTGGGGGCTTACATGACTGATGTTGGCAATGTGGATAATTACAGCAGAACGCAAATGTTCTTCATATGCATAGAGGGAACTACCCAGGATTGTCTCTGTATAGCTCTTGTTGTGCGGTTTATGGTTGTTGGGTTATTGTCCTGGTTAGTTTACGCAAGGAGGCATCTCCTGCACACAGATGGTAACTCGTAGGCAAGATATGGTAGAGACTTCTCGTGGATCCCCTCAATTACCATTCTCCTTTTATCCTTAGGAATTGGACCCACCATTTTAAATAGTCACATGGCACCTTGAATGTAGACTCATTTCCTATCTTCTTTGCATCTAGCTGTGGTTAGGTGACTAAGTTCAAACCAATGGGAAATAGATGGAAGCATTGGGTTGTCGGAAAAATCACGACCCCTTTTTGCTCGAAAAACATAGAAAAAATATGGCATGACTTTTCTGATGAACCAGGATCATGAGTAACTTCCAAATAGTGTCCACAGGTGCAAACGGCATGCCTTCTTGGCTACTTGTTGCGGGTGAACTATTGACTTGATGGCTGGAGCTTGAGCAACGACTTTGGACCATGGTGGGGAAGCAGCAGACTCATGAACGGTGAGGAAATTGTTAGGAAGGAACCTGAGCTCTGATACAGTGAAGGCCTTTGCCAGCCCTGGATTGCCACCTTCCCCGTAAGGATGACTATGCCCCAGGGATGCTAGGTGAGGGCACTGAAAGAGCTTTGGTCCTTATTAACACTGCCCAATGACCATGTTACCTCTGGACTGCCCTTCTCCGGGCTTCAGTTATGTGAGAGAGCCACATATGTTGACCTCATTCAAACCACTCCTGCCGTGGGTTTCTTGTCTTTCACAGTCAAACCAAATTCTAAATGAAATCTGTGCTGAGTGTGTCCTCTGCTTCCCTCAACTGAGCTTTCCCCAGTATAAGAGGGACAGGAAAGACCCCATTAAGGCTCTCTTAGACTCATCCCTAAGGTATGTATAATCATATGGACCAAAGACCGTGTCTGGTTATTAAGTGGCCTAAGAACCAGGAATGGAAGGACTAGGCCAGGCCTCTTTCTCCTTGAGGTCCCAGAGGAATGGGCTGAGGGTCTAAGCCAAGCAGATGGTGACTATGCCAACTTTATTGCCTCCAGAGGGCTACAGGCAACTGGAGGATAAAGCCCAATACAGCATTGACACATAGCAGATGCTCATTAAACACTTGTCGACTGGCCTGTACTGAGTGGAGCAGACTAAACAAAGCACCTGGGGAGGTGTAGTGTGGTGGAGACTAGGAAAGAGATCCCCTGGGAGATGGCACAGGGTGGACACACACACACACACACAAACACAGCTGCAGTCTTGGTCTGCAGCACCCTCCTTCCCCAGTAGAGCAGCATGTTCTCCCCAGTTCAGCTGGGCAAGCCCTGCATTTTATTAACACAGAATACTCCTGGGCAGGGGTGCTTCACAGTTAGCAATTCAGGGTCAAGTTCAGGGTAGTGTCTATTCCTCTCAACGCTAAGGGCAAAGGCTGCACTCTTGCCAAAAAAGAAAGGTCAGTCCCAGAACTGCAAGGTCTTGCCCATGACCACTCACTAAGAAACGCAGGAGGCCTCCCTGGTGGCCTAGGGGTTAAGGCTCAGCGCTATCACCTCTGTAGCCTGAGCTCGATCCCCAGTCGGGGAGGGGACCCACATGGCGCAGCAGACCTCTCCTGCCTGGCCCGCTGCTCCCCTCAGCAGTGTATTTCAGTCCATCTGCCTGTTCTGCTCCCCACTCTGTCTCTGGTGAATCCTCACATCCCCCTACCCCTGGCCTGTGCCCCAGTTCTTAGATACATAAATGACTAGATAAAATCTTTACAAACAGAAAGAAACACAGCAGCTGGAACTTGAACCCAAGGGCTTCAGATCACAAATATCACCTTCTTTCAACTAAAGATACAGCTGGGCATCTCTGGCTCTGTAGCTTTCTCCCCTGAACGCCTCAACCCACCAGAGACTCTGGGTATAGTAATGTGAAGCCCTGAAATGAAGAGGCGGTGGGACAAGGCTGGGGAAGGGCGTCAAGTAACCTCTCAGCGTCTCAGCTTCTTGTTGGCAGATACACGGACACTGCAGATGCCCAAACAGCGCCCTGGTATAGATGGCAAGTTGCCTTTAACTCAAGATGCTTTACTGCCATCTACTGGGGAATTGTCACAAGAACCATATGCATCTACGATGACTAGTGTGAAGATGAGGTCCCTCTGGAATTGTGAAGTGCTGGTGCATTTTATTTCCATATGAGAACGAAAAATGCAGGGCCCATGCCAGAGAGGCAGCTCAAGTCCTTCCCTCTTTCCTGCCGGGAGTCCCTGACTCAGGGGCTGTCTCTCACAGGTTTACCACCCTGTAGAGTCCATTCATCCTTCCTCCTACTCCACCCCTGTCCAAGCATTTACTTTGGGCCACCACGTTCCATGCTGAGCAGTGAGGGTACAACATGGGCAGGGCCCAGACGCTACCTGGCTCACAGTTCAAGGAAGGGCAAGCAGGCCATTAAAACTTAGCATAATGTGGTAGCCCGAGGACTATGTCAGCTGGACGTGGGCGCCTGCAGAAGGGTTCCTAGAGAAAATGACAGCTCTGTGAAGCCTGAAGCATGGAACAAGGCAGTCACCTGGGCAGGAAGCATGTTCTAGGTAGGTGTCACCACATGCTTAAAGGTTCTGCCCATGCATAGGCAGGCACTGGAAATAATGAGTTGGGGGTCTGGTTTCTAACTGGGGCAGCAATGGGGCTGGCATATGAGCTCACTCAATCCTCACCACTGCCGATGAAGAATTATCTTGAGGGTCAGAGAGGTTAAGGAACTTGTTCAAGGTCACATGGCTGGAAAGTGATGAGTCACATTGAATCCAGGTCTGTGTGATTCTGGAATCTGGCTGCAGCACCCCTGAAGTTGTGCCTAGGGTCAAGGACAATGTATTCTTGGCCTGCAAGGCCTCAGGTCCAAGTCTTCCTGTTCTTGGGAGGTGGGCTTCCCAAGTCTTCTTGTTTCTCTCTTGAGGCTTTAGGCTCTCAGAGACATTTTAGAAATATCTCTCTTGAGCATCCTTTGTCTGGAGAAAAGTAGGTGAGTCTACCTTGGATTGTTTGGATCCTCCACTACTGACTCTCTGTGAGTTCTTGGACATTCCTACACCTCTGGCTCCTCTCCTGTAAGATGTGGACACTCAGCGGGCAAGCTGAGCGCATGTGAACTAATGTGTATAAAGTCCTGGCACTGGGCAGGCCTTGATGCCTCCCCCAAGGGGTCCTCTGCCACTTTCTGCGGCAGGGGACTCAACAATCTTGGCCTGCTCCTGGTGCTGTTAGACTCTGAGTTACACACACACACACACACACACACCCCAGACAGACAGATGGACAGTTCACCTAGGGAACACGGGAGCTCTGGCGCCGTTTCCTTCAGAAACCACAAAAGAACCCTGGACGTGAATGCGAATGAAGTGCCAGCTCAGAGCTGAGTCCAGAGGACACTGGCGTTTTGGGGCCACCCCTTTCCCCTTTCCCCTTTTTTCCACCTTCAATCCCTGGCTGGAAATGGGTGGGCTCCAGGACCCTGGTAGCCCCTGTTGCACAGATGACATCCCAGGAACCAGGCCTGCCTGCTGCATTCGACTTGACCAGGCCTTTGGGGGCTTCCACTGGTGCTGGGAGCAGAGTCCCCCAAGCCTTGAGCCTCAGTTTTCTGTTTCATAAAACGAGGCCAGTGATACTTATTTTGGGCCATCAGTGCAAGGGTTAAAATGCAAGAAAGACCAAAAGGCTCTACAGCAGTGACAGAAATAAGATAAACACAAAGTACATCATAGCGCCAACCGGGAATAATGGGGCCCACAGGGCACGGGTTGCTGCTCTTAACCCTCCAACTGCCAGTCACTGGGAGGGGGGCGCAAAATGCAGGTGCTGTAAGTGATGAGGAGCCTTAGTACAAGTTCCTCGCCTTCCTCCATGCTTCTGGGAGGGAAGTGGGGACAAACTTTCTGGGGCAGAGTTTGGCAATTAGGGAGCCTTCTGACCCAGCCACTCGCTTCTAGGAATTCAGCCAAGGAAATAATCATAGAGCCTCACAGAGTTGTTTGTGCTAGAACATTCATTGCAATGTTGCTAATAATAGTGAGAAATTGGAAATAATCTAAAGTTAGAGATGCACGCAATACACATTTTGGCTGAATGCCAGATGGCCCATGCACGAACCTCAGCCTTTGCCCAAGTCCAGGCCGGGGTCCAGTGTCGCCTTTACAGAGCAAATGCCTTTGATAAAGGGAGCACCTCTGCCTCCGTCAGGAGTGTTTGGGGCTACGATTTCATTATTAATCAATTTCGTTGTTGGTGTTTCATCGTTTACTGCATAAGAACAATACTTCCCTGGGGCTTGCACACAACATGTTTGTGTTAATAAATCGGTGCTTACTTTTGACTGATAATGGTGGAGGGGTGGATCCTCCCCCTCCTAATAATTTCTTCATTTCTTCAGAGTCTTTATACTCTTTCCCATGGGTCAAATATGATTCACCATGGAGATCGTTACATATAATTTTAAAGGTTTTCTTCCTCTTGAAATTGGGAGGTTGGTTGACATTTTGTTTTTAGTTTATCTTTTTAAGGCCTAAGGCATACAGAATTACAAATAGGGTTTTTAAAAGACTGTGACCTAAATAGAATAAGAGTAAGTAAGACTTAAATACAAATTTAAATGATTATTTTGTTTAGTGTTGTGAATGCTAATATCCCAAATAATTCCACAAAGAGTCCATTTGTGGAATCTCTATTATTCTGTCTCAATTATCATTTTAATGTCTTATTGTTACCTCAAAATTTATCTTTTAAAAGTATCTGGCTGACCTGCTTTCTCAATATTTGTATTAACTATCAATGTTTCTTTCTATATTTAAACACTTGAAAACTCACAATGACCATTTCTGTACTGTAAAAGGACAATGTGTATAATTATCACCGGTGAGACAGCATTGTACTCTTGCAATCATAAATAATCATTTAATCGTTAACTGATAGAATTTTGACAGAGCACAAAAGAAAATACTAATTATAAATCATGTCTAAAAGGATATCATTATTTGAAAGTAATTATTAACAGTAAATCGAATGACATGTCAAGTGCATATCATGAAGGTCATTCTTGGTTGCAAAGGTCATTTACACTGTGAGTCATGTTCAAGTCCAGGGACCCCAGAAATGACATGGACGTCTGAACTTTGCTATCTCTGTTTCAAAGACCACAGATGAAGATGAAGATGAAGAGCATGTTCTAAACAGAAACAAAGTCAAAACCAAATTTTAGCACGTCCCCACTAACCCATGTCCCTTCTGTAAGGGGGACATACAAGGTGTCCCCTAAAAATAATATTGAGAAAATGCATCTATCACCATGGGAGGAATATTTTACTATTGCTGAATTAAACACTGGTTATAAAATAGGATGAAGATGTGAGCCTAAATTAATAATTAAGAGGGGAATTTTTGAATAGGTAAAAAATTTAAGACACATACAAGATATTAATGATGATTAGCTCCTCATTTAGGACAAGAGGATTGCTTCTGTATTTTCGGTTATTATTATTATTTTTAAAAATTTTCTTACGAAGCATGTTACTCATAGGTCTTTTTAAAATAAAAAATAACTAAAGTGTATCCTCTCTGTCTCCCCTTTGTCTTTCATCCAGGGCCAGATTTCAAGCCTGCTGAGCTGGGCACACGGTTTGGGACGCTGACCACAGCTGCCTCCAGCTTTCACTGCCGTGTTCACTGGAGAGCAAGGCTTTGGCAGGTTGGAGCCGCCCTTGTTTATGGGAGGAGAAATGCTAAGAGGAAGTAAGGGTCAGTAGGAGAGTGGGCAAGGGCAGGGCAGGGCAGAGGCCTGGAAGGAGACACTAGAATCTCAAAGAGGCTCGAAGAGCCAGGAAAATCCTGTTTCACCCCACCCCAAGGCCTGGGTGGAGGGATGAATAACTTGAATGTGTCTAAACTTATGCATAGTAGAATTCCAAGATTTCCCCTCAAATCAGTTTTTCTCTTCCTCGCAAGGTTTAGTTGGTTCCACAGTGATCTGTGACTATGTATGGTCATGTGATCAAGTTCTGGCCAAAGAAGTAAGTGCCTGTGTCATGTGCAATTTCCAGGAAACGTCCTTGAAGAGAGCGAGTTTGTTTCCTTCTTCTCTCCTGCTGCCTGGAATGTGCAAATGATGGCTGGAACAGGAGCAACCATTCTGATCCATGAGGCAATATGCTTAGTTAGGAAGATGGAGCAGCAAGATAGAAAAGTCTGGGTCCCACGTGGACTGGCTCCTTTTATGGGAGAGTGTGTTAAACTTCATCTTCATTTAAACCAGTGTTTTCTTGCAGTTTCTATCAATGCCATAAATCTAGTCTTAGTTAATTATAATAGTCATCACTTACTTAGTACCCACTGTCAGACACTGTTCTGTGGGCTTTACAGATGCTCACTTGCTCCATCTGTGCAACAGCCTTATGAGATGGGAACTGTGATTGACCAGGCTTCACAAACCAGGAGCTTGAGGCATAGAAAGGTTGACTCACATGCTGGAGGTCACATGGTGAGTGACTAGCTGACTGAAATCTGAACCTAGACACCTGAGCCAGAGCCTGGCCTCTGGTTGCCCTGCTGGATCTTCTCGTTTGCCTCCTTTTTGGATCCCATCTTTTTTTTTTTTTTTTTTAAGATTTATTTATTTATGCAATAAGAGCTGGAGTACAGGCTAGAGTCGTGAGAGGTGAGAGGATTCACCAGAGACAGAACCAGGAGACTGACTGAAACACACTGCTGAGGGGAGCAGCGAAGCAGCGGGCGAGGCAGGAGAGGTCTGCTGCTCCATGTGTGTCCCCCTCCCTGGCCGGCAGCAGGGATCGAACTCATGCTGCAGTGGCTGCGGTTTGCTTCACAGTGCATTGCCCAACCCACTGCACCACCAGGGAGGCCCCTTTGGATCCCATCTTATCCTTCCATCCTCTACTGCAATCCTGCTTGTCCTAACCCTGCTCCCCTTCCCCCCCACACACCCTGTCGCCAGAAAAAAAGTCCATTCTTTCTGTATCTTGTTTTGCAGAGAAAAGTGAAAACAAAACAAAACACTAGCTACTTCATGCTGAAGTGTAAGAGATCAGTATCAGCTTACTATGTTACCTTTCTGTAAGAAAAACAGGCTTTTATTCCAAGTCAGTGTGAGGATTGATGTGTGAGAGACAGAAAGAACCGCCCTGGGTGAGACTTGGGCAGTGGAACCAGCTGGCCTGAATTATATTTCCGTTGCCCTGTTGCCAGTCAGTCCTGCAGCCTTGGCAAGTCTTATAATCACTCCGTGCCTCCATTTCCCCCCGCCCCCCCCCCCCAAATAGGCAGGCTTCCTGAGGCAGACTGTGGGAAGGATTAATGAAATAACTGCTGCCCGGACACCTGATCTCCTGCAGCCTGGCGTGCAATGAGCGGAGTAAATATAAATCTTTAGTTGAAGTCCCTTTTTCTGTTGCTCCCTCTAGCCCATTTTTTAAAAGGTCAGATATTGAAGTATGATTTATATACAGTAAGAGCTAAGAGCCGCCCTTTTGAGAAGTACGATTCTATCCATTTTGACAAACATATCATCACGTAACCACCATTAGGGTCAAGCTACAGATTTCCACACCCTAAGTAGTTATTTCATGCTCCTTTGTCTCCCCACACTGTCTTTTTTTTTTTTTTTAAGACCAATTTATCCATGCATACAAGAGCTGGGGCACAGGCCAGAGCTGTGGCAGGTGAGAGGATTCACCAGAGACAGAGCAGGGAGCAGAACAGGCAGATGGACCAAAATACACTGCTAAGGGGAGCAGCGGGTGAGGCAGGAGAGGTCTGCTGAGCCATGTGTGTCCCCTCCCTGGCGGGGGATCGAACTTGCGCTGCTGTGCAGCGGATGCTCCACAGTGCAGCGCTCAACCTGCTGCGCCACCAGGGAGGCCCCCACACTGTATCTTACTGATGCTAATATTTATTGAGCTGCATGCCAGGCTTTTTGCTAGCTACAGAAATAAAGCTGATGGGGTAAGTCCCTGCTCTTGGTGCTTTCGAGTCTATCAGATAGAAAGAGACAATAAACAAGCAAATAAACACGCATGCAAACAAGATCATCGCTGAGGCAGTAAGTGCTGCAGGTAGGGTTGTGTAACATATTTCAGTAGGACAAACAGGTGCGATGAGGTGGCATCCTTCTCGCTTACACTCTTGACAAACTACAGGTTAGCTAAAATCCCCATTTACGGGCTAGGGAATTTGAGACTCAGAGAGGCTAAGAAACTCACTCAAGGTCACAAGGTAAGTGAAGGGGGAGACAGGGATTCAAACTCAGGTTAGCAGACCCCAAATCACGTGCTGTTTTCATCACCCCGTTGCCTCTCTCCTGCACCATCACCGCTGGAGCAGAGAAGAGAGGGGAGCAGGGGGTGCAGGAGTGTGAGGTCTGATCTGCCTGCTGCTCTGGGACTATAACAGGTATTTAGGCTGGTAGTCTTACAAACAGCCAGATACTGCAGTGACCTCACTTTCCTGGCCTCACTCCCCTCCTCCTGTAATAGAGATATCAACCTTCTGCCTCATCCCTCCTGTCCAGGACACCTGGCATTGAGGGCTCTGAATGGAGGCAGCTGATCTCCACCCCCACCCCCGCTGCCTCCACCACACCTCCTGAGCCTCATCATGAGGCTTTGTGTCAGACAGATGCGTGTGCACTCCCACCCCCCCTTTTCTTTCCTTTCCTCCCTCTTTTTCCCTCTTCTTCCCTCTGTCCTCTACCTCCTTTTCTTCCCCCCCCTTCCCTCCTTCCTCCTTCCCTCTGTCTCCTGTATGCTTGAAGACAATAGGCCAATTAATCTTGCTGCCACATCTAGCTAGCTGCACACTGGCCCACAGGCACAGGCATCCCTAGTAGGGCTGCTTCGGCAATCCCAGGAAGCCACGGCTAATAGGGGAAAGATCACATTCATTCTTGCACGCCTGAAAACTGCCAGAAATGAGCCAAGATTTCCAGCCTGATGTATCCATTACCAGGGAGACCTCTGGGGAACCTGTCACCCAGAGGGCCACACTTAACCTGCCGTTTCTACCTGTACATGCCGACTTGGAAGCTCACCAGAGCTTCCCAGCCAACCACACACTCATTCCCCGGCACCGCAGACAGCAGAGTGCTCGAGAGAGGCTCATTTGTCCACTGCTGGTTGGCTTTATTCATGCAACTTCCCATAGGCGTCCTGCACAGAGACTCATGTAGGCTTTTATTCTGAGCCTTTTCATTTTTGCAAGTAACATGCTCCAGAGTGCTTAAGTATCATTGAAGTTTTGCATAGTGAATCATGGCTTCGCTCAAACATAGGCAAGACTTGTAGATTAACCTGCAGCACAGCTCTGGACCTCAGTTTCCTCATAAGAAAAATGGGTTTAATCATTTTTGCTCCAGCTAGCTTACAGGGCTGTTGAGACACTAGCGGAATGAAATTTTAATTTTGTAGAAGCACTTTATAATCTGCAAAACACTTTCTGACATCAAAGTAATGTTATTGTTGTTATTACAAAGATGTAGAGGGCTGAGTAAATTACTGTCTCCAAATAGAAATTCTGTGATAATCCAATTCTCACGTATCTGGTTGGCTCTGATGAAGCTTACACGTACATGTTTTCCGAATGCAGGCAGGCAGGGTGGTGTCATAATAAGCCTTCTGGGGTGTGGGGAGGATTTTGTGGTTGCCCCTGGCTATGAGTTGTTACTGGCAATAAAGAGCATCCCCTTTGCAGGTATCTATTAGAATCCTAATTTCAGGGAGCCAGCTAACCTGGAGAGCCCAATCTATCTTCACCCTCAGTCTGACAACAGAGCATGAAATGAAGGGGGAAAGCCAACAACGTGCTTAGAAATGGCCCCTTGCACCTTGGAATGTCCTTTATCCCAAACGCTTGGGGAGTTGTAGGGCCAGACAGACATGTGAACGAATGGGGGGTGGGGGTGGGGTGGGGATGCCCCACCCAAGGGAGAAGCTGCTTGCTACATAGAGCTTCTCGCTTTGTGCAAGACATTTTGAGACAAAATGGAACAACTGCCACTTGGGAGAGAAGTCATTTTACTCAACACCTCCCCAGCTAGCAACCTTCTGGGCACAGATCTCTGGGAAATTGCTCCCAGCGTGCACCTGTCTAACAATATATGACGAGAGCAACGAAGAACACAGTTTCTAATTGTTGTCTATCTGCCTACGGAGGATGAGGCTGCAGTTAGGCGGGTGGCAGCAGCTGCGGGACCCCCCACCACTCACCTCTGGTAACCTCAATCAGTGTCCACCAGTTTATTTTTAGTTTGCTTTGTCGGCTCGTGCCGACTTTGTTTCCCTGTATTCCCCCATATGTAAGGTCTTCCGATATTTGTCTTTATCGTTCTGGCTTGCTTCTCTTCTCAGAGTCCCCTCAAGTTCCTTTCATTTTGCTGCAAATGGCAAAACTTCATCTTTGCAGATAGCTACACAGCATTCCCATGTGCATAGGCCACATTTTCTTTATCTTTGTCTAGTGCTTAGCACGGCTCTTAGGTCACTTCCATATCTTAGGTATTGCAAATAATGCCACAGTAGCTGTGGTGGAGCACTTAGTTCTGCAAGTTGATGGCTTCGTATTCTTCAGGTAGACGCCTAGAAAGGGGACGGCTGCACGCTTACTAGACATCGCACAGGAGCTTCTCCTCTCAGAGGGGCCTGCATCAGCAAGTTGCCAGTCAGTATGCTTTTACTCAGTGTCTCTTCTGGGCAAGTTATCCCCTTAGGAGATCAAAAGAGGGGGTCTCCCTGGTGGCCTAGGGGTTATCACGACTACTGCCTGAGTTCAATTCTGGGGCCAGGGAGCTGACCCACAAATGGCCCAGCAGACCTCTCCTGCCTCGCCTGCTGCTCCCCTCAGCAATGTATTTCAGCAGATTTGCCTGTTCTGCTCCCCACTCTGTCTCTGGTGAGTGTTCTCACCCTGGACCTTTGGCCTGCACCCCAGTTCTTCTATGCAAAAAGAAGGGGTACAAAGTGTTTCCAGCATAGACCGGGAGAGCTCATTTTACTTGGATAAAGATAAGGGCTCACACAAAAGACAGGAGGAATAAGAAACTGGAGCCATGCAGACTCCTGCGGGGGCGAGCTGCTCGGGGTCTCCATCACCAGCTCGCTGTCATCCCCGCACGTAACATCATCCCACTGTGTGGATGCGCACGTTGAGAGCGGCAAAGGTACGTGACTGGCTCGAGGAGCCACAGCTGGGAAGTGGCAAGAAAGTGTCCGTTCTCAGCTTAATTCTGATCGGGCCAGAATCGAAGTTTTCAAATGGACCTCCCTATTGATTTTGTCTGGGATAAAGCACCAATTTTAGAAAAGCAAACTCACATTTGACTGTACTTCCTTTCAGTTCACTTAATGGAGGAGGGGACTAAGGAAACACTAGCTCTAGACCTGAAGTTTTAACGTCCTTTTTTGTGGATAAACTGAATACCTAAATAAACAATTGTTCTTGTCCATTTGTATTTCAGTGGCCAGATCTCTGTCTCTTTCTTGGCTGAATACTCCCTTCCCCCAAGAGCATCTTCCCACGCTCCTTTAGCTTCCCCCCCTCTCTCTTTCCCTCTCCTCACACACACAAATTCAGACGCACACCTTCCCACCACACACCCATATGCAAAATAAAATTAGAAATACCACACGACTCTCAAGGTATTTAGGGAATGGAGTTCTGCAATCAATACAGCCCAAACCAAACACTCCAGGTCCCCTCCCTCCCGAGTGAGCATGAGCAGAGGCAGAGCTCGTGAAAAGGGCTAGACAGCCGTGATCTTACACACAAGGGAACTAAAGAGAAAGGGCCATTTACCTTTCCCCACATCTACCTGTGGTCACTGGGATTCACAGGGCTACCAGAGTCTCAGAGACCAACACCTGGCATGCCATTCTTGTGCACATATGTAAGACCCTTTCAGAACATGGAAAGGTTTTCTGGCCCTTTTTCATTTTGGTGTATAGTGATAAAATGCAGGGGAAAAAACAGTACCTGATGATTCAGAAATAAAGATTGAGCAGATCAGCATAGAGTTCTCATTTTAAGATTGCTCTTGTTTTAATCAACCAGTTGAGAAAGCAATAAATAATGCATCTGCTTTCACCAGGGAGTGGGACAAGGCAGGTGAGTGAGCTCTATCAGCCCCGGACACAGAGAAGTGGTTGGAACCGTTATTCCTCCAGTGCTGCTAAGGCTCTACTCCTCCACCCCCATTGCCACACACTGGCCAGGAGTGCCCACCCTCTTGGTGCCGCTCGAAAGTGGACTGGGTTAGAGGAAGGAAAAAGCTCAGGGAGAGGAGGGGGGACCTCCAGGTAGAAGGTCCTTGTTCAAGCTCTTTTTGGATACTCCCTCTATTGTTTTCCCTTCTCCCAAATCAGAGTTACCCTGGGTCTCAGGGTGATGCTGGGGTGGGTAGAGACTGAGAGTAGGTACATTTGTCCAAATTCAGGGTCAGTCACTTACCCGTTTTATGACCTTGGACATGTAACTTAGTTTCTCAGAACCTTAACCTCATCTAAACTGGGGGTAGTGGAGTTTCTGCTGAACTGATTAACAAAGCTGCCTTATGCTAAAGACATAGCACAATGTGCCTGCTACTTACCAAATTAATAGTGTCAATAATTGTGAACTGATACTCCAGTAGTGCTTAAGCCATGGCCAGCGCTGCTTAAGGGCTGTGCATACATATTGTCCTGTAGTCCTCACATCTCTGTTTTACAGAGGAGGAAACTGGAGTCTAAGACTCCCCCCCCCCCCAGTGAATAGTGGCTGTTCAGAGGCAGCAGACAGGCTCCAGAGTGGGAGGGGCAGCGGCTTTCCACCCGTCTGTGCACAATAACAGATCTTTATGGGTGTTGCCCCTGGCTCAGCTTGAAAACCCCCAGGCTTCCCTGGGTGCTGGCAGCTAGCAGGGAGGGTTGTCAGCCCCAGCGGGGAGAGAAAAAGCAGATGATGGCTAAGCATCTGCACGAGAACTAACGGAGTCCAGATCCCCTGGTTGGAACCTGCTGAAGTCAATCAGGGCGCCCCAGCAGCTCAGGGGGGAACGAAAGAGGGGCAAGCCCACGATGCTAAAGAGGGGTAGCCAGAGCGCCGCCCCCAGGAGGGGAGGGAGGGTTGGAGGGGCTGGGGGTGCCCGGCTGCCATCCCCGCCGCCTCCTGGCCCCCACTCACTGGTGCCCAAGTGGGAGAGCAGCAGCTGCCCGCTCCCTCCTCCTCACACCCCCGCTACCTGCCCAGTCCCCGAAGCAGCGTGAGGAGGCTGTGAGCCAGCGGGCCGAGACCACAACTTTACAGCCTCAGGGAAGGAGAGCGTCTGTGTCCAGGGCTCCTCTTGTCCGCGACCAGAGCTCGGTGAGTTCATCTCCCCATCCTTCCGCGCTGGTGCGGCGGCGGCGGCTCCGGGCGGGGTGGGGTAGGGGGCGACATCCCCGGCATCCGGGAGGCGGTGGCCGACAAGTCAGCGGCCGCCCGCGCTGCCAGCCGCACCAGGGCTCCGGCTGTGCCGCCCTCCCCTGCGCGCGAGGTGGGCGCCAGTGCTGAAAGGACAGCTCCCCTTGCTCCCCGCGGCCGTAGCGCTCTACCGAGTCTCTCCTCGCGCTCAGGGCCGGGCCTCAGCCACCCGCCGAACGCCCCTCACTTCCCTGGCCCCTCTCCTTCGCCTTCCAGGCGCGCCGCGGCGCATCTGGAGGCTGCTCCTTCGCCCCCCTGGCGACCGGCGTGGGGAAGACACTTGCTACGCCGGAGCCCGCGGCCCGGCTCTGTGGGGTGGCCAGAACAGCCGCAGCCCCCAAGGATTCAGAGCCCGAGGCGACGCCCACTCCTCAGTGACCACACCCGGGTGTGCCCTAAGCTGGTCTCTTGCCGCGGAGAGAGGTCCGCGTTCCCCCACGGAGGCCATGGGTCCCTGGGGGCTCTGGTACCTGCAAAGGGGACTCCAAGGTGATCTGTCACCCAGTGGGCACGGGACAACGTGGAGGAGGTCCCGTGACATTCACTCGTCCTGGGTGCAGCTACCTATCCAGAACTTTTCTCTGCGGCTCGCTGACTCCTTAGCCCCTGGAAAAGTTCTCTCGGGCACCCGGAATCCTGTTTCCTGGTGGCTTCTGAGGCTGGGCAGGAACGCGGGCTGTGGGGGGCGGGGTGGACTGGGGATGCGCTGAGGGCTGCGCTCTGCCGCGGGGGTCGGTCTGCTGAAAGGCTCACCGAAGGGATCCACTCCTGAGCCCGGGCCGCCCTGTCGGCATCGAAAGGGTTTGGGCGCCATCGGGGTTGTTTGGATTTCTCGCTCCAGGAGGGCGGGAGGCTGCCGCGAAGGGGGGTTTAATTTCATCGCCTCAAATGAAAACGCTCTCTGCAAGGAAATAGCCAGAGCCGTGGAGTCGGAGACGTGGACTGACCCGGACCGGCTGACACAGGTATTCTGGCAGCGTCCCCCACCCCACCCGGTGCTTGAGCGCGCGTGAACGTATCGATTGTTTCGATTGATTTTTTTTGAAAAGCTAGGTGGCAGTGGCTGCGTTTGTACACACAGACACACACACACACACACCCAAGCGCACACCGATAACAATACAAAGACACCACAAGGACCCCCCACACACACACACACACACTCCCAGGCACCATGAACACACCATGAATTTACACTCAGGCTTACCATCAAAGAGCCTTGGGGTTTCTGAGTATCACCCAAGACTGGGGGTAGAGGGTGGTGGGGACAGGGGGTGGAGAAAAGGGAGGTGAAGTAGGACCTCCAGTAGGTCATTGCTCTCTGCCCCGGCCCCAAATCCTTTGCTTTCTCCACCAAGGTAGATGGAACTATACACCTCAAACCTGGGTTCCTCTCCATTGCCATAGAGGAACCTTAGCCCCCAGTCCCCCATGCTCAGCCGACTATGAACAAGCCCCATCTTCTTTGTGTCTGACCTCCACGGCTTCAGGGCACCAAGGTTCTCAAAAACCAAGGGAGCAGGCTCCCGGAGGAAGCATCTGTCCCCCCCAAGACCAGGGTGGTCTCAGGGCCTCCAGCCTACTTGGTGCTGGGTTAGAGAAAAGGGGAGCAGAGAGCTGAGGGGCACGGGTGGGGGAGCGTGGATTTCCTTGGATCAGGACTGACAGACGGGTGGGGTGGGGAGCACCCTAGGTGCCCCCTGGACACCGCAGTAAGACTTCCTCTCACGCTGGGCCCTTAGGAATGTGAGCGAGGATGCTGGCCCTGCGGCTGCTCAACGTGGTGGCCCCCGCCTACTTCCTGTGCATCTCCCTGGTGACCTTCGCGCTGCAGCTCTTTCTCTTCCTGCCCAGCATGCGTGAGGACCCCTCGGCCGCCCCGCTCTTCTCACCTGCGCTGCTCCATGGGGCTCTCTTCCTGTTCCTCTCAACCAACGCCCTGGGCAATTATGTCCTGGTCATCCAGAACTCCCCAGACGACCTGGATGCCTGCCAGGGGACCTTGGGCAGGAGGGCCCCATGCCCCCCACCCAGCACCCACTTCTGCCGAGTGTGCGCCAGGGTCACTCTAAAGCACGACCATCACTGTTTCTTCACCGGCAACTGTATCGGCAGCAGAAACATGCGCAACTTCGTCCTGTTCTGCCTCTACACCTCCCTGGCCTGCCTCTACTCCATGGTGGCCGGTGTGGCCTACATCTCTGCAGTCCTCTCCATCTCCTTCTCCCACCCCCTGGCCTTCCTCACGCTCCTTCCCACCTCCATCAGCCAGTTCTTCTCTGGTGAGTGGGCCTTGGCAGGCAGGCTGGTCCTATATAAAGACCCCACCCCGATCCTGACCCCAAGTTTGCCAGATTTAGCAAGTAAAAATGCAGGATGTCCAGTTAAATTATAATTTCAGTCAAACAGTGCGTAACCTTTTCGTATAAGTATATCCTAAATACTGCCCGGGACATACTTATGCCAAAAGCGTTTACTGTTCTCTCTCTGAAATTCAGATTAACTAGGCACGTTGTAATTCCTCTGGCAAACTCCTCCCCTGCCATCTCCTCCTTGCTTGTCTCTGACCACTTCCTCATGGAATTGTGGCTATCCAGGCAACACACTACCTGTGCCAGGTGGGACTGGGCACCAGCCACCCTCATGCAGAGATGCGGTACATCTGTGCTGTGACGCCTCTGCTTGGAACCCCTCAAGGACTTTGCCCTTCAGGGTCTTGCCAACCAACCACAGTGAGGTTGACCAGTTACCCGGTCAACCCCAGCAGGAAGTGGACCCCACTTTCCCACCATGGTGAGCCCGCCATGTTGTTCTCTAACTTCAGGGGCTCCAAGCAGGGGGCATCCTGAAAGGGCCGTCATGTGCAATGGTCCTGTCTACACACCACAGAGCTGGGGGTACTGTGGCCTCTGTCCCTCTAGGAGGGCCTGGTACCAGCGGGGGCCAGGCTTGGGCCTTCACTCTCAGCTCGCCTGGGCACCTGGTGAAGGCTGGATTTGAGTGTGTCTCAAGGAGAGTTCCCTGGTACCCAGAGGGACTCGGCTGGGCCTGGTCCTTCTTGTGGTGGCAGTTCTTACCACTTTACCTGGCCTGGGAATTTGCCCCTATCTCGTTGCCTTCTACTCCATCTATGCTGGCCTCTGCCTCTGAGTGACTTGCTTTTTGAAATTAGTAGATTACACACGTGTGTATGATATTGTTACTGCCATTTTGCAGATGAGGAAACTGAGGTTCAGAGGGGATTAAGTGGCTTGCCCCAGATCTTACTACTCTTGAGTGACAGCCTCTGGCCTTCCTGGTCTTTAGACACCCACAGCAGGGCCGGGGATAGAGGGCGTGTCCTCACCCACTGGCCTCTCAGGGACAATGAAGACAATGAAGGCAGAGCGCCGCTGCTTCCCCAGAGGGCCCAGGACAGACTTGAGTTGCCAGGCTAGACATTCGTAAGACTCGGCTTGGGGAGAAGGCGTCGTGTGGTCTTTGTTGGGGGCATAGTGTGGTTCTCCATGCACGGACTGTTATGCATTCAGCAGCGAGATCACAAAGCTCCATGGAGGACCCAGCTATGGGTGTTGCCTTGAGGGCTGGTGGCTGAGTCGGGCCCAGAAATCAGAGTTCGGGTCTTCTGAATCCTGGTGCTGGCATAGGAGGATGCTGGGACAGAAATAACCAGAACGGGGGAGGATAGGTGGGCGGGCTGGGGGGTGGAGTGTGAGCACCGGCAGGTGCAGAGATGAGGAGAGCCAGAGAGTTTGATTACACTTTCTTTTCCAAGTAGTTTCATCACATAAAAATGGATGGTTCCAAAGGAAGAATCTTGAAATGGTTTGATCTGAGATAAACCTGGGCTGGGGGCTGGTCCATATGTCTAGGTTTGGGAGCTGGGGAAGAAATGATCTCAGGGGAGAAGCGAGCCAGATCCCTCAGGGGTCCCACTAGCTTTTGCTTCCTCACCTTAATCGGTAACCTCCAGCCTTCCAATCTCACCACCCTCCTTTGCCAGCCTTAAAATTTCCCCTTGCCAGCCCATCCTCTCCCTCCCACGTACCCCCCCAATCTGTGCAGCTTCTCTTTCAATCTCTTCTTCCCAATTTCTCAAGCCAGATGGTTGGGGAGGTGCCCTCTGTCATTGTCTCAGGAGGGCAGGTGGACAGGAGGGAATAAAGCATGAGATGTTGACTGGATCAAGCTGTCCCAGTGGTGACACCACCCCTGAGTCACAGCTGCCACCAGCACACAGGATGGTAGTGAGTCTGGGGCCTGTGAGCTAGAAGTGGGTGGGGTCTTCCGAAGTGAAGGTCCTTGGCTACTTACAAAAAGGAAGGGGACTGGCCAGTTAGATTTCTTTTTGCTTCATTGGGGCCAGTAAGGAGTGTCAGCTCTCTGAGCCTCTCATCTGGGAAATGAAGATGACACTATGTCATCTTCATGTCATGTCTTTTGGGTAAATACATCAGCATCAATGAGTGGAAAATCCAACAAGGGAAAAGGGACTAATGTTTGTTGAGCATCTATTGTGTGCTGCCCACCACACAAGCCTCCTTTCATCCAATCCCCATGATTGGGCTGTGGGTCACCCATTGTCATATCTGTTTTAAAGGCTTAGGATCCAAACATTCAGCGAAGTTAAGCTGCTTTAGTATCACAGAACCAGCATATCTGATTCCAACCCAAAATTTGGATAGACGGCTGCTGGCTCCCAGAACTCATTCTTTTCCCCAAATGCCTCCCTGACACCGTTGGTTGATGCATAAGTCCCTCTGGGAGGAAGTGAGCTTCCTGGTTGGCCTTGGGTGGCTATTAACGATGCTGGCTAACCATTTGAAAAAGGCGTTCTAGATGCTTGGTGGGAAGCAGGGGTGGAGCTATTGGATGCTGTAACCTTTCTGTCCCTCTAGGAAAATTCTGTGATTTTCTAAAAAAAGCAGAACTATTATTAAATAGATCAGAGGAGCTGGGGCTAAGCAACTTCAAACACGTCCAGAGAAAGCAGGTCCCATAATAGCCTTTGTAGCTGCTGCGTGGGGCTGGGAAAGGGTCACAAGGTCTTCCTCATGCCTTGATTTAACGCCTAAAAGAGTCTGAATGTCTTCATCCACCCAGGCGTGTCCCTGGGGCTGGGATGCAAGGCAGGCCTAAGCCTGGTAGCTCTGATGTTCTCACCTTCTAGCTCAGGGCCATCTTTGCCTGTCAACAGTCCTTGAGCCTGCAGGGACCAGGACCCCAGCTTTCTTCCTCCTGCGTGTGGCTGCCTGAGCTAACCTGCACTGACAAGGAAGAAGTGGGTCAGAGGGGCCCAAGGTGAGCCCTTTCCACTGCTGCCCGTGTGCCAGCAGAGGGGCTGCTCTAAATGCCAGATGGAGACAGCTTTCATCTCCCGGTCAGCTGGGCTTATTTGTCTCCAACTCTGCAAAGAGAAACCTGCTACCGGTATCCTTGGGCTGAGAATAAGAGAAGGTTGCTAATGAGCAAACCTGGTCAAGCCCAAATCCTCTTGACTGCTGAGTCCACCACTGCTCAGACTGAATACATTTTTAAAAACCAATCTTCAGGGAGGTGGAAGTTGGAGTCTGGGGAGATGAAGGAAGAGGTGGGGATGCTGGGAGGAAGGAGGGGGTACAGTAGAGATTGGCAGAGGAGCACAAGGTGATGAGGTCTCCTGCGTGGGGGAGGCCTCTGGAGCAGGAGCCCTCACCTCACTGGAGAAGGGGGTGGTGGGCTATGCCTGCATGAACAGAGCAGTTGAGGGGGGTCCTTCCCCGGGTCTACTACCCTGGCTTGTAGGCAAGTCAAGGCAGGTGTCTCCTGCAAGGCTTAGAAAGCTGTAGGACTCTGAGCCTGGAATGGAGCAGGAGAAAGCTTGAGAGTCTCAAGAAAGCAATGTAAGTTATTAGGGATATAGTCTCCCTCTCTGTGAAAAGACCTTCAGCAGGGAACACTGCTCATTGTAAACCAGAATTCTGGCCACTTCACAACTTCCTTGAGTCACGCAACCCTATGGAATCATTATTATTGACCCATTTTACTGATGAGGAAACTGCAACTCAGAGGTAAGAAACTCGTGCAAGTTCATACAGCTGAGCGATTCAAACCTAGCAGGGACTGATCCCCAATCTAAAGAAGAGTGGGGGAAGGGGTTCTTACTCCATGGAGAGTCACTTCCGCATTAAACAGTCATAGATATAGTTTATAGGTAAAGGACTGTAGTGATTTTGTCCATACAGAGTATGGGAAGACCTGCCCCAAGACAGGGGCTGGACTGATAGCTCTGGGGGCCTCCTCCAGCCTGATCAAGCCCTGGCTAATAGGAAAACTCTGGCTTAACATCCTGGTGGCCACACTTGTTAACCTGAATGACTAAACTTTTCCCTAAGTTGTGCTCTGCACTGCCCTTGGAGCTCGTGACTTCTTGATGACAAGGCCACACCCTCCAAGCTGTCACTTTCCTGATTCTCCCCTGTCCATGATCCAGCTGCAGAAAGAGAAGGTGCTTTTGTCTAGACAGCTGCCCTGACGGGGGTCCCACTCTAGGATCCTCCGCTCACTCTTCTCTCCCCCTGAGAAACACTCCTCCCTGTTTCCAGCCCAGAAAGAGAAAGCAGAGGGTTGGGCAAGTCTGACTCCAAGGAAATGTTAGCACCTAAATGTTGGCCAAGGAAGTTTCCTTCCTTTCTCCTCCGCACCTCCAGTTCCCCCTTCTCCCCTCAGGAGCCATCAGCACTAAGAAAAAGTTAAAGCAACTAGTTCATCTTTCCTCTCCCTGGCTGCAGTGCTGAGATTGCTACAAAATGCATCTTCAATCTCATTAGTCTCCCTCCCTCCCCAGCGGAAAGCGTCTGCTTGGATCGAAGTTCTGTACGTGGCTTGGGTGTAAAGCGATTCTGATGTTTTCCCCGCCCCCACCCCCTGCAGGCGCTGTCCTCGGTTCTGAAATGTTCGTCATCCTCATGCTCTACCTCTGGTTTGCCATTGGCCTGGCCTGTGCTGGCTTCTGCTGCCACCAGCTGCTGTTGATCCTCCGGGGGCAGACCCGCCACCAGGTGCGGAAGGGGGTGGCCGTGAGGGCCCGGCCCTGGCGCAAGAACTTACAGGAGGTCTTTGGGAAGAGGTGGCTGCTGGGCCTGCTGGTGCCCATGTTCAACGTTGGAGGTGAGAGCTCTAAACAGTGGGACAAGTAGCAGGCACCCCATCACTTCTCTGTGTGTGTCATGATGGCTCCTGAACATAAGACCACGGCACCATCATCTCCACTCATGATCCACTAGAACCTTGGACTGGTAAGGTCCTAGCACCCACCCCCAGTCTGTGACACAGAGAAAGTAACTGTTTGATGGATCATGACAAGGAGGAAACACGGCCACCCCCACCCTGGCATTGCTGGACTCTCCCACAAGCCAGCTGGGTGGCAGCTTTGAGGAGGCCTCTGCTTTTATTTCTTGTCTTTGGGGTGCCTGCCTTCCTCCTCTGGCTCCCCACAGTAGCTCACATTATCCTGCTGTCTGCTAGCACTCCTCATCTCCCTCACCTTGGGAGTGGGGAGCTGGATTCTCGCTCTTGGGATGGTGTTCCGCAGGGGCTGAGACTGACAAGATGTTTAAAGAGACAGCCAAGTCAGCTCTGCCAACTTCTGGGGAAGTTGGGAAGTGAGGGAGGGTGTCCCAGTCCCTTCTGTGGGATTGTGAGCAGTGGAGGAGAAAAAAGAATTCTGATTGCTGTCTGTCACCACCCCAACCCCCACGTTACAAGGCCCTTTCTCTGTGAGACCTAAGTCAATGGCCTAAGCCTTGCAGCTGCAGCTGCCTACCCACCCTATCCCAGCTGGGCCTCCTAGGACCTGACTGGCTGCTTTCTTCCTCTGCCTTTCCCTTGGTCTCCAAACTCTGGTCTTTGCTAGATGCTGGGAAGACAAGGAAGAAGGGAAAAGGAAAAGGGAGATACCAGTAATGAGAGAGGCAAGTGACTAGTAACTGTATAGGAAGGGGTATGTGTGTATGTGTGAGGGGGTGGAGGGAGAGTTGAGAAGCAATGTTATGCAAACAGAGGAAAGGTGCAGGATGCACTGGGATATTTGAGAAATGAGAATGAGAGGAAAATGGGTTCATTTCTGTCCTGAACAAAAGACAGTCTAGCCGTTAAAGTTGTTCAGCATTTGAATGTCTGCCTGGGATGCAGTTAGTGTTCACCATGCAGGAACTCTGAAGTCATCTAGAAGGCAGACCAAGGAAAGAACTTCTGCATAGGATCAGGGAAGGGCAGATCCCTCCCTTCCCCAAGATTCTAGGGGTATCCTCATGGTTGTCAGGTCCAGAGGCAAGAGCTGCAGAGATGTTTGCATGGAGGGTGGGACAAACATGGGGTGGGGGAGGTCTGAAAATTATGATGCAAACTTTCATCAACCCAGTCACTGAGGACAGGATCTCTGGAGAGGAAGGGCTACCTGAGTGTTAACACTTGTTGAGGGGGTTGGCATTTAAGGACAGGGAGATGGAGCGGTGTTAGGGGCAAATGGAGGCAGTGGTGGGTAGCCAAGCTGGAAGATCACACGCAATTCTAGGGAAATATTGGGAGAGTAGAGCCTGAAGCGGTCAGAATACAGGGATGCACTTGCTGGGCAAACCCTGCTTCTCAGGCTCACTTGATGGGACCCTGCAGGACCATACCCCTGGTGTCTGGGAGGGCTTGTGGATTACCCAATGACCCTCCTGACTGGGTCTCAAGTTCAGTCTGCTGTCCATGTAAGCACCAGGACAGATGCCCACACCCTAAGTGTGTAGCTGGTGGTCACAGCGATCCCACCTCCCACCAAACAACACCCTGAGTTCACAAGCAGAGCTTTGGGAGGACTTTGCCTTGGTCCAGCCTTCGCTCCCTCTAGAGGACTGTTACAGTGATGGCTCCACCCCTACCACTTCTCCCCCCATATCTGCTCATTCGTGTATTCTATATACATTTCTTAAGTGCCAAGTATGTGCTAAGTCTCTTCCAGGCACCGGTGTACAGTGATGAGCAAGACAGTAAGATACCTCCTTCTAGGCATCTTATCACAGTCCCCAGGCACTGACGCCCCCTGGTGGTCACTCGGCCTTCTAGGTTGGCAGGTTGGTTCACTTGAGAAGTTGTGGCAGAGATGACTGAGAGGGAGCCAAGGCGGTCTGGATGGAGGCGCCATTGGGGGCAATCCTGCCACCAGTTCTGGCCACACTTAAGGAGCAGGAGTGGAGGGAGAATTTGGGGAGAGCCTGAGCGATCCAGGCCTCTCCTGCCTCCAAAGTTCAGCTTGGGAGCCCACTGTGCCCTCTGCAGCATTCTGGGGGCTCCACATGGTGATGCTTGACTTGGGGGGAGGGAGCAAAGGGTTAGCTCATGGCAGAACGAACGGTCAGTGGGGTGACAGCAGGAAGCTTGCCAGATAGGGGACTGGAGCAGCATTTGTTCACATGGCCCTGTATCACTGAGGAAGAACATCGATGAAACATGTGGTTTTAAATTGGATTTGATGTGATTATATGGGCACTGTGGCTGGTAGCAGGGCTGGCAAGCTGGCATGCGCTGACACAGTCATACAAGCTGTTAAAATATTTAAGGTAAGTATTAAAAATACTTCTGTTCCAGAAGGTGGAGAGATCCCTGAGTACCCCGTCCTTTGTTGACCCAGCAGCTCCAGTCCCTCCCCTGGGACTCCTGACATACCCCACAACTTATCAGTTAAAAGGGTCATGCTGGACACCTGGACATGACCCCCCAGTGCACTGCTGCAGCCTCAGCCAGGATCCACTGTGATGGTCGGACTCGGGCTGTGTTGGTAAATGTCTGGGTAGCGCCCCATGGTGACATCCGTGCTGGGCTCTGAGGTCCCATGGGACTGGGAATGGCATGTCCAACCTGGGGACTTCCCTCCTTCTCTGCAACCCTTCCTCCCCCTGGCCCATCCCTTCCTGTGTCAGAGGACAGGTGGGGAGAGAATGGACAAGGAAGTCCACCTGCTCCTCCATCACAGCCAGAGCTGACGATGCCTGCCTTTCAGCCCCTCAGCCCATGAACAGCTTGAGGGCACCCAGGGGGGCTTAAGCCCTGCAGGAGTGGCCCCTGAGCAAATGAATGGGCATGAGCTTTGGTGCATCCTAAAGACATGCAGATCTGGAACTGACGCAGGACACGATTGTAGGGTGATGATTCTACCTGGTCTGTTGATGAGCCTTTAGCCTCAGCTACTGCTGTATGTGGGTCTGCATTCCCTGAACACACACCAATGGCCAACAAGCCTTCAGATGTTGGGGCAGGTGGGGAAGGGATGACTGGAGCTAATCCCCAGCACATTCTAGTACATGTGTTATCTGCCCTCCACGGGGAAGATATACTTGCTTTATTCACTTTTGTATCCTTGATGGCTAGCAGGGAGCCATGCACATAATAAATGCTCAGTAAACGGCTGACTAAATGCACAGAATCTGTGCTCATTTGTTCACCCCACATCGCTTATTCCCCTAATGTTTCCAGTATTGTGTTCTGCATATTGTGAGAACTTGAGGGGCTCATGATTGCGGGGGGGGCCCTCAGAGTGCTAAGACCAGTTATGGGGCCCTACAACTGACTATGGGGACCAAGGAGCTTCTGTTTACACAAGAAGGACAAGGATGGGTGAGATCTCAGCAGGTGGGGATGCAGAGGGAGGGCTCTGGGGGCCGACCAGTGCTGGAGTCTGAGTGATGGCACAGCAGGGGGCAGAGAGGACGTCACAGAGAAGCCGAGGAGCTCCGCTTAAGAGTTAGGACTTGAGCAGAGGGAACCTTGACCGCCAAGCTAAGCAACTTAGAGTGAACCTGACAAGTAATAGTGTCTTTCGAAAGTTTTGAGCAAGGGAGCTTCATGATTGCAGCTAGATTTCCCAAAGGGAGCCTTGGCCATAAATCAGATGTGGGAGAAGACGGGGAAGAGGTGTTTGCTAGGATCTGAGTGTGCTATAACCGGGCTCTAAGTGGGACCAGGGGCTGAGAGTGCAGGCAAGGGAAGGGATGCATCCACTTCACAGACATGGAGCCTGGCTGGAGAGAGGGGTGCTGGGAGGGGCCTCAACATAACCCTGAAGGCTCAGACCAGATGACCAAGGTGAAATCCAAGCACAGGCTATCAGGAATGCTGGGTGGGGAGAAAATCATGATCCTGAGGTTCAGGGTCACCCCAAGCACTGTCCTCTGTCCCCGCCTGTCGGTTGGCAGCGGGTGGTAGGAATCATCAAATACAGTCTGTAGCCTTGCATGGAGGAAAGCGTTCAGGGTAACCTGCAGTTGCAGCACAGCTCCCTGACACCCCAAATCATCTGCCTGTGGCAATAGATACCACGTAGGTCCCCTGGCTTATACGTCCAGTGTCAGACAGGATGAACCACGTGGTTCCCTGGTGCCTCAGCCTTCCCGTCCGGAAAGTGGGCCCTTGCTTTGGCCTACACTTCTGTGTCAGATTAGGCAAAAATGTGGATGGTGCCCTGTAGGGGTTGGGAACCAAAGGAACTTCAGGAAGAGGGCAAAGTGAGATCTGAGCTCGCTTCCTCCCCCAAACCCCACTGCACTTTAAGGTGGGAGCCAGTCCTTAGCCCAGAAGGCCATCTTTAGACAGCCTCCTTCTCCAAGAACCTGGCTGTCCTGTCACTCCATGCGCTGGGCCCGGAGGTTCCCCGGCTCCCTCTGCTCCTGGCACCCTCCAGCAGGCCTTGTTACTACCCCCCTCTCCCTCCTGCCCTGAGTCTGGGCAAGCGCTCAGGAATGCTTGGGAGGCAGCCCCTCCTGCAGGAGAGAAAAGGAAGGGGTTCGGAGGGAGCAAGGATGAACTGTTCCTGCCTATCCCAGAGGCTTTGGAGACAGGGCTCTCAAGAGGCAGAACTATGGAGCTGCTTGCCAGTCGGGGCAAGCTTGCCAGTGGGCCAGGAGGTACCTGGGGTAACGCAACAGCTCCTGACATTGGCTTCTGTCTCTGCTCTGCTCCTCCCCTCTGGGGCAGTTCCTCCACTCACTCCTCAAACTTTAACTGACGTTGACTTGATGCCAGGCATGATGCCAAGAACCAGGACTGCAAAGATAAATGAGACCCGTTCCTGACCTCAGGGAACTTGAAGGAAAGAAAACCAGTCACAGGTGGTTGTGATTCAGTTGGCATGAGAGCGCTGATGGGCGGTAGAGCCACAGGTGCTACAGAAGAGCCTGGAAGCCCAGAGGAGAGCACTCCCTCCACTATGGGTAAGCTGGAGGACTTCCCAGAGGTAGTGACATCAGGGTGATGGAGGATAAGTAGGAGTTGTCCAGGCAGAAAAGCAGGGCTGTGTGGACGGGGGTGTGCACAGGTGACTGCCGAGGCAGAGATGCCAGGTGGCTTCCTGGAGGTGTGTTTCCATTTCGGAGTGGTGGGGCATGAATCTGCAGGTTGCAGTTACAGTCAGAGAAGATTTTAGTCCCAGGTCAGTTCCCTGTGGACCCTGCCGCCCTCACTTCATTCATTTCTTAGTGAAGTACATGACACCAGCTCAAGGGTGCCTCGCCCGGGAGAGCCTGGCGTGAACTGATGTCTGCTCTTTCTAATGATCAGCAGCGTCCTCTAGGAGGACCAAAGGCAGTGGGTCATGCTTGTTCCCCTGGACTCAGCCCCAGGCTGCTGGATCTCTCTCTGGGAGCACCCATCACTTTCCTCCCCTGCACAGCCTCAGCAAATGGAAAGCCTTTCTACCAAGATGGCTTCCAGGAGCTAGAGCAGACTTGAAAAGGCTGAAAGTCCCAAAATGGAGGGGTGATCTTTCACTATGTACATCCCCCTCTCCTGATGGGTGGGGCCCACACCCCCTTGGACCTTGCCCCCCACTGGGCACTCCCCCACCCATGCCTCTCCCATTAACCTAACCTCCCAGCCCCCTTGCATCCCGCATCTCCACAGGGCCTGTCTGAATTGGCCCAGCCCCTGGGGGAGTCCTCCCCCACACTCTGCACCCTCCATCACTGCCTCCTTCCTGGGTGAGTTTCATCTTCCAGCTCTGCAAACCTTGGCGGGGATGTCTCTAGCTCATGGGGTCCTCTGGTCCCTACCTAGCATCTAGTGTAGGGCGCCCAGTGTGGCTGGTGTGGTAATTCTACCACGGACGGTAGTGACCAGCCTTCGCTCAGCAGTCACCACTGCCAGGGCTTGGCACACGCCCACTCTACCAGCATTAACTGATTATTCCTCTTGGCAGCCCCTTGAAGACTGCTGTCTAAGTGCTCTTTTTCAAGTAAAGAAACTGAGGCAGGGGCCTCCCTGGTGGCGCAGTGGGTTAAGCAACGCACTATGAAGCAAACCGCAGCCACTGCAGCACGAGTTCTATCCCTGCTGCCGGCCAGGGAGGGGACCCACATGACGTAGCAGACCTCTCCTGCCTCGCCCGCTGCTGCCCTCAGCAGTGTGTTTCGGTCAGTCTGCCTGTTCTGCTCCCCACTCTGTCTCTGGTGGATCCTCTCCCTGCCCCATACCTCTGGCCTGTACCCCAGTGCTTGTATGCATAAATAAATCTTAAAAAAAAAAAAAAAGAAACTGAGGCACCAAGAGTTTTTATGACTCACCCAAAGCTTTGCTGCTATTAAGTGGCCAAGCTGGGATCTCAGGAGCACACAACCTGCTCCTGAGTTCATCCTCCAAACCCCCAGCCACACGGTCTTTCTAGTGTGGCTTTCATAACCCCCAGTAAACGCCTTGCCGAAAGGTACCAAGGAATCAAGCTCGCTCACTCACTGATGGAGCATTCATTCAACACGTGACTGAGCACTGGAGCGCCCGGCTAAGGGGTGGGGCTCGGCCCCTGCCCTTGCTGGGTCACTGCAGCTGCTCGCGCCCACAGGCCCACCAGATGTTGGACCTCGTGGGCTGATGACTGTGGGCACACTGGCCTGGAGGAAGCATGTTTGCGGGAGGCGGACTGTGCGGGTCTGAGGACAGTTCAGGCTGCCCACCCTGCCTGGGGCTGCAGGATGATGCTGGCAGGGGCGAAGCCCTGAACTATTTTGGGCTGCTGCCCTCCCGGCAGTGTCAGGGCCACTGCGGGAGGGGACCAGACAGCGCCAGAGGCGGAGCTCAGCCAGGCACATCTTCCTTCCACTCCCTGGAGACGGGGAGGCATCGGATACCCTGAGATGGCGTGAGCTCCAAGGGAGAACATCCGTCCAAGCGCCTCTACAGCCTCTGGGAAGAGCAGGCCCTGCAGGGCCGGCGGGGGGGAGGGGGGGGAGGGGCTCCCAGGCTGATGTCCCTGGGGGACAGTGTCCAGGCACAGTTCTGTGGGCAGGAGTGNGGGGGGGGGGGGGGGGGGGGGGGGGCAGAGGGAGGGCTGGAGCTGTGAAGTCTTCCAGAGAGGAGGCAGTGCTGTCTGTGCTCCTTCCCAGAGTTCCTGTCCCCACATGCCCCTTTCCTGTGAAGCCTGAACTCCCCACCATTAATATTTCCTTAAAAATAGCAAGCTCTCCCCTCCCCCCTCCTTTCAAGTTAGGAGAGGGATTTGCTTGCGAGGCCTTCTTTTTCTGCCTGACAGCTAGCTGAGAGCTGGGCCAGAAGTGGTCTGAATTGGTGATTTTGGAGCGAGGAGGGGGGAGCAGCAGCCAAAGCAGGAGGCTCTGGGAGGGAAGGGGCCCTGCAGGAGGGGCAGGAGTAGGGGGCCGAAAGTGGAGGGGTAGACAGAGCACAGGACTGGGCCTGGATAGGGCAGGGCAGAGCCGGAGGGCGCTCACGTCCTGTCCCGTTCAATAAGGCGCCTCTGGGAGGGGCACTGCCCAGGGGTTCTGCTGCCGAGTGACCCTGGGGAAGTCACCAGCATCTTGGACACGGGACTGGCGGACACTCGTTCTCCATGGAGCACATTGTTTGAAGGACCCTCGAAAGGGCAAGCTCCAGTCTAGGTTGCCAGAGCCCCCACAGGGGGAACACCCCACCTTCCTCCCCGGTCCCTGGGGCTGAGGTGATGTCTAAGAATCTAAGCTGCGTCTCTTCACAACTACGCATGAGCCCCCCTCACCCCCTCTTCCCCCTTACTCCCCCTTCCCCCCTGCCCTGGGCCCAGGCAAACCTGTCTGGCCACTGCACAGTCAGGGGAGGGGAGGCAGTGAGGACTAGAAATGGAAAGAGGTGGGGCGATGTGGATTTGATTTTTGAGGGGTTCCAAGCCAGCAGAGGTCAGCAACGCCGGGCGCCTTTACCCAGACTGGCAGGGCCGCGGGCTGGTCCCGAGGAGGACCCCGGCGGGCGGGGCCGGCTGCGCGGCGGCGAGGCCGGTGCACCTGAGGGCAGCTGGCAGCGGGGCCGCAAATTCCCTGCACGTGCCGGGTAATTAATAAACAGAGGAGCAGGGAGAGGACGCGCGGCTCGCCAGAGAAAGGATTTAATTTGCGACGCTTTCAGGAGAGAAAATTAAATTCCAGGAAACAATGGTGCGCTCCGAGAAACGCGAAGCCCCTAAACCGATCCTCAGACTCCCGGGGAGCGCCTGGGCCGCATTTCCACAGCCCCCCTCACCGCGCGCGAGCTACGGACCAGGGGCCCCGCGCGGCGTCCCAGGTTCCCCCGGCGTCTGCGACCGTGGCTCGGCGCCGCCGAAAGGGGGCGCCGTCGGGCCGCGCGCCAGGCGCTGCTGGCGCGGGTGTTCCGCGGGAGAGCAAAGGGCAGCCCCGCTTCAGGGCCTCTCGCCTGGTGCAGCCACAGAGGGGCTGGGGGCACGTGGCGAGACCAGGGCCTCGGATTCGTGCTGCTCATAACGTTCTGGAGACTCATCTGCCTGGCAGGAACGTGGAAAGAACAGGTTGGATCCGTGGAGACGCGGAGATCTGTGACCTTGTCTACGTCCTGGCGCCTTCACTGGCCCACGCATCACCTCAGAGAGGTCTGGTAGCGCTCAGGATCTCACCCCCCCCACCCCCGACGCTACTGTGGCCTCCTGAGGCTCCATCATGGCCTGGAGTTAGCCCATCCTAACTCCTAGCGCCGAGTATTTTTATCTGTAACAACAGCGACCCAACTTGACCTCCTCCAAGATCCAGGCCACTTCCTGAGTTCTCGAACTAGAGAAGTTCACTGAATGTGACTACAGCCCTGTGAGTGTGACCAACCCAAACCCACAGAACCCAGAAGAGGTCCCAGAGAGGGACGAACCCAGAGAGGTCAAGGAAGTTGTCCAGGACGCACAGCGGTAAGTGACCAAGTACTGCAGCCACAGGCCCCTGAGCTCTTCTCCAGCAGGGCAGCACCTGTTTTGTTTTGCTTTTAAAGATATATTTATTTATGCACACAAGAACTGGGGTACAGGACAGAGGTGTAGGGGGTGACAGGATTCACCAGAGACAGTGGGGAGCAGAACCGGCAGATCTACTGAAATCCACTGCTGAGGGGAGCAGCAGGAGAGGCAGGAGAGGTCTGCTGTGCCATGTTGGTTCCCTCCCTGGCTGGGGATGGAACTTGCGCTGCAGTGGCTACGGTTAGCCTCACAGTGCTGTGCCATGGGGGTGTGCATTAAGGATCTGTTGACTGAATGGCAGGTGTTTCCTTGGATGTGGGGAGGGTGCTACTAGCTGAGAGGTCGTGGGGATGAAATGAGAAGGTGTGTGTAAAACACCTGGTGCCTCACTTGGAGGGGTTACTGTGAACATGTAATAAAAGCTGGTGCCAAGGCCTCTCAAACTTGACGTGGGCATCTGGTAACAGGACCAGGCCTCTGCTGCTGCACTTCTAACCCCTCCCAGGGAGGCCACACTGCTGATCACACCTACTGCGTCTGTGCGGCTAGCCCCTCCTGGCCCCCCATTCCAATCCCACACCCACAAAAGGGAGCCTATATGGGAGGTCCCAGCCTTGTCTGCACATATGCAATAACCTGGGGAGTTTTCAAAAGCACTCGAGGGTAAAGGTGGGAGGCAAGGGGAGGTCCCCCCTCCTAGAGGCTCTGACAGATTGGCCTGGGGTGTGACCTGGGCATGGGGATTTTAAAAGCTCAGCAGAGCTTCCACTAGGCAGCCAGGCTAGAATGGCTGCAGTGGAGATACCTGAGGGGGGCATCACGTGGACAAGGGGGTTTGAAGAGGTTTGCCCGGTACAGGTGTGGAGGATGGAGTTTGTGGAGGCCAGAGGCCGAGCCACCATCTAGGAGAATGGGCAGGTGTCCGATTAAGGCTCCCGGCAGGGGGCTTAATCAGGAGTGCAATCAGTACTGAGTCCTCTGTGCTCCCCACCTCCTGGGTGAGGCCTGGACAGGCTGGGGGGCATATGCTTGCCAGGTACTCTGCAGGGCGTGGCCGAAGGAGGGGCTGTTCTGGGCGCAGCAGGGTGCGGAAGGGTGGCAGGGAGTAGGCTGATTTGCTGCTCACTGCCCGTAGGTACAAAGTGAAAGGCTGACCTTGGACCCAACCCAGTCCAAGAAAGGCGCGTTTCACCTCCAGTAGCAATCTCATGGTTACTGTTTACTGAGCCCCATGCTGTGGTGGTGTGGACAAGGCTGCCCTGTCCTTGGTTGTACCAGATACTTTATGGCATGGTGATCTGAGATAGTGACCCAGCAAATGAGAAAACAGGCCCGGAGGGTTTATGTAACTTGCTGTGGTTGCACAGAGAGCAGATGCTGACCAAAGCTGTGATCTGTCTTCTCACCACCAGGCCTGCACTCGTGCTCTTTCCCTTGGCTAAACCACTGTCCCCTTCCTCTCAGTTTAAGCTGTATGACCCACCAAAGTGGAGCTCCTCCACCTTGCTGAGTTCTTTTCCAGGCCTTGGCTACAAGACCTTGCACTTGCCCTGTGAGTTACACCTGGCTCAGTTGCGAGGGCTCCAAGGCCAGGCACACACGTGGCTGTCGTAATATTTGGGCTCAGTGATATTTGGTGCAGCCAGAGCGGGGACGAGGGTGAGGCTATGGAAGTGCAAAACCTGAGTGTTCACGCCAGGGTGATGTGAAGGCTTCTGCTGGAGGAAGCTTGGGGAAGGCTGAGGAAAGCAGATGCAGGAGCGGTGCAGGTGAGCTCCGAAGTCTGCAGATGAAACACGGAGCAGGATCGCTTGCCCAGGGAGAACTCTCCTACTGAGCTTGGATATCTCGAGAAGATCTTATTACCTAGTGAATACACTGTGCCTATATCAACACTTCCAACACTTCCATTCCTAACTTTCATGGGCCTCTGTGGTTGGTAGGGCCAGGAGGCAGCCCTGTCAAGGTGGCCCATTGTAGGGTTAGAGAAATCTAACCCTCCCACCACCGTGATGATGGACACCTGCGGTGCTGCGAGCCTTCCAGGGTGGGCATGCGCACGTGGGCGCACCTGAGTTGGACACGGGCATAAATGGGCGGCGTCATGAGGACGCCAGGATCAACAGGACCGACAGTACTGACCAACGTGAGCAGCAGCAGCAAAGGAGCCGAGAGGGTGAGATGCGCCGGGGGCTGGGAGGCTGGCAGGCCTCGGGCACCCCTGCCTGCCATGTACCTGGCCACCTCTACTAATAAAAGCATGAAAAGCCACCGAGGGCTCCAAGACTCCCTTTCCTTGACCCGTCTGCTAAGAACCATCTCGAGCCTTGCTCCTGTGCCACCCTTCCTGCCGCTACACCCATACTATGCTGACGCAGTAACCCACTAGCCAAGGGCTGCAAGTATAACTGAGGCTCGGAAGATGCTTCCAGAATGAAAGCAACGGCATGCTTCCAAATACATCTTGACCAGACAGGCATCAAATTGGAGGCTTTAAGAGAAGACTTGCACCTTAAAGTTGTCTCGGCCCCTCTCGGCCAGCCAGAGAGCTGGGTCATTATGGAAGTGCACTGTCAGGCTGGGCCTGTATCTGCCTTGTCAGCTGTGGGCATCCTGGGTTGTTTGTTTTGGCAGGTCACTGCCCTGACTCTGTGTATTTTGCTTAAGTGAACACTCATTTGCATTTCCTCAGCAGTCCCGTGACAAGCCCGGAGAGAAACTTGGCTGGAGAACGGGACTCACGCAAACATGCACTAGGAGAGCTTCAGGCCTCAGGAACCAGCCTCCTGTATTTGCCAAACGCAGGGCAGGGCCTACTGAGGTCTTTTGCTTGTGGGTATCTTTAAGCTTCCCCTCCCTCCTTGACTTGGGAGGGCATCTGTAGGGCATCATCATGGCCATCCCACCAACAGGTCTTGGCTGTTCAGCCAGGACCCAGGAGCTGCTGTGAAGGGTCGGCTCCAGGTCAGGACTCCCATCTGCCCACCCAGCCATCAAAGGATCGTGAGGACTGAGGCTCTGGCCTTCCTCCATTCTCGAGACATCTACCAGAATTATCAAGCACTCTTCCTCCAAAGCCACCTAGATTTCTGAGATGGAGTGAGTGTAGGGTAAGTGGAAGTTATCTGGTTTTTTCACCCTCCTACATAAGTGTCAATGACTGACACCCGTGGTCTTACACGCGCACCTGATGGCGGCACCTGGAGCATGGTGTGGGCGTGCATAAGTGGGCACACCTGAGCCGAGAGAGAGCCTATAAAGGCAGCAGCAGAGAATGGAGGTAGCATGAAGGCCGTACGGCAGGGCGCGGTGGTGAGCATCAGAGAACAGCTGAGAGGAAAAAGTGTACAGGGATTTGCGGGGGGCCCAAGTTGCTGTCTCCCTCTGGCTCCTTTCCCCTGACCTGTGGGGATGATGCCAAGGGCTCCAAAGTTCTCTTTCAAGCTGCCTGAACCAATGATGAGCCGCCCGACCTGAGATGGCTGCAGAACGGCGTCTTTAGGGACGGAAAGGTAGCTATTTTTACTCATGCTCTCAAGTCACTGCGGAGGCCTCACTTTGAACACTCACACTGGACCTGACTGGGGCCCTCACGCGGGCTGGCCTCGGGATCCCACTTTCGGTTTCCATTCGCCTTCATTTCCTAACAGCTTCCACCCACTTGCTGTGTTAACTTCATACTCCACAGGCTTTTTTCTCTTTCTTGCTCATCTCTTCCAGCTGCTGTAATTTCAGGCAGGAACCATGCAGACTGTTCTTTCAAGCAATTTTCTAATGTCTTGCATAACCATCCTCATAAGAGAGAAAGCAGAAAGTCATGTGTCCTAAAATGAGGGATTCGGAAGGAGAAATCAGGGCGGTGACAGAACCCCAAGGCCTCTCAAGGCTGGTTCACATTTGTTCTCTTGCCATTCGTGCAACTGAGATGTGGTGGGAGAGTCTTAAGTATTCCGAGCGAAGACAGCCCCACGGAGGGGGTCACCTGGACTCCTTCGCTGGGTTGGTGTGCAAGGAGGCTGCCTTGTTTTATGCACCAATTTTCTTTTTTTGTTAAAGATTTATGCATACAAGCACTGGGGTACAGGACAGAGGCACGGGAGGTGAGAGGATTCACCAGAGGCAGTGGGGAACAGAACAGGCAGATCCACTGAAATACACTGCTGAGGGGAGCAGCAGGCGAGGCAAGAGGTCTTCTGCACCACGTGAGTCACCGCCCCAGGAGGCAGGGATCGAACTCGTGGTGCAGTGGCTGTGGTTTGCATCACAGTGCGTTGCTCAACCCATTGCGCCACCAGGGAGGCCTCTGTGCACCAATTTTCTAACACTGCTAAGGCTCCATCATCTCATCAAGTGGACAGCAAGGTTTAAGGTTTCCTCCCCCCGACCCTTGACAACGGAAACAGAGATAGTAGAGATAAAGGCTGCTTCCTGCTGCCTCGCTCCCCAGCCATTCTGATGGCACTGTGCCGCCAGCAGACTGCTCTCATCTCTAATCTTTACCACTGTGGCTGAAAGGTGACATCCAGATCCTCACAAAGTAACACCACACCTAGTAGTCTGTGGCTGTTGACCGTAAAAATAATAGCAAGTCAACCCACGAGGCTCCTAACACATGCAGAAACCTCCCTGGTTGCTGGGGGAGGGGAGGACTCATCTTGAAATATAAAACCAGTTTTATTTTTCATCTCAGACGAATGGCAAGGACTGTTTGCAGATGAAGACTAGGAAAAGGTGTGATTTCATTTGTCTCCCAACTAATCTCCTTTTGGGCTAATAATTCTGAGAGCAGCGAATCCATGTTAGCTGCAACCTAATCACAGAAAGGCAAAGCCAGTGCAGACTGGCAAAACGCTTCACCCAGAGCCAGACGCAGTACATTGAAAGTCCACCAGCCGCTGTAACAGAAAACCATCTTACCAGAAACCTGCTCTATAGACGTTCCAGGTTTAAATTTTTTTAATCTACTAATGTGATAGCTGTAACATACTAGAGCTTACAGAAGGTCAAAGTCAGTAAGAACTGTAAAGCGAACCATGTCCAGCGCTTTACCATTCAGATGAAGGGAGGGGTGCCAAGGGGTTCTCCAAGGCCGCCCAGTTAGTGAGTCACAGCTATGCCGGGTGCACACAGGTCTTGAGACCCGATTGCACCACTTGGTCTGCAGCCACGTCATCAGGAAGGCTGGGGGTCCTGTTCCAAAGAGGCGTCCCAGGCGGACAGCGCAGCGCGTGCGAGGGCCTCTCCTGAGCCCGGCACCCACTCGTGCGCCCTTCACACTCTGTATGAGGGGCTTGGTCTTTATTTCAAGAGGGGCTTTCTCTGGCCACTGACTAATTTTAAAATTTCAGTTTAGTGGCCTTATAGCCATACTTTGAAAAAGTTAATTAGAAAGCAGTGTAAGGCAGAAATAATGCTGTGGGAATAAGATCATAGTGAACTTCCAGGCCTTTAAATGAGGATAAATGTGTTTTGTTTTGCTTTTTTCCAGTGTCTTACAGTTGTGGGCAGGGGTACCCTAACTTGGGCTGGGGAGCTGGGAGGTCGCCATACATTTTGGGGTCAACACCTAAGAAGCCTGGGAAAGGCTTGCAGACACGTGCAGCCTCTTCGTTGTAGAGAACTTATGGGACGCTCGTTGATCGCAGCACAGAAATGCCACTGGTGTGTCAGATGAGGTGGCAGAATCACTAGATTACATTTTCCTGTCACCCCACTCGGCTGCCCAGTCTACACCTCCAAGACTAGGGAACCCTGGACTGTCCACCTGCCTGCGTTACCCAAATGACACATGCGCACACCTTTGAAATGTCAGTTCTTTAGACTTCACTTAGTATTTTCCAGCAGTTACAAAGTATAAAGGCCAAATAGTTTTCAAGTAAGTGACTTTTATTTTTCTCTGACATTTCACAGTCAATTTCTACAAAACTTCATACTTCCTCAAAAGAATTCACATTTGGTAAATAAATCTCTACCCTAAAGAATTCATAGCTGAAAAACACTTCAATATATGCAGAAGTACTTCCTGATGAAGGAACTAGAATAAAGTCAGACAATACTATAATCAATTAGAAGCAGTGAGAGGGTAATACATCACACATGTCATTGAACTCCATTCCCATAGCCAATTCAGTCAGCAGTTTTTTCTACACATTTCAATATTGCCAACACAATCTGCCAAAAGTTCTCTTAAGGGTTGGTTGGAGTTAAGAATGGCTTCTCACGTTCAGAAAACGGCAGCTTTGCCACAGGCTTCCTACGAGATCAAATCATGCACCGCTAAGACCGCCCGCTACTTACAGCCTGTGCAACCAACGGCGCGTGAGACCGCCGCTACTTACAGCCTGTGCAACCAACGGCCTGCTTCCTGGTTAGCCCCAAGGGTCGTCCTCTTGCCGATCCTGCTTCTGGCCACACTCCGGTAGCCTGAGTGACCTCTCCTTCCAAGATCTAGCTTCTCGACTTGGCTTCATCTGTGTGTAGCTCCACTGGGGACAGAACACCCATGCTAACAGCCTAGAGCCTTGCAGGGCTAAGTTACAAGATCAGAGGCAAAGGGGGGGGTGGTGCCACCTCTCCCTGCCACTCAGCACTAAGTATCAGTGATGGCTTTCATCATCTTTTCCCGTGGCTGGAAGGAAAAGGCAAACCTTCATCTAGGAAGACGAGTCCAAGAGGCTGATAGCTCCACGGAGAGGGTTTCAGATGGAACACATTTGGTTCTCATTAAGTGTATTCAGATTCTGACACTCGGGGAGACTTATGATTGGTGCCCCGGCTGTTCCGAATGCACCTGTCTCTACAGCTTTGCTGCCAAACATATGCTCCTAAAAAGGAAGCTTCCTCGCATGATGCACAGAGTAAAGCTGCTGTAGTACCAGAGATTCAGGGGGCCAAGGGAACGTGCCAAGAGAAAAATATTAAAAGGAACTGAGTCTGCTTAAAGACATTTGCTCTGATTTTTGTAACTCTTTCAGAAAGCAAATGGCAAATAATAATTCTGCACTGATCAGGAGAATCTATAGACTTCACCAAATTGCTCATTTCTAAACCAGTTCAATCCAAATCAGCCCTGTTTGAGAACAAAGTACTGGTAAGCAAGCACCTTGTCATTTTTAAACTACGTTAGGGCTACAAATTTCTAGTGAAAATGAGCAAGACTCTAAGCTTCTTGATCTTGGTAAGATTTTAAGAACGTTTTCCTTACAGGATAGAGGAAGGCTGTCGTACACAACTTAATATGGTAACTTGGATTAAGATTTTCAAGATGAAACTTTTTTGAGAGGAGAAAAAGTTCAAAACTTTATTACTTAGAAATCTAAAGTTGACCTTCACAATGAAGAGGAAAGAAATGTCCATCACCTGGCAATTCTCATCATGTCCTACATTTCTAGATGAACTTCACTTCACACAGCCAACACTGTATCTCCCACCTCTGGCTTGGTAGCCAATACCTAATACACTAAGGAACACAAAGACTCTGCCTCACAATCCTTCCATATCACGTGGCATGGGATAAATGAAAACAATGTGAAAGCAAAAATGTTTCCAATCCTTTGTGGACCTCTGGATGATTTTAATTCAAAGTTTATCAAGCTTAACTATCACTTCTTTCCTCTTTTTAAATACAAGACTAAAAAAATGGCAACAGAAGGCCGGTTAACTTACAATACTCTCTCAGGACTGTGAAGCTATCTTTCAGGTTTTCACAGATAAAACAGGTCACACTGATTCCAAAGAAGAGGGGGAAAAAGTATCAACTACCAGAATCTTCCAGCCCCTGATGAAGAGATGCTGGCCATGTCTACGTTCTTCAGACTCTAAATCAAGAAAGCAATTATCAACTCTACTTTTAGGTGGGACTGAATCCATTCCATACCGTAACAATCTGAGGTATTTTGCTGACCAGTTTAAGGGGAATCTAGCATGTGGCTGAAGTGTAAGAGCTAATGGTACTACCTTTACCCCTTGACTTTCAGGTTTAAGAAAACAAAGCTTTTTAAGTGACTATGTGCTTGTTCACTGCACCCAACCTATGCCCGGGGCATGTCAACTTCGCCCAAGCAGCAGATTCTTGTCGGATGCTCACACCTCCTCTTAGTTCTCTCTGTGATTAAGACATTCTAGGGATCATTATGTCACCTACTCCCTGGCTTGACAGGTGTCACTCTGTACGTTCATCCATGTCACTGCACTTGTGCTCACTGAGTGGGACAGAGGGAGGTGACAGCTGTAAGAGCCCCACACAGTCACCTCTCCTGCCCTGCTGGGCGATCCACTCAGCACCTGAAGGCCAAGGAGAAGGGACTCGAGGACATTCTGAATCTGAGGTCATCTGTGGAGTGGAGACATGTGTAGACCGTGCAAAGGCCACAGGTTAGGACAGTAGCCAGGTGCTTCTTAAGTGGCTGCATAAGTGAACTGCTGAACAATTTTAAGTTAGGAAGGAAAAGCTCTGACATAAGCTTCGAGAAATAGGAGTAAGATAACAGCAAAATAAAATAAAATAAAAGAGTTAAAAAGAGCCACTCGAGTAACAGGAAAATATGCCTTCTGTGTTATATGTCTGGGTGGTCCGAGAATGCTTCCACGTCACTGCCTGTATGACTAGAGCCAGGTGTTAAAGATGCCTGCAGCTTGGCCCAGGCCTGGGGAGCCCTGCTCTTGGCAGCCTCTATAAACAGCTGGGTCTGCTCCTTCAGCTGGTCTAGTTCTACCTGAGTCGCCTGATTCTGACGAATCAACTCCTTGGTTTTCAAAGTGATCTCCAGCAAACCGGATTTGTTAAGGACGACAAGGGTATTCTGAAAGCGCCTGTGTTTGCTCTGCCGCTGCTCTGAAAAGATCTCAGGGCTACGGCAGAGGTGCTCTGCGGCCCACAGGGGTGAGCTATAGTTAGCAGACAGGGGTGAAAGCGGGGAGTTGCTCTCTAACCCGTGCAGAGTACTGTCTGATGCGCAGACAGGACTGGCGGGGGAAGCAAAGGTCAAGCTGGGAGCTTTAGCCACATGGCTGCTAGAGACTGGCTGAAGAGTCTGTGGACTTCCACCTGCCACCAGGGTGGGCACCCCCTGCAGAGTGGAGTCCTCAGCGAGCTTGGCGCTGTGGGGGGCCGGAGTCGGGGGACTGGACGGCACAGCATCCGCCTTGGCTGGCTCACTGGAAGACACGCTCGGCCCGAGTCTCTCGGTACAGATTTTCTTCTGCATTACACTTTCTCCTCTCTCTTCTGGGCTGAGGGAAAGGCCCCTTTTGCCTGGGTGCGGAGCGATTCTGGTGTAAGAGTTTAGAATGGGCAAGTAGTTCCTGGAGTCCGGCTTTTTCTCGCCAGTGTGACAGGGGCTGACAGGAGACGGTACTGGCGGGTGAAGGAAGAGAAGCTGTGGCTGCGCTGAGATCACTTCGAAGGAGGGCTGGACCGTCCACGACTGGAGCTGGGAGGAGCTGCTGCCCTGAAGAGGGAAGGAAAGAACAGCATACCCCTCGTAACTGCTCAAAGCACAGATGCTTGAAGCGTCACCTCGGGGCAAAGCAGATGCTCAGATATTTATAACAACTTCAAGTATGGAGCTTCCTTTACATGAAGGGTGGCCCCTTTCAAGAATATGACTGGAGAAGAGCTTAAAAATCCATCAGAGGATAATACCATCGTTTGTATTTTAGATTTTTTTTTCTTTTCCTAAGGAAAACTAACTAGAGGAAATACCTTTTATTAATCAAGTGCCGTCACTCAGAAAAAGAGATCATAGGTAGGTGAAGTAATGACACGGTCACAAATGAGGCAAGAAAAATACACTCTAATTTTATGACTTACATTAAAATGTGCTAATCTCAAGATAAATGAACATCTATTGATGTGACTTTACACTGAAGACTATCTTCATTTAGTTACATCTGGAACCTCGTTTATATGAAGATTTAAAAGTTATATTGTCAGAAGTCCTTGGGCCTGTTTTTAGGCAGTAACACCCAGCAACCATAAAACGACTCAAGAACAGCTGCCATGTGTTGTCCTTACTGCAGGCTCGCACTGCGCATAGAGCTTTACATGGTTGTCTCACTCATCTCCCTAGCAACCCTGTGATGTAATTATCATTTCTTTTCATAAGTAGGAACCTGAGGCTTAGAAAGGGGAAGCAATTGGCTCTACGTCACCACGCTGCTAGGTGATGCAGCTAGGACTCCATCCTCTGACGACTCAAACCATCCTAATTGTTCTGCTCTACCGCCTTTGTTGTACCACTCCTCAATCGGGCATCTTTGTTTTCTTTTTCTTTTCAATTAAAGTCGACGGAAGTAAAAATAAGAAGGGCATGGCTAACTTATCTCCAATATTCAGACACCAGTCCGTTACCAAAGATACGCGTGTAGATGAGGGGTGGCAGAGAGCATGACAAGGACTCCCTCCTGGGTGGAGGGACCTGAGCTCTGTGAAGGGAGCTACCTTCACACTGTTTTCCTGACTAGGAACTTGAGGCCACTGATAACTCATCCCCTGTGCAAAGGCTGGGCTGACCTGGAGAGTCCATGCTGGAGCCCTCTTGTGTGCAAATACGCTCCAGGATGCAGGTAAGCAAGCGATGCTAGCTAGGCCCAGAAACCACATTTCCTGGTCAGAGGCGATCCACAACCAGCTCAGTCAGAAGCAGAACTTCAGGCTGTGCCCCAAGTCATTCATGCCCTAAGGGTTGGCCTACAAGGCAAAGGGATCCAGAAAAAATAATTCATTGCTCTCCCAACTGATTTCACTGAATGTATTTCCTAATGCTGCTTTATGCCTTCTACCCTAATAGATACAGAGCTTATGTGTTCTAGTTACTAAATTTTACAGTATAATATTCATGTTGAAATCATCTGAGGGAACAAGATTTTAGACTTGAATAGGATCTAAGAACCATTTCACATTAACACTTCATGTTAAAGATGAGGAAATGAATGTTCATGGTGGTTAAGTAATTATGTGCAAGATCACATAGTCCAGTGGCAGAACTGAAATCAGCCCTTCAAAAGAAAAACACCTTAAACCAAGCCAACAATAATCAAGACATCACACAATGTGCGGATATTTTAAAAATTGTGATAAGATTGTGCTGTATTCTAACATGCTTGAAAAAACAATATTCCTAGAAAAAGGAACCCTCATACTATTGGCGGGAATGTAGACTGGTCTAGACCCTATGGAAAGTCGCATGGAGGTTTCTCAGAACATTAAAAATAGATCTACCATATGATTCAGATACCAATTCTCCTCTTAGGTATCTACCCAAGGAATGCAAAAAACACTCATTTGAAGACAGGAACTCCTATGCCCAATGCAGCACTATTTACAATAGCCAAATTATGGAAACAATTCAAGTGCTTAACAACAGGTGGGTAGATTAGAAAAACGTAGTATCTATTCATAGCAGAATATTTCTCAGCTAGAAAAAAAGGTGAGTTCTTTCCATTTGCAACAACATGGATAGAACTGGAGGGGACAATGTTAAATAAGCCAGAAGGCAAAAGATAAATATTGGATGGTTTCACACATATGTGCAGTATAGAGAAACAAATCCTAGAAATCTGACTGTGGAATTAAGGCGACAAGATGGAGAGGGGCAGGAGGGAAGAGAGAGTGGGGAGGAGACACAATGGACTTTAGCAGAGGACTCTGGTACCTTGGCGGTGAGGTGCTGAGGGTACATGCTTCTGGGCAGTTGTGACCCTATGTGTCTGATTCACATACACATGTGTTGTAAACTAACGTTACCGCAATTAAAAAAAAAAACAGCCCCCCAGACTACTCCATTAGGTCAGTCTGCCCCAGAGACCTCCTATTTCCTGACCAAGAGCAGCAGCCTCTGCTACTCTCTCATGCAGAATGTGGCTCTGCTGGAAAAGCCTGCTCACGCCACAACCGTGGGCTGTTCTCAGCCATCTGGAGCTGCCAGCCTCTTCTACAAGGAGCTGCCAGCCCCGTCTACAACAGAGAAGGCGTATCAACAGTCACAGGAAAGAGTGACAAGAGACTCAGGGAGGAAGGCATGGAAGAAAAGAGCCAGGAAGAAGGAAGCCCTGAGAAGCATGGCAGCATCTAGGTTCCATTTCATGTCTTTATTCTTACTTCCGTTCAACAAGGGGAGCTATGTTTCCAGCTGAGATGTGATCTGTCAAGAAAAAATCTTCAAATTCTTTCCCCAAACTCACCGGGCTGCCTTGCTGAAAATCAGTTTATGTTCCTCAGAAATAACTGGGAAATTGTTTAAGATATACAGATTCCTGTCAGCCACATTCTACCTAAGGCAGGAAAGTCAACAACAGAAGGTCAGATTTCAGATTTCACTATCTTCAAGCAACTTCATCAACAGACCACTTCAAGAACTTTTTTATTTCAACAGAGCAAAGTACAGCAAGGTTAAATATTCTTCGGCTTCTAGCAATCATTTCAAATCCTCAGACTTCGCTATCCTATCTTACACCCAGATCATATGATTGAATTCTGTCTCAAACACGAAGGCTAAGCCCAGATTCTCACTGAAGGCTTCTTTCTTATCTAGACAACAGTCACATAACATTCATGGCTATGTGAGGAAGCTGAAACAGCATCTTCCAGCTCCTCAGCAATGCTGTGTGGACTCGGCTGCTACAGCGTTACCTAAACCAACATGCGGCTTTTGTACTAGTGACATGGAGCTGATTACCAAGAAAATGCTCAGAATGTGACAAGAGATACATGGAAACTGCCTCTAACTTCACAAATAAATTAATGCCCCCTCAGTCTCTAAATTCCCAGGGCAATTCAAATTAAAGTTCTTTCATTTCTACCCTAAAGTATATATATTAAAATGTACTTCTGAAGTGAAAACATCTCTACGTGGTTCCTTTATACATGATGCAAGTATTTTGAGGTCCCTTGGAACATATACTAGGGGTACAGGAATAAAACAGTCACACTATCGAGAAAATGAGAACACATGTCATGCTTCTGATATTCCTTTGTACAATATGGTCAGGAGTTGAAAAGAAATGCCGCCTCCCCAGGACAGAAGCTCACACGGTATGGTCCTAGTAGTTTGCTTCTAAAAGTCTGCTCTCCTTGGCCAAGAGATAGTGGCTCTCTGTACACAGGAAGTTCAGAAACTTTAATTGGAAAGATGGTGAGACACTGGCTCTCCTCACCTGTTTGACCAGCACATTCTTCATGACGACCATGGGGGACAGTGTGGGGAAGACATTGCTTGCAGGCTTGGAGTTCTGCCTTGGCCTGTCTTCTCGGCTCCAGCCTAAGGCACTCAGCATGTCCTCGGACTCCATCTGCTCTGCTGAGCTCAGACATTCTGAGCTCCCATCTGGTGGGCAGAAAAATGGTCACTTCAGGGCCTCTCTGCGGGCACAAGGGGTTAAGTCACAACACAATGAAGCTGTTCACAGCCACTGCAGTATGATTTCGATCCCCGGCCAGGGAGCTGATCCATATGGCGCAGCAGACCTCTCCTGTCTCGCCCACTGCTCCCCTAAGCAGTGTATTTTAGTCAATCTGCCTGTTCTGCTCCCCACTTTGTCTCTGGTGAATCTTCTCACCATCATCCCCATACCCCTGGCCTGTACCCCAGTTCTTGTATACATAAATAAATCTTTTTTTAAAAAAAATAAAAACGGTCAATTCATGCACCCTTAGGCTAGAGGTCCTAAGCTAGGCAACCATGGACACCCTGAAATTGAATGGAACACGTGTGTTGCATGTTTTTGTGAATTCTTCTGAAGAGATCTTTAACTTTCATTGGCTTGTCAATGGAGTCTATAGTTATTCCTCTCATTCCCAAAACATAAAGAACCACTGCCCTAGGGCAGTAGATTTCCTTCTTATCTCTCATACAGACAAAAGCCTGTGTCAGTTAGGGTTCATGTAAAAGTTATTATCACCAGCCTACAGGAAAATGGGTTGAACATTCAAAGTTAGTTAATTACTTCCAAGAATGTGTTGTAGAGAGGTGAGGGGAATATGTGTATGACCTGGAGTAGGATTAAATTTTTAGAGGATCTGGGTACAACAATTATATATAATATAATTATAATAAAAACAAAACCGACCTGTAAACCTCAAAACTTGTATCCATGATGTATTTAAAATAGCTTCTAAATTTTCTAATTTGTATAATTCAGGATATATTCACCAAGCTGAAGTTAAAACTGTGTGTTGTTATCCATGCATCCATGCTCCCTTGTTGGTGTCCTAAATGCAAGTTGGGGTGCCTACTGAGGCTCCTTTACAATGGGCGATAGGGCGATAATCCCCAAGGCAAAGAAAATGTGAAATCCATACAAAAAGGACTTAATTAGCTATCTGCTGGAGGTAAACCAAGAAACTTCTATAACCCTGCCATGGAAGAATCTGGGAATACCCTAAATGCTAATCAAGAATCTCAGAGTAAAATGGATGAGACAGGACTGGAATGTGACTATAATTTAAATGAGTACAACTGCCAACACTTGCATTTAATCAGAATCTCCAGTGATACTTTTTAGGAATTATGAATTTGAGGTCATCTCCTCAGTCTACTGAATTGATTCAGCTGGTGCCCAGCAGTTATTTTTTACACAACACCATAAGCAACTCAACTATACACACCTAGTTAAGAACCATTAGGCCAGAAACAAAGGATTCAGGAGCAAATACCTGATGCCTGCGTATTGGTTTCTAGATGGCATTCTGCACAAAAAGGAAGCCAGAGCTCCATGGAGACGCTGCTGATCCAAGTCTCTGGCGGGGAAGGTATGAGATGAGCCCCAGAAAGCAAGGACATGCTTAAATACAAATGTCAGAAAGACACAGGAGTGATGTAGAAGGGACTCCTGGTGGCCAAACTTCCCCAGTCGGACAATCTGAGTATCAAAAAGAATCATGAGGGTGACCTGACCGATTGAATTACAAAAGAATTCCACAAATCCACTGTGATGCTCCAAAATGGGGATGGAGGAAGGAAAGTGCTTCTGTAGAAAAGAATTCCAGCTAATAATGTGTACAAGGAATGATGACACTTGGTTACCATTTTTAACCCATGAAGGCAATAACTGATCCAGGCAAGTCTCATCAATGGATTTAAAACCACAGTCAAGAGTTTGTAAAGAAAATAGTATATGCACACAATGTCAAAGCATCATCCCACAAGTTGCTTATTAATTACAAAAAGAACTCTTTACAATAGAGAAGTATGGAATACATACCACCTTAACCAAGTAATCAACCCAGTGGAACTGTCACCAAAAATAAGACAATCTTAGGAATCAAGTATCCTTCTGTTGCAATAAGAGGGCTCTAACATCAAAAATATACAAGTGTTTATCCTCATTATAATAATGGTAAAAGTACCAGAAAAGTCTAGTATGGGACAGTCTATAAGAGAACAAACCTGACTAAATATGTCAATGTTACAAAAAAAAGAAAGAAAAAAAAGAAACGATGGTTGAGTTGTCCTGGACTAAGACTAAACGAGCAGGACAGCTAAATGAAATGCACAGTTCTCAACTGGTTCCTGGATCCAAAACAAACACACAGAAGACTAAGTGCCATAGACACTACTGGAACAAAGGGGCAAACGGGGACTGTAGCTAATTACTAACTCTATCAGTGTTAAATTCCTTGGTACTGATACTGTAATTATGTAGAAGAATGCTACTGTTTTAGATTTATTTATTTTTTTTTAAAGATTTATTTATTTTATGCATACAAGCACTGGGGTACAGGCCAGAGGTGTAGGGGGGTGAGAGGATTCACCACAGAGAGCGGGGAGCAGAACAGGCAGATCAATGGAAGTACACTGCTGAGGGGAGCAGCGGGCACAGCAGGAGAGGTCTGCCGCGCCATGTGGGTCCCCACCCCGGCCGGCAGCAGGGATCGAACTCGTGCTGCAGTGGCTGCGATTTGCTTCTTAGTGCGTTGCTTAACCCACTGCGCCACCAGGGGAGGCCCTGTTTTAGGAGATTTAGACTGAAGTCTTTGGGGGTGAAATGGGAGTGTGTGGACAGGGAGAGAAAGCAAATCTGGTAAAATATCACTCAGTGCATCTGAGGAAAAGAGAGCTGCAGTACTCACTTTTGTGTAGATTTGAAAATGTTCAAAATATCAAGATGCGAATATAATTAAAATGGAGAAAACTACTGTGATTTTACAAATTCCAGCACACACGAAGGTGACTGGAATGCTAGCTCAGGCAGTGACAAAGCCACTGGCGCCTGGCCCAGCCTAGAAGCAGCTGGAGGCGTTCGTTGCAGCCACCTTCTTGGGACACAAGGAGCCTAATTATTTGTAATATCACCTTGTGTCTGGACAGCACAGTGCGTCTTACAGTAGTTCTGCAGAGAATGAGGAAAATATCCACACTCTGGAATATGCTGCAGAACCATGGGCCTGACAGAACTGAAGTTGCTGGAAGAAGCACCAGGCTGCCCGGTGTTGGGAATACCAAGTGGCGGGATGACAGAGAGGGGCTTTCTTCTCTGCTTGTGGCCAGATTTCTAAGTTTCCACAATGAACATGTATTACCTTCATGACATGAGAAACAGACATGATTCTTAAAGAATGAAGAGGCCTCCCTGGTGGCACAGGGTAAAGCTCAGCACTATCAAGCTATCGCCAGCCATTGTGGCACGTTCGGTCCCTGTCCAGGGAGCTGACCCACGTGGCGCGGCAGATCCCTCCAGCCTCGCCCGCTGCTCCCCTCAGCGGTGTGTTTCAGTCCATCTGCCTGTTATGCTCCCCACTCTGTCTCTGGTGAATCTTACCCCCTCACCTCTGGCCTTACACCCCAGTTCTTGCATGCCTAAATAAAAATCTTTAAAAAGAAAAAAACCTGCACTTTAAAAAAAGAAAAAGAAAAAAGGAGAAACTACACTTATAACGTTTCCCAAATCTGTCTGAGCACCAAATCACCAGATACTTGTAAAAAAAATAAACCCGTATTACAGGCCCTTGCCCAGACTCTCGATACTATCATCTCCAGGCTCAGGGTCTGGTGGTCTGTGTATTTAACAAATACCTCAGAGGAGGAAAGCTTGGGAAACAATGAGACAGAAGAAAAAGCCCCGTGGGCTGAAGTTGGCCCTCCACTGCCTGGACTGCCCTTACTCTAATCCCTCGGCGCCAGTGCTCTGCTCCTCTGAGTAACAATCTATTTATAATCTAGCTTCTCATCAGCATGACCAGGGAGAAAATACACCAACCTAAGGGTGAGAGGGGTCTAGTTTTTCTAACAGTTGCATTTCTCACTGTAAATGAGGATGGACTGATTAGTCTCTGTGAGGTTAGATAATATAAACTTCCCTCTAGGAGAGGGCCCTCCTCTTTGGGATGCTGGCCCAGCTAAAATCCCCTGACATCATCCCCTGCACCTCTTGGGTCAAAAATTTTGACACCAGAGCTGCAGACCTAGAAATAAAAGGGGACCTCAACATTAACATTACAAGATATTGGGTGTTCATCTAGTCCTTCCAGGTTGGGTTTAAGCAGGGAGGGAAGTAGGAAAACTGCTCTTCCTTTTAAACATAGCAAAATTACTTCCTTAGCAAAAAAGGTATCTTAAATTATAAAGCACCCTTGTTTGTAACATGGTAACAACACGCAGTAGAATTTCCTCTGTGCAGTGTAGCTGTTCCTGTGAGAAAAGAGCTAAGACAACAGAGCTAAGAATGTCTAGATTTTTTTTCTCCCAGTAACCAACTGCAATAGTTGGAAATGTAAGATTTAAAGTTGAGAGTGTGAACTAAAAAGGGGAGAAATCATTTCTTCAGAACCAACCCCACCGTTCTGGTGGGTACTTGCCATGAGGCATCAGAATTACCATTTTAAGAAATCATGTGACACTTCCGATTGTCAGGGAGGACTTTTTTCAGGCAAATCATTCATTACAAAATAGAAAGGATAAGGTATTTTTAACCTGAAAATCCAGAGTCCTTATCTGACTCAGCAGCTGCCAAGCCGAGTTGCCGAGCGACTTTCTTCATCTCTGTGCCTTTGCCTAGTTTGGCTGAGAGTCTTCTGGGGCTCTCTCTGGGTGGGTTTTTCCTCTCCATGACTTTATTGGGCTGGAAGTAGATTCATCAATACTCTTTTCATTGGGACTGCCCTGTGAAAGACAATTACATTAGAAGTCACTGCCTGGAGAGCTGAAGCAGCTCTCACACGGCGGGTACAGTGGGAAGGAACACTGGCCTTGCCCACTGGCGCTGTATGTTCTGAGGTCTGGACTGACAAAGGCTTCAAGTTTACCAACAGCAGAATGGTTTCCACCCAAAAGGAGGTTCGCAGTCCTCTAATTCCATTACAAATTCAAGGCACACGAACCACATTCAGAGGAAGCTTTGTAAACTGCTAACAAAGGCACATTTGACTAGGTTTTCTGGAATGGGTAACTCGCCCTGCTCCCCGAGAGCGGAGCGGAGGCAATGCCCACCCACAGACAAGGCCCACTCTCCCAGCTCTGCTTGCAGCTCGTGGCTTACTGTAGTTTCTCAAGTCAACCTTTCACTTCTTTAGATAATGTACTGAACAGAGTAAAAGCAGTTCCTGACAGGTGCATACTACTTTTCAGCTTTTCAAAAGCACTTTAATAAGCTTGTATACAATAGTGTTTTGATTCTATAAAAACCTGTCACACCATTGTCCTTAGTGTTAATCTCACTTTAGCCTCACATGGTCCTCCTCAGTTGCTATTTCCTTGTAGAGTGGAAGAAGCTGAAGCTAAGTTAAAAATATTTATCAAGTGCCCACTATGAACTAGGGATACAGAGTGAACACGGCAAGAAGAAGAGAAACAAAGATGATTCAAGTACCCCTACAATTTGGGCCCGCCCTGGTGGCACAGTGGGTAAAGCAATGCACTATGAAACAAACCGCAGCCACTACAGCACAAGTCTGATCCCTGCTGCTGGCCAGCGAGGGGACCCACATGGCGCCGCAGACCTCTCCTGCTGTGCCTGCTGCTTCCCTCAGCAGTATATTTCAGTCTGCCTGTTCTGCTCCCCACTCTGTCTCTGGTGGATCCTCTCACCCCCCACACTCCTGGCCTGTACCCCAGTTCTTATATGAATAATAAATAAATCTTTTTTAAAAAGTACTCACACAATTTATTAATTACTGTTTTGATAACAGTAATTAAGAGAAGGAGCAGTAATATAAGAGAAGTAATATAAGAGAAGGGGCAAAGAGTCTGGGGCAACAAAGGAGGGGAAGGCTTTCCAGAGGAAGTGACAAGCGGCTGGGATCTGGAGGATGAGAGTAGTAAAATTAGTCAGGGAAAGGGGGTTGGGATGGAGTAGGGCGGGACATTCCCAGGAGTGCGGAGGCCCTCAGGGAGCAAAGAGCTTGATGTACTGGAGAGCTGAAAGTCCAGAGCACAGAGCCATGGAGTAGCAGGCCAAGCTCTGATGCCAGAGGGTGGGTGGGAGCCAGACAGCAATGCCTTGAAACTCATGTAAACACTATTAACTTAAGAACAGTGGGAAGCAGGGCCTCTTAGTTGGTTTATTGGTTAAGTCTCAGCACCTCTAGGGCCTGAATTCAATCCCCAGTCAGGGAGCTGACCCACATGGTGCAGCAGACCGCTCCTATCTTGCCCGGTGTTCCCCTTAGCAGTGTATTTCAATAAATCTGCCTGTTCTGCTCCCAACTCTGTCTCTAGTGAATCAATCCTCTCATACATACCACCCCTGCAACCTCTGGCCTACACCCCAGTTCTTCTATGCAAAAATAAATTAAAAAAAAAAAAGAGTAATGCGAAGCCATGGAAGGATTTTAACCAGGACAATACATGATCAGACCTGCATTTCAAAAGCATTTTGGATACTGGACTGAGATTAAAGTGCAAGAGGCAAGAGAAGCATTGAGACAAGTCTCAGACCAGCAGAATAATCCAGGTTGACTTAAGGTGGTAGAGATATGAACAGATTATAGAGACAAATTTAGGAGGCTGACTGAATGGGACTTGGTAATTTTATGTTGGGGGGCCAGATGATGGTACCATGTTCTAAGCTAAGGGGCCCAAGAAGAGCACAGGCACAGGCAGAATTGCATGGGGTGACTAGGCTAGGAGAGTCTGGAGACCAAAGTGACCATGGGTCATCTGAGCAGAGACGCTGGGTACACAGTCACAGTTAGGAGCCCAAGAGAGAAGCCTAGATTTCCCTAATGACAGAGTCTGTAGCAGATCTGGTGCAAAGAATGAGCTAACCCTTCAAAGGGCTAGAAGAGGCTAAAAACACTCCAGATATTTTAACAAGGCCATTTGAGTGAGCAAAGAATGGCAGTTATAAGGGCAACATGACTAACACAAAGGATACTGCAGGGACAAAGGGAACAGGGGAGCCAACAGGGAAAAGAGCAATAATGAAACTGGGTGGGTGCTGCGGTCTGAATGTCTCTCCCAAATTCACATACTGAAATCCTAACCCCCAAGAAAGTGAGGAGGGTGGAGCCTTCATGAAAGAGATTTAAGGCCTTATAAAAGGGATTCTGGAGCAATCCCTACCCCCTTCTACCACGTGAGGATACAGTGAGATGTCTGTGACTTGGAAGAGGTACCTCACCAGACCATGCTGGTGCCCTGATCTTGGACTTCTCATGTCTAGAACTGTATTTCTGTTGTTTATAAGTGACCCTGGCCTGCGGTATTTTGTCATAGTAGATGGAAGCAAAGCCTGGTAATCCACTCTTGACTGCATCCATTTTCCCTGAATGGAGAGAACTGTTTCTGGGATACCCCACTCAATGCCGGCTCTGAACATATCTGCTGAGATAGGCCCTAGTGAAGATCACCAACTACTCGAGAAAGAGAAGAGGGAATCCAAATTAAATAGAAGACAGGGATGGTTGAGCGTCCCTGAGTAAACTTCTTGCTCATACTTTTGCTGCAGGAAAGGACTAAAGGGATCTGAATGAGACTGCATTTTAAACCCAATTCCAAATCAAGTGATTTTGCCCTCAATTTAACTCATTTAAGGGGACTGGCTTCTCCATTCAAGTCATGTCAAACCGAGAATCTCTGACAGGTCACCTTTAGAATAAGGTGCATACCACATAATGGCACTGCCACATTTTGCTTAGCATTAGGCAACAGCAGCATCTCTTTTATTGGATGGCTGTGGAGGTTGACAGCATGGATGATCCAGTTTAAAGTGTAAAATAAAATGTAAAACTATCTCTAATTAAATCAGGATCCTTTTGTATGAAGTCCAACGAATGTGCATAGTCTCCTACCCTTGAAATAATACTGTGTCTGAGTGAACAGGAGGATTCTTCAAAATGGAAGTGGATGTAGCTTATAGATGTCTGACCCCTCTGTTGATGTAGATGAGGAAGGTAGTTCATGTTAGTTGCAACAAATTAAGAACTTGACAGCTTCACATAATCTTATTAAACATGGACTACTTTGCATCTTTTAGATAAAACGTCCCCATTTAGTCTTCAGTCTTTGTGACAAGTCTATAAGGAAGGTCTTGCTACTGTAGTTAAAATGTAGTCAGTGAAGACAAACAGTAATAACATTCTGGCTCATCCAAAATTTTCAGGACAATAGTGAGCGTGGGATCAAAACACTGAAATGCTGACAAACTGGATAAAAAAGGAGAACAGATGCCAACATGCGAGATCCTGGGGAATTGGCAGCAGTGTGAAGTGAAGAACACATGATGTACTTTTGAATACTAAATTGTCTACTTTGGATAGGAAAAGGACTAAAAATATGAAATCCTCGGTCCTTGGTAAAGTTCTCTCTAAACAGGAGGAAGTCTCAGTTTGTGTCCCAGGGAAGTTCAGGTGCCGTGGACAGTGAAGGGCTATATTCACCTTAACCACTCTTGTCCGAGGAGAGGCACAAGAGAGTCAACTAGTGGTGAACCCGCCCCCCCACACACACACTCATTCTCAGCACCACTGTGCCCTCTGTGCTCTCAAACCCAGTCTGAAAACCTCAAGATGTTCTGCCTCAGTTTTCTTTTACAATAAAGATAGGTGTTGAATTGACTAGGGGTTGAAGATGGGTCACTCGGCTCTAACCTTTGTTTCCTGCACAGACTGGAAACCACTAACACTACTTTGCAAATATTTCTGATCCTCAAGTACGTAACTCAGCATTAGAAGGACTCCGACTTAAGCTCCCCAAACTGTCAGAATGGGCCCTGACCTGGGCTTCTTCTAAGTGCACATGTAACGCATTGTGCAAAAGGTGCTTGGAGAGAGAGGACACACTCTACATATAGCAGAAAGTGAAGCAACCCACACTAAAGGCTACCTAGGTGGGGATAAAATTCTAACGAGTGCTCCACAGCACTTTGTTCTACTTTTGCACTTCATATGTGAGAGTCTAATTATTTGCCTGCTCCTCAACTTCAAGGGCTAGTTTTGCATCTTTGCAACTGTTCACTCCCCAACAATATATCAGGTACTCCACAGGATAAAAAATTCCAATAAGTCTGTTGTCCTGCTGAGTCTCGCTGACAGCCCAAGCAGCTTAGCTGTCACCAAAACACCTGAACAGCTTGAAGGTCAAGACTCTGCATTTCCAAACACCATGGTCACCTCCAGATCTAATTTCCAGGTCTGGTTTCCTATAGGAAACAGCTCATCTACTCCTTATTCTAGATGAAACCTCAAGGATAAACCCACTAACCAAATTAAAAGCTGTTGTAATCTACAAATAACCTCTTTGGAGATTTAGGTTTATGATAAAAGGGGACCCAGGGCTTACAAGGAAAGGCTCTGAAACGCCGCTCTCAGATCTCTCTTTTTATAGATACTTGGCAACTTTCCCGCGAGCTCAAGTTCCCTTTAAATGGTGTCACGTGTATAACATGCGTGCATGGACAAAGGTGTGAGTTAAAAGCCCAGGGAGACACATAAACACAGTAAGGCAATCAGGCCACAGAAAAGGAAGACTTTGCCACCCTAAAACCATGAGTAATCCTACTTAGGATTATAATACTAGGTTTTCTCTGAAGTCATTTCCCCTCCATCTGCAGATCTGGCGATATCACTCTGGATAAATGTCTGTGTATTTTAACAGAGGACCAAAAAACCCCTCCATCTACCTAAATCTCTAATCCCACATCCTTCTCCATTCTCCAACTTGGCCATGAATTCATGTCAGGGATCCTGAACTCTGATTCCACAGTGTCATCTGTCTGAAACCAAGTGGGGCTCACTCCATTGCCCTCCTTCAAAGAGTTAGGTAAGGTTTGAGAACTTCCTCAAATCCCCTGCTTTGAGAAAGGGTTCACAGTAACAGTGCCCACCTCCCCATTCTCACCAGCCCACGCTGCATCTGTGCCAGACAGCAGGAGCACCCTCCAGGCATCCACCAGCCTGCCAGCTCAGCAGGGCAGAACTGGGCAGACCCTAGGACAGTGCTGTGACTGGCATACCACCAGCCTCCCAGGGCAAATGCCCAGTCGATGCCAGCTGCCAGGACTTGGGCAATGACAGGCTGGCTTTGTGGCCTGTGCCCTGGATCAGAGGTTCTCACCAACCGATCCACTAACTCCTAACTTGGCAGTGCCCACCTCCTCACCCCCTGGCACCAGGCCTGACAAGCTGGCCACAAGGTGAAATAACCAGCGAAGTGGGTGACAACAGATACCAGAAAGACAACACACCTGTGCGTTGAAGCACAGAATGGGGCACTGACTCCAAACTGGACTCTCACTGGGATGCCAGTTTCTGAGCCCACTCACCTACCTGCCCCTCTACTCACAGTCCACCAGGCCCTCCCTGCCCAGATGGCCAAGCTTTGCCCCCATCCCCGGGGCCAGCCCCAGGGTCACCAGCCCCAATGATCTCAAACCACTCGCTCCTCACAACGCCCTTTCCCATACACCCCTCTTCACCCCACGCCCTCTCCCACGCAGTCCCGCCCCCGGCAGCAAAACCAACCAAATAAATGAGGAACGCACCATCCCCTGCTCCCACCGTTTGGCCCTCTGTCCCCCAAGAGTCCCAGTTCTCCCTCTAGTCCGCCTCTCTTCCCTTCTCTCCCCTACTCGCCCTTCCTTTCCCCAAGCTCCTCGCTAAGCCCCCTCCACTCGCGCCGAGCCTTCCCTTTCTCACCTAGGGCCGGAATCGCCGCTCCACAACCGGACTCGCGGGTCCGGGGGCGCATGCGCGAGCCCGGCCCCGCGGCTCCATGACAACCCGGTTGTCGCCGGGTGTCGAGCGATCCCCCGCGCGCGCCACCCGGCCTCCGCCCATTTATCCTCCCCCAGCCTCCGCGACAGCGTCAGCCAGCCACGTGACCCGGCTCGGAGGACCCGGCACCATGGAGACGGCGCGCGGCTATCCTAGACGAGCCCTCGGAAGCGTCTGAGGTTCGCGCCTCTCCGGTCGGCGCGGACGTCCCTCGGAAGCCTGCGCTCTCTCCGCGGGAGGCGCTCGTCTCTATGGTTGGTTCCTCAGGCCTGCCGCCATTTTGCACGGGGACCTTGAGCGCGCAGCCACCGGGCGCGGTTTTCCGACAGGGTTTGGAGAAGCCCACCTTGGGCCAGTGAGACCCCCGCGGGGGTGGCTGGCGAATAACTAGCCAAGCTGCTCTCGGTTTGGACGCCGGGATGCCGTTGTGGGGGGCACCGCGTCAGACCATGCCGGCTTGCACGCGAGCCTCGGCGGCCTCAGCCTGAGGGAGGCGGGCCCGGCCGCCCGCTCCCTCACGTGTCGGCCACGCCTGTCGGCCGCGCGCGCCGACGCTGTGTTTTTGCAGCTAGTTCTTGCCGTTCGTGTTCGCGCTGTCACGTTGTCCCGGGCGGCCGTCCAAGCCCTTGGGTTTTTCCAGGCTGCAGTTTTTTCGTGGCGCAGCCCTTGGGGGAGAGTCAGTGAGCAACGCGGCTGTACGGAAAAGGGGCTGCAGTCGGTTGCACTTGGGCTGCGTTGAGTCTTGGGTTAGTTCCCAGATTAGAAATAATACCATCAGGGGTGAAAAAGGACAAGGGTGAGTGTAAGGGTTGCTGACGGTTAGAGGCGAATAACCTGGCCATTAATCCCTAGGATTATTGAATGAAGTCAAATGAAATCAAAGGGAAAAACTCAATTCCTCGCACGATCCGCCGCTCAAGCCCTCAGCAAACACACGTGGCCGATGGCTGCTGCATTGGAGGGCAGATTGTATGTAGCACGTGGCCGGGGTCAGGACAGCGCAGAGAGGTGCGGGCCAGGGGGTTTCTGGTTCGGGCTGCTAGGTCATTCTTAACCCCTCAGCCTTCCAGACACGCGATGGTGATGCATAAGCTCTACGGACAAAAAGCAACACTGCTTATGTTGGGGGCCAGGTGCTGAGGGGACAGTTGTTGGGTCCCTGGAGAAGGAATGCAGACTGTCCATTCACCTCCATGGGGCAAGTTTATTTCCAAAAGGAAAGAGACAGGCGCCTGCAGACACTGGAGGGCAGAGAACTGGATTTTGCGGAGCAAAGGGGTGCTCTCTCGTTTTGTGTTCTTTCATGGAATTGCTGTGGAATTTATATCTTTGGGGTCAGGTCGGATTGGTCATCTGTGACTGATAGTCCTCTCTGCCCCCACCTCAGGCTGATAATCTTTTCTGACCTCCCCTCAGATTCCAGGAAACAGAGCTGTTTAGTTTAAGATGTTAATCAGCCCTACCCCCACCTCTGGTGTTTGTCCTTGAGAGACCTTCCATCCTAAATTTGTCTACTCCAAGCTGCCACCACCTACATCACTAAGGCTTTTGTTTAGGGCATGAAGGGAGGGAGAACAACAGTTAACAGTGATCAAGTGATTAAAATAAGTGCGGCTTTGCACTCGCCTGTGATGCCTTGACACATGAGGTTGGTGCTATGATCATTTCCAGTACATAGACGAGGGCACTGAAGTTTATGCCCATGACACAACTACTAAAACTGTTACAGGGCGGGGAAAGGGCACCCCAGAGCCCTTAAATCTGCTTTTTTTTTTTTAAATGGGCTTGCCATCCACCACATTAAGACAAACATACAAGGCTTTTAATGGAAAGGAACTTTAATTAGGTTATAACATAGAAAAGACAAAGATTATAGTTACTAAGTTAAGCATTTAAAGTTACTCATCTTGAGGGTAAAAGTTTGGCTAAATAGAATTGGCTTAAAGCAAGGCCTAAAAGCTTGTTACAAGTTTAAAGGACATTTTAGTAGAGATTTATAGAAAAGGGTGAGAAAGAGACAAATTTGGGAGGAAAAGAGTAAAATCAAAATTAAGATGAAAGCTGCCATTATTAAGCTCCCACTGGTTTCTCACCCACATCTGTTCCAACCAGTCCAAGACTAAAAAGCAAGTGTGATTTTTTTTTCACATGTCCCTCTGCTCCACGTGCCTCCTCCATGCTTTTACTGCTTTTTATTTTGCTTTTTTTTTCCTGTGTTCTCTCCATTTTTTAATTCCTGCTCAGCTCCACCCACTTAAGGCAGAACTGGGATTTTGGAACTTCATCTTTCCTGGGGACCACCCTGTTACAAAACCAGGATTCAAAAAAAAAAATTTAATTGCGGTAAGGGTGGTTTCTGAAGTACACTGTGCGTGTTTTACGAGCACAGGTTCACACCTCTTGGAGTGTATGTCACCACACTGCCCACCAGCAACTGACCCTTCTGGTAGCCTCACATCCCCATTGGATTTCTTGGGTCTGTTTTATAAACCCCCACCCCTTATTATGCTACATTGCTTCTTTTTGAGGTACAGTAATACTGTCTTCCAGCACCTTAGAATCTGACATGGGTAATAAAGATATACTCTAATAGGCTGTATGAGATTTGTTCAGAGAATTCTGAAAAAATCTAATGTTTCTGTTGGAGGAATAGACCTTGGAGTAAAGTGTTAAGGACAGCTGGAAGTTAGAGATACAGTAAGAAGTGAGTGAAGTGAGAGCATAACACACAGCAGACAAAAGTGAATAAATGAAACCAACAAAAGCATAAGAAGCATTTTAGTCCTCCAAAGATGTGAGGAGTCTAAGTTCCCTAGTAAACTACCATGCTGTAGTAAAGATAAATTTGATAGTAGAACTAAATGAACCAGACCATTACCAATATATTTATAGAATTTCTTTTAAGCTGGGGTCTCCCTGGTGGCATAGGGTGAAGTCTCAGCCCTGTCAAGCTATCAGCAGCCACTGTGGCAGGAGTTCGATCCCTGGCCAGGGAGATGACCCACACGGCATGGCAGACCTCTCCTGTCTCACCCGCTGCTCTCCTCAGCAGTATATTTCTGTAGCTCAGCCTGTTCTGCTCTCCACTCTGTCTCTGGTGAATCCTCTTACCCCCATCTTCTGACCTACACCCCAGTTCTTGTATGCATAAATAAAAAATAAATTTAAAAAATTCTTATTAAGCTACTGTATGGTTCTGTAGACTTAGATTATAGAATAAGCTGAGTTATTTATGAAGATAGATATCGAATATGTTTATATTAGTCAAGCAATGTAAAAAAAAAAAGTTCATTCACCAGAGTTTGTAACGCAGCATCTCTGTTGACAGTTCCCTGGTGTCAAGAGTTTTTTAACCTCTGTTGTCACACTTTTGTTCAGGCTCAACTCTCAGGGAGGAAGGAAGGTTGGGCTCCTAATCACCTTTTCTTGCCATGTTGAGACCTCAGTACCGGTTGTGGTTCAAGACTGATTTTGCCACCACCTGCCGGCAGGGGGAGACCTGCTCCCTCCAATGCTATGCTTACGGTATGCAAAGAGGCTTCCTCTTGGGTCTCCTGTCCTGGAATGCCTGCCACAGGCTAGAGGTCATAAATTGCACCTCTGCACCCTGTCTTCATTTTATCACCTGCCCTGTCCACGTGAGAATTACCGTCATCTGAACTTTATTTGAAGATATTTTAAAGTATGTAATATAGTCTATGATTGCAAATGTTAATACTTAATCCCTTTAATATTTAAAGTTGAATTTGCAATTAAAGTCATTAATTACTTAACATAATTAAAGTTAAAATTATTTAAAAGTTAACATATTAGCAGTGAAAGTATTCAAAAGATCGAGTTTCAAATCCCAGCTCCCATCAATGCCATTTTTTAAAAAATAAACAGGTCCTTTTTTTAAAAAAAGATTTACTTGTGCATACAAGAACTTGGTTACAGGCCAGAGGTGTGGGAGAGGGATGAGAGGATTGGCCAGAGACGGAATGGGAGACAAAACAGGCAGATTGACAGAAATACACTACTGAAGGGTGCGGCGGGCAAGGCTGAAGAGGTCTGCTGTGCCATGTGGGTCACCTCCCGGGCTGGGGATCGAACTTGTGCTACAGTGGCTGGCGATAGCTTCATAGTGCTGTGCCTTAACATCTTGAGTCACCAGGGAGGCCCCTGTCTCATTTATATTTTGGACCTTGTGTGACCATCTGTAAAATAGTTACCCTCTAGTTTGAATCCAGCATTAGTAGTGCTGACTGAGTCACGGTTTTTTAAGAGGGTTTGATGGGTGGTAGGTGTGTGTATGCCCTGGAGTCCCAGGAACGTGCGTTAGTAAGTGGCCTGTGAGTGGTCAGAGGGCTTTATACGTGCAGGTGCCCCACTGGCAGAGCAGAGGTGGGAGATAGCAGCATACACGATCCTTTCCCTTGGCTGTCATGTGACTAGGCGCCTACCAGCCAAGTTGGTTCTTGGCTTTGGATTCTATTCCAGCCTTGCTTTTAAGCTACCCTGCTAGACTTTCCCGTGTTACAGTGGAAATGGTAATGCCACACCCTTTCCTGCTGTGCTGAGAAGGAAGCCAGAGGAGAGCCAGAAGGCCCTAGATATAAGCTCTTGTGTGGAAACGATGCCAGGAATGGAGACTGGGAACTATAAAGGCAAACTGCAAAAAACTCTTCCATCTGGTCTTTTTCTTTTACTCTGAACCTGATAAAGATAGTTGGGGGGGGGGGGGGGAGTGGAGGAGCATGCAGATTTCAACCTAGATAATCTCTCCAAACTAACCAGCAGTTACCTTTTACCTGTTAGAGCCCCTATCTAGGATCATTTTGGTGGAGAGATTTTGAAAGTATCATGTGCTGCCACTGAAGTCTTTGATTTAGACTTAGAGCTATATAAGTCTAGTGACCTGGAAAGCTGTTTGGTTGTCCTTTTCTTCCCTACCATTTGATTTTTTACTTGTAGTTTCTCCTTGGCCTCATATCTTGTCTTACAGGCTCCCCTCCTTTCTCAAAAAAATCTTTGGGTCCCAGCTGAGTTTCCCCAGCATGAGATGACCAAAAGGCATGGAATAGAGGCCACCCCAGCATAAGGCCAGGTGGAACAGGGACTCCAGTGGAACCTGCCACATCGGTCATAGGAAGCTGTCCACAAGCCCAAGGTCAGGAGCAGCCTCCACAAAGACATTAATTATTCCCAAATTGAATACTCTCTATCTCCTGACTGGTTTGCACTGTCATTTCTTGGGTACCTATCTGTCTCCCACAGTGGAATCTAAGTGCCTTCAGGACCGGATTATATCTAATTTCTCCCACAAAGTGAATTCTGCATAGTGGTAACCAACCTGACATTGGTGGGAGCCTGCTCCCTGGAGATTTAACAGCGGGCACGCACATCACTCATAGAGCTCCAGAGGAGGAAAAGATGCCGGTGGCCAGGGGATCGAATCACTTCTTGGGGGACTGGTCGAGGCAGCCTGGAGACCCTGACTTCTGTCAGTTCCCTGACACACTGCTCTTTGCCACCATCAGGCCTTTGGCTCACAACTTTGTGTCGCTGGGGCACATTGGAAAGGACAAAGTAGCTGCTGACAGGTTCCACTCCACGCTTATAGTTCTGGTGAAGAAATTCCAGGTCACCTCTGTTCTCCAAAGCCCACTCCACTCCTCCACCCCAATGGCCAGTCATTGGAGGGTCTTTTCTGTTCTGAGCTTTTGCTCAAGGCACCCTTACGTCCTCCTCCCTGACATTTGATTTAATTCATGGCTTACTCTGTTCCATGAAGAATTGTATAAAGCCTGGTGGTCAGGAGAGATGACGGGTGGTGGCTGTCCTTCGTAGCCACAGACCGGGGACCTTCTCACCCCAGCACTCCTTCTAGCCTCCGAGCTGGGCTGGGCCTTCTGACAATCTCCACTCCACTGGTGGCCAGTGGGACTTGTTCAGTCAGCACCACAACAGGTCAGACGAGCCCAGGTCTTGGGGTGAGGCCTTGCCCAGTTCATCAAAACTGCCTGCTCGATTTGATCTCATCAGATTCTGCTTTCTCTCCAACTGATTGCATCATCCTGGACCCCGAGACTTCACAGTGAAATCTCAAATAGGAGCCTGAAAAGCAAGCAGTCAGTTTCGGAAGAACGCTTAAATAGGAGAGTTGCAAGAGTAGAGAATGGGGGAGGGCACATGTTTTCAAGTATTTTTCTGATCTTGGGGAATGGTCCTTTTGAAAATTCACATGATAAAGAGAGTCCTCTTCGCCTCCCCAGTTTCAAGTGGTATTTAAATTTAAGTTCTCTTTTTCTTAATGTCAGAGAAGCTTCGAGACAGCCCTTACTCACTCTCCAAGGCTTTAGCATGTTTTCCGTCTCTTTCAAAGACAACCATGTCAACACCTACAGTGGAGTGGCGTCTTTACAAGGCAGCTCATTTGCCTAAAACGTCTGGGAAATCACACCCAAAGAAATTGCTAAGAGCATTTTCTTCAGGTGTAAAAAAAGTGCCATTTATTCACCCAGAACTTGGGTTTCTTTGAGAATTGAGTGTCCCTTTTAAGACTTAAAAGGCTTCTTTTATCTGGTGAAATTTCATCCCAGTTGGAACTGTGGGACGGCTGACCTGGAGCCCTGTTGAACTGACAGCCAGCCATATGCAAGAGCGCAGTTCTTTTGGTCTCCTGCTTTGTGGACAGGAAATACAGGCTAACCCACAGCATTTACCCACAGGGGAAATCCAAGAAAATCTGCCTGAATGAATGTCCTGTGCTAATAGTTTAATGCGATTCTCCCTCCAGCACTTTCTGACAGGGCGTGGGGGTTTTCTCCAGTGTCATCACACTTCAGGAGTGAATGTGTCATCCAGGTGCAGGTGTTCTTGGTTGTCCTTTACCTGTTGTCTCCTCATGTCACATATAGCCAAGAAAGCAGATGACAGGTTCCTCTATTACATGGGGAATTACCAAGTGGTTGCCTAGCAACCTACACAGCGCAATCAACATGGTCTCTGTTGTGGAATGCAGAGTGGTTCGCTTGCCTTTCAAGAATGATTGTATTAGCATATTTCTTTGGGGGCTTGAAAAAAATAGGTATGTTTTCCTGGATTTGATGATATTAAATTGGCCTTTTGTATCACTTTACCCCAATATGCCGCTTATAGTGGCCCATTATGGTAAAAAATGACAATTATCTAATCAAATCATTAATACAGCAATTGCTTCCATTAAATTCAATTGAGTGAGCATTTTCTAGATGCCAGAAACTATGCTAGACATTGTCAGAGTTATAAGGATGAACAAGTACGGTCCCAGCCTCAGGGAACATGTATGTTTAATAGGTTTATGAATCCTTCGTTTACACACATGAAACATAGCTATGATTTGTATGTAAAATGAAAATATCTGTACTTAGAAGGGTTCCTTTCCTTTGTGTTTGATCAAAGAATTTTTCGCTTTCATTTAGGCTCCTGCCTTTATAGCATACAGCTGCAATCAGTTTAAAAAGCTGCAATCAGTTCAAAATCACTTTTAAGACACAGCTCTTATTGGAATCTCAGTAATTAGCAGCTCTGAGCCCACTCTTGTTGGAGGACAACACGGCTAGTGTTGTCAGAGAGGATGGTGCTACCCTGTGTCTGAACTGCAGTCTTTCTGCATAATTGCTGCCGAGCGCTCACAGCCTCCCCGCCTCTATTTTACACACTCCAGTTTGAAGTCCTTGCCTTTGTCCACTTTGCAGCAGTGCCGTCAGCTCCTCGCCGCTTAAGGAGGGGCTTGGGAATGTTCTAGAGCTTGCATTACAGAGCCCTGGATCACTGGGCCTAACCTCTTTCCCATGGGGGAGACATTGCGGTGCAGGGCCTGGGGTTCGACTGGCCCCTTTCCCTGCAGTGGGTCTGTCTGTGGGTTGGTTTGGCGTCTTTTCTTCTCGAGAAGGTGCCAGGGCGTGGTGTGCAGTCCTGTGCAAATCGTTCACTGTCATTCTGAAGTGCGCTAGACCCACAGAAGGGACTCCACAGAGAGAAGAGCATGCTCTGTGGGTAGTGCCGCCACAGCGCTAGAATTCTCCTCGACCACCTTCTATTGTCACACTTTGGTTTCTCTACTTGCCCTCCCAGAACCAGGGCAGCGTGTACATCTCGTTCATTTGCTCAACCATTTAGGTCCTTCAACTGTCTTGCCATTCTCCAGAAATCATTCAGCCCTTTAGTCTTCACGCAGAGTACCTGACCTTTGCATCCAGACCAGAAGTCAGGCAGAAGGACGGGGACAAGGGAGGAGGGGCTGGGGAGCCCAGATACTACTGTTTGGGTGGTTTCCCGACACTTCCTCCTTTCGTCCTCATAACATCTTGTAGGCGCCCCTCCTGGCCTTTCCACAGTGGTGCTCAGGGAGCACCGAGCTGCACTGCTCCAGGGAGCGCTGACACATGCTGCTCTCAAGGCAGCTTTCACCTCGATCATACCTACCAACATGTGCTGTGGACTGTGGGCCTGCTAAGGGTCAAGGACACAGTAAAGAATAAGATACCGCCTCCAGCCCTGAGCTGTTCACAGTTCAGCTTGTTAAGTGCTGTGATGAAGACGTGGGAACACAGAAGATCAGTAAATGCAGGTGAAGAGTAGGGGCTCAGGATAAGATATGTAGAAAGTCATCAAACTCGATACCAGAAGTTGGCAGTGAAGGGAGGCCTCTCTGTTTACCTTTTAAAATGGGCCTAGGGCAGAAAAATCTATTTTCCTTTGATGCTGGCAAATCCTTTATTGCTCTAATCAAAATCCCTGATGCTGCCGTTTATCCCATATTTCCTCTCGTTCCAACTCAGTTTAAATAGCAAAAATCTCCTAATAACCTAGCCACTCAGAAGCCTTCGGCAAATCATAGCTGGTGCTCTGCCCTAACATCAAAAAAGAGCCGCTGCTTTTCTTCCCACCTCAAAACCCTAGAGCTAGACCTCTCTAGCTGCTGACCTAGAAACAGTTTCTTCTAGGGCCCCTGAGAAGGGTGGGGGGAGGCGGGGCAGCCCGCTCCAGGGAGGTCTGTCCAAGATTATTGCACTTGAAGCCTCTCATGCCACCTTCCCCAGAGACTGGATTTTGGAAATCAGATGGTATGTGGAAGAGAGGAATGAGGTAAAGCGCTTCACCATACTCCACTACCATATTTCACCAGCCTGTGGGTACCAGTGAGGTCATGTTCACATCCAAACCTAAATTTCACTGTCTCTGAACCCACACTGAAGGTCTGTAGAAGTTTTTACCTGACCCTTTCCCGCTTCAGCCTTCCTGGGTTGTTTCTAGGAGGTCCCTGCGGTATCTCCAGTAGTTTGTGGGTAGGTCCATCATGTTCTTCCACTGCTGTGTCGTCGTTAGTCTGCTCTCACACCCGTGAAAGGGGTCCCTCGCAGGCACACGTGCTCTCTGCATGTCTGTCTGACGGCCATCGCGCCTGGTGCTGAACGCAGCCTTCTTTCCCAGGGTTTTGAGGCAGCAGTTTGCCAAAGGGGAGGGGAGCGGTAGGGACAAAAGAGCTTTTCATGGGCTGGCGGTGCTTGGCTGGGCTGTATTCCAGCTGCTGTATCTCCAGTTGCTCAGGCTTACGTCATTACTCCCCTTCTGTTTATCACCCTCGCTCTCCCCTCACTGGGCTGGGATGGATGAGTCTTCCGGACCAGGAGGGGACACGACAGCTCATCAGTTCCTTCCATGACATGCTTTCTCCCCAAGGGCCTCTGAATCCAAACAGAACATCTCCCACAAAACAAAACAAAACCCAACCCCTTCTCCATCAGTGAAAAATAATGAAAGTGTGCCCCTCAATGCAGATAAATACTAGTACGAGGGGTGGGGGGGGGAGCGGCGGGAGGGGCGGGGAGGAGGTAGCGGTGATGTGCTGTCAACTCCGTCCCACAGTTCATAGGGGGAGGGTTGAGGGTTTTTACAGGTACCTCTTGTTTCCAACCTCTTATTACAGAGTTAGAATGTAAACATTTCCCAGCTCATCAGCAGCCTGTGAGAATGCCATGCGAGAAGAAATGAGCAAGGGTTACAGTCCGACACTTCAGGTTGTTAGCATTGTTTTTTCAAAGGGGCTTCTTGCTATATGTTTTTTTCTGCACTTAAGAATCATCCTTCGGGCCTCCCCTGGTGGCGCAGTGGGTTAAGCAACGCACTATGATGCAAACCGCAGCCACTGCAGCACGAGTTCGATCCCTGCTGCCGGCCAGGAGGGGACCCACATGGCACAGCAGACCTCTCCTGCTGTGCCCGCTGCTCCC
>JAGFMF010011747.1:2481689-2509763 GCA_019455555.1 Galemys pyrenaicus | reverse complement strand
TCTCTGTGGTGAATCCTCTCACCCCCCTACACCTCTGGCCTGTACCCCAGTGCTTGTATGCATAAATAAATAAATCTTTAAAAAAAAAAAAAAAAGAATCATCCTTCCCCTCCCTGCTCCACTCCCACATGACCAACCAACACAAAACCAACTATTTAGAATGAGACCATGGAAAAGGCAAAAATCGAAATGGAATTGCCCCAAAAGTAGACGACACCGCACGGTGGACAGAGCTCTGAGCGTGGCATCAAAGGTCTCAGCCAAAGCCAGGCTCTGTCACCAACAAGCCCAAGTGCCCCACGAGAGTCCCTTAACCTCTCTGAGCTGCTGTTTCTCAGTCCTGGAATGGGGCCAGGATTGCATCTGCCCCCCTCCCAGGGTGTGAGAATGGGATGAGATAATGTAGGTGAAAGTGTTTAGAGGACTGTGGGTCCCTGACGCAGGCTGGAAGAAGTCACAGCAGCTCAGTCACAGCCACGTGCCTTTCTCTAGGCCAGGGTCTTTCCTGGAGGTGGCTCTCTGCCCACACGTCATGTGTTTCTGGAACAAATGTCAAGTCTGGAACTGACAACCCATCCTGTTCTGTCGTCTTGTCTTACGGCACCGCAGGGGGCACTCCAGTCTGGCAGGGCCAGTCCTGCAGCGTGGCAGAAGGGCGGTGGCTGTGACTCCATGAGCCTGTGAGTCTTCTGCGCGTCAGCGCCCTCCTCCCGCAGAGCCCGACTCCTCTGAGCTGCTTTTTGTCTCAGAACCAACAATATCCTTCATGTGCGAGCATTGGTGATGCAGTGTGTCTGAAAAGAATATTTCACTATACTCTCTGGGCTTTTTTCTCCATCACAGACACTCATCAAGTTTTGAAGCTGGTACTTTTTTTGATCTTTCCAGAAGGCTCCACGTATGCACAATTATCAGTTAAAACAGGCAAAGCAGACCCCCTGCCCCTGCTGGGGACCCATTCACCATTGCCGCAAAGATTTATTTGTTTGTTTATTTTAAAGATTTATTTATTTATGCATACAAGCACTGGGGTATAGGCCAGAGGTGCTGGGGGGGCAAGAGAATCCACCAGAGACAGAGTGGGTAACAGAACAGGCAGATTAACTGAAGCACACTGCTGAGGGGAGCAGTGGGTGAGGCAGGAGAGGTCTGCTGCGCCATGTGGGTCCCCTCCCTGGCCGGCAGCAGGGATTGAACTTGTGCTGCAGTGGCTGTGGTTTGTTTCATAGTGCGTTGCTTAACGCATTGTGCCACCAGGGAGGGCCCACTGAGAAGATTTATTATGGTAAAAAACGCAGTGCTACATTGTGTCCTGGCCTTGGAAAGCCCAGCCTGGGTCACTAAATGGTCATGACTTTGACTAAAAAGGTATCTTGGCGTGACTGGTCTCTACCATAGAGCCAGCTCCCTGCCGTGAAGCCACCTCTTAATCCTGGTGTCCTTCACCCATCTCCCCAAATTTGGCCAAACCCATGAGCCTAAATGAAGCTCTCTATATTGGGTAATTATTGAGATTACGTTTGTATGTGGATTAACTTGTTTTTTGTTTTCTTTTTTTTAAGATTTTAGTTCGCTCTGATTTTGACAGACTCTGTTGATACAGAATCATGTCCCATTGTCTATCATTTCCCACTCAAAACCTTGTCCCTTTTGCTGTTTCTATAGAATCTTGCCACTACACATCTGTGGCTTATTGCTTACCCACTCATGGCTCCTTTGCTGCCCCCCCTGGTTTGGGTCTTGAGGCTGCCCCCAAGGAAGATTTGGGTTCAGGCAGATGGAGGGATTGCTGTCACCTCCCAGTTCCCCCAGCTGGCTGAGCTCCAGTGCTCCTCTGCACCCCTCCCAAACTCTTCTATAATCTTCCTCCCTAGCACCGCCCCTCAGGCTGGAGTCCCATCCCAGCAGTCAGTGCCACCCCACTAGGTACCCCACAGCTGCGTTTCCAGCCTCTGTCTGATGCAGACCTAAGGGCCTCCACACCCACACTCAGAGCCCCCAGGACAATGTAGAGAAAGCCTGGCTGTCGAGGGCTTCCAGCCACATCTGTACAGTTACAGCTGTACCTCCATGCCCTCAGGACTTGGCCGAGATTGGCAAATACCCCCACTGGAACAGGACCTAAAAACAGAATTCTTCATTTCTGGGACCTGCCAGTGGCCTGGAAAACAAGTCAGCAACTCACTTTATGTCTTCTTTAAGGAACTATAGAAATAGAGTTTTATGGTCTAAGTTTATTCTAAGTTCAAAAAGCCAAGTATTCTGTTACCACTGTTACTTGTTTCAAAACCCCTCTTTTGCCATTACCTTTAGTCAGCAAAGGTGGTAGAGACTGGAAACACATAAGATCTCTAGCAAATGGGGTCTCCCTGGTGGCGCAATGGGTTAAGCAACGCACTATGAAGCTGACTTAAGCTGACGCAGCTGCTGCAGCACAAGTTTGATGCCTACCAATGCCGGCCAGAGAGGTGACCCACATGGTGCAGCACACCTCTCCTGCCTCACCCACTGCTCCCCTCAGCAGTGTGCTTCAGTTAATCTGCCTGTTCTGTTACCCACTCTGTCTCTGGTGGATCCTCTCACCTCCCACACCTCTGGCCTGTACCCAGTGCTTCTATGCATAAATAAATAAATCTTAAAAATCTCTAGCAAATAAATCCAAACATCACTTCCACATAACATGCAACTTCTAGAAAAAAATGGAACCTCAACAAACATCAATCAATATCAGGCAACAAAGGCATGTAAAGACTGAAGAAGACTGTGGCGCAGTGTTTTTAAGAGGATAATATTTTATGTAGCCAGTATTTGGCCAACATAGCTATGTGTTGCTATTGTTTTCTCATGTGGGTGATATGAAATTATAATGAGATGGTTTCTGAATCTTAACAGATGGCGCTTGACCAAGAAGAAGAATCTTCATGTGCTTTGATTAGTCAGTAAGCAAAAGTAAAAGCAGTTCTTCTCTGCCCATCGGTCTAAATTTTCATTGATCTATCACCATACTGCAGAAGGATCTATGAGTTTTGTACTGGATTAATTTTAGATTAATTTATCTGGACAGCAGCCCCACAAACATATTTTTTCTGGGACCTGGCTTAAAGGTGGCCCTTTTGATTTTAACCTGGTCAATAGTGTCATGGTTTTCAGATACATTAGAATGTGAAAAAGAACTTAAAAGGTAAGAAGACATACTATACTTTAATGCCTTAGAAGACGGAACTCTTTCTTTCTCTCTTAAGGTTCTAATCCTAAGCTGGCAAGATGCTCTGTTCCACATGGTCATTCAGGGATCCAGGTTCCTTACAATTTCTCTGCAACCCTCTAGGGTGTCATGCTCACTTGCATGGTCGAAGTTGGATCTTAGGCAAGCACATGTTCTTGTGCTTGAGTCAGTCAGGAGGGAGACCAGTGTGCATGAATGAGACCCACCATTCTAAAGCATAGGTTTGGTCATCTTTTCTGTTCATATAGTACAAATTTAGTCACATGGTCATAGCTAGCTGCAAAAGATGATGGGAAATGCTATCTCCTGCTGGGCAGCCATGGACCCAACCACAAATTTGCTCCTGTGAAAGAAGGGGAGGAGACTGCTGGTAAAACTGATAGTCTCCATATCAAAACCCATTTCAATGAACCATCTCAGTTGGTAGTTTATCCTAGAGACAGCTAAGAGAGCTTTTGTTTGTCAGCTGGAGATTGATTGGGACAATCATGGCCAGGCTTTGTACTGCCATTCAGGAAAGTCTTCTTTCTACTGTGGCCTCACACCTTAATAGACTTAACAATAGTAAGCCCTTTTGGGTTTAAAGAAGGTGGTAGCTACCTATTGTCTTTCATCATTCAGAATCCTTCCACCTGTCTTTCTGTAGCTATAACTGACTTTTCTCTTGGGAACCCCAATTTTTCCATTTTCTATGTCTTGCGTACAAAACTGTATCCACTCCCAGACCCAAAGGTGGGCATGTGGCTGCAGTCTGGCTAATTGGGCCATCTCCTTCCCAGGCTCTGATGCTTTGCTTATTGACAGACCCACACCAAATCAGAGCCACAGAAGTGCAATGAGACTTTGGCTGAAATTGCAGAAAGCAAAATATGTCACATTTTTCTTCCGTAGTTCTAAAACTGGGAATATAAGGCTGGAGCTCTGGCCATGATGTTTATACAAGAAGACAATGTGAAGTAGTGTAGAACCAAGAAATACCGATAAAACCAAGTCCTGGGGATAGTGAGTCCAGCTAGACCTGAGCCAGCACTGTGCCTATCTTAGGTTTTCTTTACGAGATGGTGCTCATTCCCCCACCCCTCTTACATCATTTAGAATTGAATTTTCTGTCAGCACAACCAAAGAGCACTACCAGACACAAAGGCCATCTTGGCCTCTTATGGATAGAGTGAACATCCCCTTGGAGCTTATATGCCCAGCACTGACCGTGGACCCCCTTGCAGCCACTGACGGGTGCCCCTCCTCACCCGTGGCTCTCAACCAGGAATGATTTTGCCCCCCGGGGATTCTTGGCAATGTCAGGAGGGCGTTATGATGGTCGTGATGGAAGAGGAGAGGGAGGGGGTGCCACTGTCACCTTGTGCAGGGAGGCCAGGCCTGGACCTCACAGCCTGTAATACACAGAGCAGCCTCCAGGGCAAAGAATTATCCCGTCCCAGTGTCCTTGGTGCTGAAGTTGAGAAGATGGGCTCCAGGTGAACTCAGATGCTCTGGAGTTGCCCCCCCCCACCCATTGTAAGCATGCTGGGAGAAACTGAGGCTCCCTGGTAGACCTGTGTTCCCACCTGGGAAGGCCTCCTGAGGCCCTCCTGAGCTTGTCATTCAGGCAAAGGAACAGCAATTCATTCATGACTAAGCTCTTCGGGAAAGTGACCGAGTGTTGTCACTGCATGTGGGGGTTGTGACGGCTTCTTGGCTCCAGGGTCTCGGAGAGAGGCATGGGTGGTGACAGGGATTTTATTTAGGGCCTAGCGTCCTTTAAAGAGTGTTAGGAGCTCCATTTTCTGACAGACTGAAAAGCTAGGCTTCTTTAAGCTTGGAATACCACTGTCATCCTCAGCACAATAAATTCTTTTTACTGAGGGCTCTACTCCCTGGAGCCTCTGTGCTAGGAAAGGCAGATTTTTCTAGAAGCTGTGACTGTTGACTGCTTTCCAGGCTCATGTGCCCATTGGCATTCCAGTCCAGGCCTCTGCTCTGCTGGGTCCTGGCTAAGAGCTTAGGGGAGGGGGCTGGTGTGGGACCCAGAGGCGCCAGCTCCTTCCGGGTCCTAGTGCCTTCTCTCCTGGGCAGCGCTATACAAAGTTTGACTCCTAAAAAAGGACAGAGTTAGTTCCAAATCTGTGCAGGGACAAAGAGAGGGGCAGCTCAGAGGGAGTCATTTTTTCCCAGTAATCAGAAATAAGACACGTAAGGGACTGCTCAGACAACAGCTCCAATGCCCCTGGGGAATTTCAAATTTTTAAGCAATCCTCCCCCAGCCCCCTTTGCCCTGCCCCTCCCTGCTGTGCACAAAGCTGGGGAGAGGAGGGAGCCAGCTTTCATTCGGGGCTTAGCCATCTCCTCTCAGGTACCTTTTCTCCTGCTTGGGCAGTCACAGACCTCAGGCCTCGCCCCCTCCACCCCCAGGCTGAAGTCAAGACTCTGAGACTGGGACTGGGTGAAGAGTTCAGAGGGTGTGGATGTTTGCTTGGGGACAAGGAGTCCTTTTTCTTTCTTTTTCTTTTTTTGTTGTTGTTATTGGTGTCATTTCCAGACAGTTAGGCAGGAAAAGAATAGTAAACATTCTTCAGTTCTGAACAGAAGCTGAGAAGGAATTTTCTTCAGGAACCTCCCTGTGGGTTCTGGGGGTGGGGGATATGGGGGGGGTAGTAGGTGGGGAAGCTGAGGCTTGACTCCGTTGAGATGCTGGCTGGGATGCTGGGGAGCGCTGGGTTGTCCTGAGTGCGGAATGTGGTCCATTTTGCTTGGCTCCATCCCCTGAGCCATTCAGCAAGGGAGGCCTTTCCTTCCCCCAGGCCAACTGCCATTGCTTCTCAGGCTCAGGTGTGGTGATTTTGTACCACAGACGTTACCATCATGCAGAGATTTAAAGCGTCCAGGTGGAGGTATGAAGGACACCCTCATCTTCCTTCAGAGAGGGCTTCCTCCTCCTGCCCTGGTTAAGGGGCTGCAGGCTTCCAGGGACTGGGGTGTGTTATGCTTTTGTCCGTGTTCTCACCTGACTGCCTCCTCCCGATTTGCTGGCTGCTTGCAGATTGATGGGAGAGATGGGAGGCTGGGATTGGAAGGGAAATGGGGGGGGGGGGGAACCAGCGCAAGTCTCCTTGACCTCAGCTGTCAACTCCCTAGGCCAGATGGTAAGCACTGCTTCCTGGGGAGTCTCCTAAGTTCTTCCAAGGCTCCATCTCTGAGGCATCTCCTGAAGTTCTCATCTCCATTAGAGATAGTGACTTTAGGCTCCATTATCAGCTCCCACTTCTTCCTACGCAGGTCCATTTGCCCCTGTAGGAGGCGCTACAGATCCTCTCTCTCCCAAGGCCCTGGGGGAGGCTGCCCTAATTCCAGTACAGGCTCTCTTCTTGGTACCCACCCATACCTCTCCCACCCAGGTTCTTAATAGCTTCTGGAAGCCTCCATTCTGAGGCTTGCGATGGCAGTAATGGTGTTCCTGACCCCACTGGGGTAGAACTCACAACAGCTTTACTCTCTGATTTCCTTTGCTTCCCGCTCTCCACATTGTGATCCTTTACACTGTTGACTACTCAGGGGCCCAAATGCCCTGCAGCTGGTTTGCCATTATTCCTTTGTACTTGGCGCTCTAGGAGTCTGTCTCCTGCTTGGTGCTCTCTGCTGTGCCGTGGTAGACAGCTTCCAACGTGGCTGCCCGGTCATCCGCCCCTCCTGACGTTCACTCTGTTGTGCAGTTCCTCCTGCCCCAAGTATAGCCACCTGCTACTGCAGAAGGGATGGTGCTTAACTTCAGAGACTAGTCACTGGGGTTTGAATGTGAGAAAGACAGGTAGAAGTCCTGACCTTCCCTCTGTACCGCCCCCTCCCCTTTCCCTCCCCTCCCCTTAGCTAGGACTGTGGCCCCCTCTAGGAGCAGCAGCTCTACAGATGTAGTCAAGAGGCGTGTTGGGTTACAGCGATCCTGAAGCCCAGCGACTGGTGTCCATATAAGGCGAGAGCACAGACAGCCGTGGGGGAGAAGGCCATGTGAAGAGTGGGCAGAGTTTGTGATGCTGCCACAGCCAAGGAGCATGGGGCCAGCAGAAGCTGGAAGAGACAGAATCCCCTCGAGCCTTTAGCAGGCGTGTGATGCTGCCGATGCCTTGATGTCAGACTTCTGGCCTCCAGAACTGTGAGAGAGAAATAGTGGTTGCTTTAAGTCATCCCATTTGTGGTACTTTGTTAGGCAGCCCTAAAAGAACAAAATCACAGAGACATCATGACCCTCCTGTTCTTTCTGAGTCACTCATCAGGAGGAAGCAGGCTGCCAGGTCCTGGGGCAACTCAGGCAGACCTATGGGGAGGTCCACACGACCAGGAACTGAACCTCTTGTCGACAGCTGGCACCAACTTGCCCCCATGTGAGTAGGCGCCCATGGCCCCAGCCGAGCCTTCAGATGATGGCGGCCCCATCAGGTACTTGACTGCTACTTTCTAAGAGACCTCGAGTCAGCCGTACCCCAACTTGAGTCAAGCAATGCCCGTTTATTATAGATAGTGAACTAATACATGTTTATTATTGTTTTAAGCTTCTAGGTATTGCAGCCACAGGTAACTAGGACTGACGTCTTTCATACTAAAGCCTTAGTGTAACCTGAACACGTCATCGTCCTCACATATCACTTGTGACAGTCAGGCCCTATTCTCTGGGGATGTTTCCAGCAACGGGCTCTAAGAACATTTGTAGTGAGCTCTGCCACTGACTCATTACAATGAGTACCTTCCACGTGCCAGGTACTCTTTGGGGCTGAGGAGATAGCTTTGGGCAGCCCTGCTTGTCCACACCTGTTAGTAGACAGGGAAGGTCAAGGACTGTGCTTATTTGCAGAGGTAGGAGGAGGAGAAGGCTTCAGTGGTGTCACCCTGCAGAGACAGGAAGAGGACCACACTCAGGGGTCTTGGGAACAGTGGGAGGTAGAGCTGGAACAGGATCCAAATAACCTGTCCTGGTCTTGGAGCGCCTGGATCAGCCTCTCTGCAGAGGCCATAGACTCGAATCCCGCTGGGACATTGTTCTTTGCACAGGTATCTTTGTGGAAAGATGGGGGCCTGAAACCCCAGGATCTTGTTTCGGCTCTGCCCCCCTGGCTACGGCATTCCCTTTCCCTCTGAACAAAAACACAGCAGCAGTTTCCTCTGAAACGAGCACAAGCCTGAGGGTGATGAGCTCAGCCCTCCCTTCCATTCCAGCTCTGAGCCCTCTTCATGCGGTGTTTTCTAAAGAGGGTGGGTCAGAATTTGTCACCTGTAGCAATCTGGGCTGGCCTCCCGAGCTTGATCTCACACTTTGTGGATGAGAGTAGCCCCCACTTCAGGAGAGTAGGATTCAAGAACCAGGTAGCGGGCACCACTCACGGGCCACAGATCTGGGGCTCTAGCCATAGAGAGCCTGTGTCCACCTGCCTCTGACTGGCCTCTGTGACCAGAGGCAGGCGGACATGGATGTTTAGTCTGTGAGTATGCGACCCAGGCATTGTGCCTCCAGGAATCCCCTTGGACGGGGGGAGCTGGGGAGACACTGGGGGCAGACACTCTCTGGGCTGCATGGAGTGGAGAGGGAAGAGAAGGGCGTCTGATGCCAAACTGGCCAGGTTCAGAGCCCAGCTTCCCCGGATGCTCCAAGTCTCAGATTCCTCATCTGCAAAATAGGGCTAACGTCATGGTCATTCTTGGATCGATTGTAAGATTAATGAGATAGATATATGTGAGGTTTGTGGCAAGATCATTATGTTTTTTCTGTTAATATTGTTGCTGTTACTCTCCCTCCATGGTTTCTGGACTCTTTTACCTGGCCAATATTTGAAAAGGAACAAATTTAAATGAAACAGGTGTATCATCAGAGACAAAAGGCAGGGAAATTTGTGTCTGGAAGATTGTCTTCCTATTTTGGGAGGGTTTCCTTTCCAATTCTAAGGCAGCTCCCTGTGTAAGGTGATGAGTGTGATTAATTGCAATTTCTCTCCATGAATGAGCCTTCTACCCAGATGAAGCAGTTACCTATAGTGTCCACGAGATGTCGCTATCAATCACGCTTTGATTACTTGCAACTAAAGCGATACTTGGCGTGGAACTCATGACTAGACTCCCTTTCAGAGACAAGAGGTGCCAGGAGCTGGGCGTTTTTCAGCAGCAGCCTTTGATCACCACGTCACTACACTGAGTGGGTGGGGGGGGGGAGGACTCTGGCGATCGGGGGTGACTCAGCCTAGGTGACCCGGGTGCAGAGATGGAGGGTCCACTGCTTCCCAGTTAGGTGCACAAGCCCCCGTGTCTTATTGTGTGTGTCAGAGACTTCGTGGGGATGGAGTGGAGCCTGGCCTCCAGGTCCCTAGGGACGGCCACTTCAGGGGATGCGATTTGCAGAAGGGAGGCCCTGTGACCCTGGAGGCCCCTGCTGCTCTCCCTGGAAGCCTGACCGGTGGTGGCAGCCAGCTCTCGGATCTCCAGGCTGCCTTTCTGAGGACTGCGGTTTTGGGGCAGGAGCCATGGAATTAGCAGCCTTCACCAACACATGAGAAGGTGCTGGGAGAGCCAGCCCCTGGGGGAGGGCTCCGTCCTAGCCCCTGCTTCCGCGCAGGAGCGCCCTATGGCTCCTGGGGAGACTGAGCTGTGGGAAATAGACCGCCAGCCATTACTAATTTCTCTACCCAGTGCCACGTTTACCTACTGTGACGCTGGACTTAGGATGAAGCCCTGGCATGCGAGAAGCTGCGGTGTCTCCAGCCTCTGCTATCTCACCTGAGCAAAGGCGGGGGTTCCTCGTCTGAAGAGGGCTCGAGTGGATGCAGTAGATGCCCAGGAAGCTCATTCCCTTCTTAGATTTCTCAGAGCTTTCTGGAAGGGGCCAGCACGGCTTGTCGTAAGGCAGGCTCTTTCTTTTCTGATGAAGAGGAGCTTCCATGATTCCTTTGGCCATGCTCTCCACTCAGCATGGAGCTATCTGCCCCAGGGCCCAGCTTGCAGCACTAGGGGGGCCTGCGCTGGGAAGCTGGGGGCAGTCAGTGCCACAGACAGCAGCTGTTTCCTCCCCTGGGAGGGCATCTGGGAGAGGTGGTGCCTCCCTGCACTGCCTTTGCACCCAGGTGGTCATTGAAGAGAGGCCTAGGAGTTAGGGTGCAGCTTTCCAGCCTCCCATTAGTCAGGGGAAGCTTCCAGGGCAGGCTGGACCCCACTCCCTCCGAGATGGGAAATAGCAGGAGGGAGGAGGATGAATATGGAGCTGCAGTTTTGTTTTGTTTTGTTTTTTGGAAAGCTCTTGGGGGTTGGGAGAGGACAGGCAGAGGCAGTCTGGTTGAGTTTATTTTTATTGCTTTTTAAAAATCACGTGAGTGATTGATGTTCATTGAAAAAATATAGAAAACACAGATAAGCCAAAAGAAGACAACAAAAATCATCTGTTCACATCTTGGCAAATATCCTCGTTCTGTGCTTGCAAAGAGAATACTTTTGTTCATTAATGAAATGTTCTCTTACTGAACACAGCTTTAAAATGTGCTTTTTTTCTTCTTCTTTGTAATAGAACAATATTCGAGGACATCTTTGCCGGCCAAAAGATAAGCTTGCTTCATTTCTGTGATGCTGTTGGTTCTGCGGGGGGGTCTGGTGGTTGGGGATTTCACAGTCATCCTGCCTCCCTCTTCTCAGCAGAAATGATCTGAGCACAAGCACCCAGCTGGGGCAGGGCTTGGGTCCTCGGCAGCTCCAGAAGGTTTGAGACCAGCCAGACACAGGGCTGTGCTAGAATAAAGACCTGAGATGACCTTGACCGCTTGGGCAGAGCCATAGGGAATGGAGGGCGCTGGCCCTTCCTGAGTGTCGGGGAGCTGCAGCTGGAAGCTGGGGCTGTGGGGGTGGTCAGGGCCCTGGGGCCAAATACCGCCCTGGCTCTGTCACCCACCAGCTGGGACATCGAACAAATGACGATCCTTGTCATCTGTTCCACTAATAATAGCTACTAAGCATGTTCATGTTCATGTGAGGCTTAAAGGAGAGACTCTAGGTTAGAAGTGTGACGCGGTAGCTGCTTAAATACTGTCCCTGGTTTCAGAATTGTTGTCGGTCTTCTCAATACTGTAGGCTCCCTGCCCCACCGTTCCTTCTCACCCACCTTCTCATTTCTCTCACCTTGCTGCTTCCATGCTTTCTCTTCCCTTCCCTGCCGCCTCCCCACCCCTTGAAGGGGGTGGGTGAGCTGCAGTAATCGTGCCCCCCACAGGAGGGCAGCAAGCCCCTCCGGAATGGGGGAAGCCGCCCTCTGCCCCTGCAGCCCCCATCTGGGTCCAGGAGGGGTGCTGCCAGAGAGGGTCCCACTGTCCTCAGGCTGAGCTGGCCAGGCCTCCTGACTGTCCCCCACCCAGTAGGCGGCAGGTGGCAGGCGGTAGGCAGCAGCGGGGTGAGTGACTGTTGTAAGCATCCCCCAGCAAACAGGGGAGCTCTCCAGGTCTCCCAGGTGCTAAGGGGCTGGGTCTGCTAGAGAGAATTTGAAAGGGGTGGGGGAGATGTGAGGGCTCCTCTCTTCCAGAAACCCAGCCAGCTCCAGAGAGCAGAAGGGGCAACCCCATCCGTTCCTGGGGGCAGCCCCCGAAAATGGACCCCCTAGCCTTTGGAACACCCCCGAAGCTGAAGTGAGTAAGTGGGAGCTGCAGAAGCACAGTGCTCAAGCTTGCAAGTGCTGGTCTGATGGGGGTCTGGCTTTCAGCCCCCTAGCACTTTCCAGCAGTGTGACCTGGATGCAGTCACTTAACCTCGCTGAGCTTCCTTTTTCCGACTTACAAAGCAAAGAGGCTCCTATCTGGCAGAGTTTGTGAAAACTAAGTCAGGTGATAGACGTAAAGCACGTGGCACTCTGAGCGATCTGTGGCAGCGAGAGTTAGTCCCATCATCTCCAGGTGAGTCGGCCTGGAGGGCTGGGAGACAGCCTTGCGTGGGAGACAAGCGTGTGCTTCCCAAGTTCAAAGCTAGCGCTGCAGGTGTGGGTGGCTGGGACCTAGAGGGGGATAATGTCAGGGCAGGGGAGGGTCTGGAGCGGAAGGGTTTACAAACCTACCTGCTCTGAAGCCAGGGAAGGTAAGATCCTTCACCCTGTGGTTAAGGAACCTGTTGGTGGGTGCATGGGCACCTCCCTTCCCCAGCTGCCTGGAAGTCGCCCCCTGCTCCTAGAGCGCAGGGCGAGGGTCTTGGCCATGCAGTAGGAAGAGGCAGGCGCCTGGACCTGTGTGCGCGTGCGCGGAAGCGCACAGAGCGGGCCTCCTTAACTGGAGCTGCTGGAGTGGTGGGTCACTGCCTGGCTAGCAGAAGGCCTCTATCTGGTGGGTAGCGGGTGTTGGGGAGGGGCTCTGTGACCTTGAGCATCGAAGGCCCTGGTGGCCAACTGGGTCCACCCTCCAGGGAAGCAGGTGCCCCCACACCGGCAGCCTGGGCGCCTGGCCAGGCCTCCTTCCTGTGGCGCCGCTAATGGGAGTCGTGTCTCCAAGGACAAAGGGCTGTGCCAGTGACTGTTGGTGGGTGATGGAGAGTGAGAATGTGTCTGCCTGTGTTCTTTTAACTTCTTCAGGAAGGTCACCCAGGGGTTTCCATTACGAGCGCTCTCAAGCCCAGTACAATTTTCTCCTACAATTTAACCCGCTGCCTGGCCAGCCTCCAGTGCGCTAGCTGCTGACAACCGCCGTCTTTGCAATTGATTTCCTGGAAGCGGGGCCCAGCCAGCACCGCGTGACGGATGAGTGCAGGGGGACGTCTGTCGGTGCCCGTCTGCCCACGCGGGGTGCCCGCTCTGCTGTCCGCCTGGGGTGCCCGCACCTGGAGAAGCGCACACACCTGTGCGCAGAGGCGGAGACCCCCTTGCACTGAGCGACACTCCTTCTCCGGCCCTGGGTGTGGTCTGCTTGGGGGACGGTGGGGCTGCCACTTTCTGACCGCGAGGCATCCTGGGTTTTGTGCAAGCGCCACTTAGCCTGGGACCTCTGACCCGCGCTCCCCAGAGAGATGAGGTCCACGGACCGAGTGAGGGCGTGAGCGGAAGGGGAGTGTTGCATCTTCTGTTCCATCCCCAAGTAGGATATTCTGCAGAAGTTTTGAAAACAGATGAGGGTGCTCTGTGTGTTCACGTGGGCAGTGCCAGCGTGCGCCTGTGTCCTGAAGGGGGAAATTCTCAGAAAATTGGAGTCAGCATGATCCCATGTATGTAAGAGCAAAGAAAACCAACTATCTTGGCATCATATGAAAGTGTGTGTGTGTGTGTGTGTCCCAGAAAACACCTGGGACAAAACAGCAACTGCTAACACAGTGTACTGCTGGGGAAAACTGATACTGCTTTGTTAATGAGACTTTTAAAATATTAGTTTTTTTTTTTTAATAGCTAGTGTTTTTTTAAAGGATTTATTTTACTTATGCATACAGGAGCTGGGGTGTAGGTCAGAGGTATGGGGGGTGGGAGGGTTCACCAGAGACAGAGTGGGGAACAGGTTGATCCACTGACACACACTGCTGAGGGGAGCAGCGGGTGAGGCAGGAGAGGTCTGCCGCGCCATGTGGGTCCCCTCCCTGGCCGCCAGCTTCATAGTGCTGAGACTTAACCCTTTGCACCACAAGGGAAGCCCAAGCGTTAGCGTTTTAAAACAAGAAAAGAAAGGACAACTGCCCTCCTCTCCTCTGTGCTACTTACCTAACTCCTTACCCACGGCAGTCTCCTGGAAATTCCCATTCCAGCCATACACCGGAGTGCTAGTCACTCCCGGGTCCCTATGTTTTTTTGTCTCAAAGGGAAAGCCCTAGGTGGGAGGGCTGGAGATGACCTGGACCCACATCCAAGGCCCCTGCCACTCCGGAGTGCCCGAACAGCCAAGCATCCACCCTGGACTTCTAATTCCTCCAGTGCTGTGCTGTGGTAGACCCTATAGAGGCAGCCTCTGGGGGTGGCATCCCCCCACCACCGTGGGCATGCAGCAGAGCAGGGGGTGGGAGGGGTAGAGCTCCTTTTCCTAGCACCCCTCCCACTTCTTGCCAGCTGATCCCGCATTCTGGGTTGTTGGAGGGAAGGGGGAAGGAACAGCAGGTCCTTCTTTGGTACTGGGGGGCCTTAGGTCATCGGGGCTAGGCCACAGCCCCCACCCTTGCCTCTGAATCAGAACGACTATCTCCTGTAAGAGTCAGGGCAGGACTTGCCCCAGTGCCAGTCTAGGGCCCTAACTCTCTTCTTGGCCTGGCACTGCCTACCTCCTCCTGGGGGCGGGACAGGGGCTCTGCTCTGAGGAAGGAGCCCTTCTGTCCTGGAGACCCGTGTGTGCCAGCCTGCTGCGGGCCCAGCCCCATCGTCCTGGGAGCCTTTGCCTCCTGCTCCTCCCTTGTTCCAGAAGGAAGGGCTGGAATGGGGGCAGGACGGACGCAGCGTTCACACACCTATTCTGTGCCAAGAGCCTACCTGGGTTCTTGACACTTAGCTCATTCACACCTCTGAACCGCGCCACCCTGCAGATGGGGCTCACAGCACTGGGGCGCGGGGCTTGGTCACACAGCCACGGAGGTGATCAGCAGCAGAGGTCTGTGCCAGGTCGGCTGCGCCAAAGGCCCGCTCCCGCCCACTGCGCCCCTCAGCACCTCCGTGCCTCCTCATTACTGGCAGGCTTCACGGAGGGTATGCAGGGGCCTTGATCCTGTAGAGCAAAGATAATACTGATGGGGAGATGGTGGTGGGACAGAAACTGGACAGGCTGCCGGAGGGGAACCGGCCTCTCAGGGCTGCCCTGAGGCCCTGGCCGCTCCCTGACCTGCTCTCCGGGGGCCGTGCCAGGTCTTCGTGTGTCCTGGCTAGTGCCTGCTGCAGTTCCTGCTCGGAGATGGGTTTGGCCAGGCCCGGCTCCTCCTCATGGACTTACTAGCCTTTTCCCTGGCATCTGCCTGTACTGGCCAGCGGGCAGGACCCCTTGGCCTAAACTCACCCCTCTTGCTAACATCTTTTAGCTAAGACTGGGTTTTCTTTGATCGGGAACCAGCAAAGTCAGACGGTACTGGGCTTAATCCTAGCTCTGCCGTCAGCAGCCCCGTCCTTGACATGTCTGACCATCTCTGCGTCTCCGTTTTGCTGTCTGTGCAGTGGGGGAGTTGGCAGCAGAGCTCCGGGCGCTGGGAGCATCACACGTGCACGCGGCCAGGACGGAGCGCCCTGTCTGTCTTCGCTCTTAGTGCGTTTCTCTTCCCTCTGCCGCCTGCCTCGTGAGGGATGGAGCATTCTGCAGCCCCACGGTTGGGAGGAAATCAGAGTGGGCTGGATGGAAACTAGCCCATGGGCCTGATGAAGTTGCCATATGGTGCTTTTCTCAGAGCTGGGTAAGGGAAGAACAAGTTCATGTGCCAGCTGAGGAGGTGATGGAGACCAAGAAGGGAAATAACAGGGACACGGCTTCTAAAAGGCTCTACGTTTTGCTCCCTACCTTTCCCATAACATCATGGCCGCCAGCACTCATTGTCAAGTCTGCACGACTCCAGGCCAGGAGGGGAGAGGGTGGGTGTGTCTTCTATAAGCAGATGTAGGGATTCCCTGAGCATCTCACGAAAAAGTCCCAAGTGAAGGTAGCAATGGCTGGGAAAGGGGAAGGCAGTGGATGCCTGCCAGCCTGTCCTTAGGGAGATGCAAAGGGCCTCGGCACCGAGTGGGTTCAAATACCACCAGTTCCTACAGTTCAGTAGTGACTGTGGGCAAAGCCAAGGCCAACACCTCAAGTAGACTGTTCTTTCTCTCTGTGCTAAGGGCCTTAAACAAATATCTCATAAAACAAACGAACAAAACACGTAGGAGCCTCACAGCTCCTTTTCTGGACCATCTATTTTACTCTGTCTTCCTCACCAGGCTGTGGATGAGATCGGAGATGAGACCTGAGGATGAGGCCACCCCTGCCCTGCCACTCTGTGGCCTCGTGTGCCACGCCCAGAGAAATAGTGACCATGTATTTGTGAACAGAACGAAGGCAGGAGGGATCTACCCGCCTGGGAGCTTACCCTGAGATCTAACTTATGTGAGGTGGCTCGAGCAATGTCTGGCACATGTCAGTTCTCCCTTAATTGTCATTTGCCTCGGGCCAGGGGTGCTCTTTGGTTATCTGTGCTAATACATCCAGCAAACAGGAATGACCACATCTGGTCAGCCAGGCTTAGCCAGGGAACTTCATCCAGTCCTTTCTTGCAATGAACACAGCTTCAGCTACTCACACTGTCAACACCCAGCAACTGTCTACTGGAGAGGAGGGGAGAGCAGGGTCCTAGCCGCCCATGATATGTGTGTTTCACGGCTGCTTCCTGAGGAAAGTAGGAACTGCCTCTAGTGAGCCCCTGCTTGACAGATGTGGTCTCCCTTGCTTGCAGGGATCCAAATGCTGCTTTTTTAGTTTAATGCATCTAAGAACTAGGCACAGGCCAGAGGTACAGGGGTGAGAGGATTCACCAGAGACAGAGTGGGGAGCAGAACAGGCAGATGGACTGAAATACACTGAGGAGAGCAGTGGGCGAGGCAGGAGAGGTCTGCTGCGCCATGTGGGTCCCCTCCCTGGCCAGGGATTGAACTTGTGCCTCAGTATCTGGCCATAGCTTCATAGTGCTGCGACTTTAACCCCTGTGTCACCAGGGAGGCCCCCCAGATGCTTTCATGACCTTTATTTCTTTTTATTGAAGGATCATTGGATGAACAAATGCTTCTTGAGGATGAAGACGAGCTTCCCTCTGGGTGCCTGTGCGGAGGATGAAGGTACTTCCCCAGCAAGGTGGCTCCTGGGATGACCAGAGCTTCCTGGAAGTGGACACACCGGCCAGGTGACCAGGGCTCTAGAAGGCGTTTGATGCAGCCTCTCTCTTCCTTTCCCCTTGGCCAGTCTGGAAACTACTCCCTGAGGTCCCTGGTGGCCCTCCGGCTGGCTTCCTGATGATGGCAGTGAGGCGGTGCTGAATGGTTTAGGATGCCACAAGCCCAGTGTATCCCACCCTCATCCAGCTCATTTTGGGCCACTGTGTCCCTTCCCTGCAAGGCTTTCTCCAGTCACGCCAGAGTGCCTGTTTCTGGCTACCTCTGGACCTTTGCACAAGCCTCTGGTTCTCAAAGGAGCACCATCAGGAACCCCCTTGTTCAAACAGGGATTTCTGAAGACTCACCCACAGAGCTCTGTATTCAGCAGGTCTGGGATGAGACACAGAATTTGGATTTCTAGTAAGTTCCCTGGTGATGCTGATGCTGCTGGTCCAGGGACCACACTTTGAGAACCACTTGTCTTGGCTATTCCCCTATCTGTGTCCTCAGGAGCCTTCCTTGACCTCCCAGAAGAGATGAGCCCCGCCCCCCAATAAGTGCATTTATGGGACCTGGTGCTTTTCCTTCCTGGCATCTCTCATATCGTATAGTTGCTCCATAATTGCTATAAATGAGTGAAAACATTGAGCTGATGCCAGTCTCCCTCCTTAGCCTGTGTCTGTTTGTTTCCCATCTCCCTGGTGTTTCCATAGTGCCTTATACACAGTAGGTGCTCAACAAATAGTTGCTGTTTGTTGGATGAATGAATGAGTAAATGAACGAATACCTGCCAAAGATGCCCAGAGATGCCATGGTTGCTGTGGACTCAGGTAACTCTGAGTTCTGACAGAGCTAGAGGCAGCTTGGGGGTGGTTCTGAATATGGCTGCTGAGCTTCAAAACCAGCCCGTTGTTACTAGCTGTGTGACCTTGGGTTGGTTACTTAACCTCTCTGTGCATCATCGTGATCATCTCCATATTGGGAGCAGCACCCAGTGCTTGGGGTTGTGTGAGGACTCTGTGGGCTCTATGTAGAGCGCTCACATGTTCATGCATGTGCCTGCACATGCCACGCACATCCACGGTCATGTCTTACTGTTATTAAAGGGCCTGGCAGCAAAGCCCCTCTTGCTTTTATCAGTCGCCAGTGCTGACTTTCTGGAGTGTTTTGTCTGGTAGACCCCTGGGTAAGACCCGGACCCGAGGAAGTAGCAGAGGCTTTGTCTTTGGGCGGGCTTCCCCAGAATTTGCCATCCCTACCCGCCGGCCCCGGGATGGCTATTGGCAGCGCGTTGGGGCGCGTTGGGGGGCGGGGGAGCACAGCTCCCACCGTCCTGGTTGCTGGGCTGTGGGGTGGATCTGGCGTTTCTGGCCCTCCCTTGTGGCAGCCTGGCCCAGAGCTGACTCACCGCCTGGAGGGGGTGCTGATTAGTATGCAGGGCAGGTACGGAGGAAAGCTGTCTCCACGCAACAGCTCTTGATGTGTTTCTCTGATTAATGTGGCAGAGAGAACATTGCAGCTTTTTCCTGAATGGTCGCCACGTGCAGCCGGAGTCATTAGCATGGCTTCCCGCTCGCCGTGACCTGCTGACCACCGTAAGTAGTTAAAGATGGAAATGGCCAAGACAGCTGCGAGGCTCCGAGGCCAGCTGCCTGGTGGCCCTGCAGCCTGGGGAGAGGCTTGTCGGGGCGGCATTTGGGACAGCCTTGCCTTCCCCACCTTCTCCAGCCCTTGGGAAGCCCTGCAGAACCCTCCCTAGTTTCTGCTGGGGTCACTGCTGCTTCCCACTGAGGGCAGAACCCCTTGCTGGCCTCCCCCACCAGCGAATTTCAGGTGAAAAGAAGTTGGGAGGAGAAGCAAGGGGGTCTAGAAGCAAGGGCAGCACATCGGGCACTGAGCCCAGGCAGGGGCAGGTCTGTGCACTGAGGGGCCGTCTGGGGTGGTGGGCAGATGTGGAACCATAAAGGAGACTGAGGGGCCTCCCTGGTGGGGCAAGGGGTTAAGTCGCAGCACTATGAAGTTCTCTGCAGCACGAGTTCGATCCCTGGCCAGGGAGCGGACCTACATGGTGCAGCAGACCTCTCCTGCCTCGCCTGTTGCTCCCCTCAGCAGTGTATTTCAGTGGATCTGCCTGTTCTGCCCCTACTCTGTCTCTGGTGACTCCTCTCACCCCACACCAAGAGCTGGCCTGTACCCCAGCTCTTGGATGCATAAATAAATAAATCTTAAAAAAAGGAAAAGATCAGAGACTTAGGACCCCAGATTTATCCCGAGGGAAATGGGGTGTTACAAGGGGCTAAAGGGAAGGGATCTTGTGGGAAATAAGACAAGGTGTTACAAGAGCCCTCTGTTCCAGCGTGGTAGATATTAGGGGCTCACATGGAAATGGTGCGAACAGTTAGGACAGGTTGCCCTCATCCAGGTGGGTGATGCTGCTGCCACCTTGAATTAACACCTATGCTTTCCTCCGAGTGCATCCTCCAAGCCGGGGAAGTTGGCTTATCTATGGGTTGTCCCTGGAAGACAAAAGCTTGTATTGCTCAGGGAAACTGAGGCTACCAGTGTCTACCTGCAGCCTCCCAAGGTCAGAAGTGATGGATGGTGGACTCCTCTATATCTCACTTCTGTCTTTGGCTCTGTGTGTGTGGCGGGGGTGGGGGTGGGGATGGGGGTGGGGGTGGGGTGCAGGATGCCATGGTCTCTGAATTCTTGGTTTTGGATATTTTTTTCCAATTTGCCACTTTACTTTCTGGGTCTCAGTTTTCCCAGCCATGCAGTGGGGGCATGGGGGGAAGCAGGAAGATTGGAGAATGGCTCCTCAGTTTGCTGGTGAGAATGATGGTAAGGCCAGGGCGGGCGCACCTGTTCTCAGCAAGCCAGTGCCCGTGCCAGCTCCATGCCCCACGTGGTGTTCCCCCCACACCACCGTCACTACCAGGTATGCAGGCAGTGGTCTTCAAAGCAGGTCATCCACTCGCACTCACCCCCGCTGGAAGGGAATGAGCTACTGGAAGGGAATGAGCTACGGCACTAATTGTGGAGCCAGCAGGAGAGACTGGGAGGAGGCAGCCGGGAGAGAGAGAAATCATCTTGTGATGCGCCAATTACTGATCAGCTGGGACATAATTGCGGGGCTGCCATCTCGGCTGCTGGAGGTACCAGGCCTCCCTCTCGTTAATCAATGATAATCCAGAATTACGACCCTTAATGATTTGCAAAGACACTTACGCACACACGCACACATGCTCTCACACGGACACCAGTAATTGATAATCAGCCATGTAATTTGAGGCAATAATTCTGTCCGGGGCCAGATGACAGGCTGCAGCCTGCCAGAAGCACAGAGCCCAAATCCTAGCCGACCCCTGCGAGGTGGCATCTTTTGGGGGTTGGGGGGGGAGGAGGCGGCTCTTCCCCTCTCTAGAGCAGAGGCCAGGGGAGCCTCCCATTGTCCCTAGGCAGTACGAGTCTGGGGATGTCTTCTTACCTCCTACTCGTACTTGTTTTCTCATGTCTGCCCTTTCTTATTTGTAGTATTTAAAATTATTGCCATTGTCATCAATTATCCATGGCCCTAAACCAGTGGTTTCTAACTTCGATACACATTCTGATCACCCAGAGAGATGGATAAGTCTGATGTGGGGTCCCAGAATCTGCATATTTATAAGTGTCCCAAGTGATTTGGGGGCAGATGGCCCACCGACTACTTTAAGAACATTTACCTAAACCAGTAGCTCATGCCCTGGCTGCACATCGAAATCGTCCCAGGAATGTTTAGAGAATTCTGAGACCTGAGCTCAGTCTCCAGAAACCTGGACGCACTTGGTCTAGTGCAGACTGAGCATCAGGATTTTTCAAATGGAAAGCACGATGGTGATTCTAACCCCCAGTCAAGGTCCTGGAGACCCCACCTTATCATTCCAGGGGGGCTCCCCTGACAGCTCTTTCCAGCCTATTCCTATTCTGTCCACCCTGTGGGCCTCTCCCTCAGTTTTCTCAAACCTCAGTGTGCACATGAATGGCTCAGGCGTTTGTTCAAACACAAGTTCTGGTTCAGGAGGCGGCAGTGGGAGGTCTGCATTCCTGAACACATTCTCAGGTCATGATGCGGGTGTTGATCCTGGAGAAGATTCTCTTAAACGTTGGTGCCAGAAAGTCCTGTTGATGGAGCTCTTCTTCTGGGGCAGGGCTGGGTCCTGGGACTGGGTATCCAAAGAGGAATCAGGTCCAGTCTTGTTCAGGCAGTTGAGTACCTGGAAGTCATCTGTTAGGTCCTTTCAGAGTCCTGGGAACAAGACATGCTTAGGCTGACTCAGGTGATAAGGTCCCAGGAAGTAGGGGAAATGGTGTCTGCCCTCGAGGAAACTAGATCAGATAAGCCCTTGCTTGTGAAACCCTGTGAAACCAGGCACAGAGCATGAGAAGCCATCACAGGGCAGGAGGGCCAAGGAGGTCACACGTGTGCCTTGAGGGGCCCAACAGCTTCAGCAAATCCCTGGAAACGGGAGCTTCCTGGGATTAGGTTGAGGGCATAAAGAGAGGCTGGCAGTGAGGAAGCAGGGGATGACCATCTTCCACAGTGGCCACAGAGTCTCCCATCCCAGTTTGAGCATGACACTGTACCCAAAAGGAGAAACCTATTTCCTCAGGTCCTGCATATGACCCATGACTTGCTTTGACCAGTAGGAAGTGACACTGTACCAGCTCCAGGTCTGCCCTTAAGGCACCTGGCAACTTCTCCTTCATCAGCTGCCTGCTAAAAAATCCAGCTTCCCTGAAGTCACCGGGCTGGCCACAGTGAGAGCCTTCTTGGCCCTTCCTGCCCCATCCAGTCACCAGCTGAATGCAACTGACTAAGTGACCCCAGTTAATGCCACACAGAGCAGAAGAACCATCCAGCTGAGCCTTGCCCAAATGCTTGACTCACAAAATCACGAACAACAATATATTGTTTTAAGCCACTCATTTTTCAAGTTGATTGTCATGCAGTGACAGTTCTGACATTCACAGGGAGACCAGTAACTATGTCAGGCCTCAGTCTACTGATCTGTAAAATGAGGGTGATGCAAGATGATGCATCTTGTGTGCAGGGATGATGCACTGTGACTCTATGATGATAAGTGAGGAGGTGCCAAGGTTCCCACACCTGTGCTCCACCCTGACCAAGTGAAGGCTGTTCAGATCACGTTGTCCCAGGTCCTTGCATGAATGCATGCTCTGCTGTCCTTCTCCTCTAGTGGGAATGGCCTAGCATCATGGCAGCAACCTGGCTTGGAGCGCATGGAAACAAGCCCTGTGCTGGTTTCTAGTCATGTGACCTCAGGCTAGTTGTTTATTGTCTTTGAGCCTTTGTTTCTTCTCCTGAAAAGAGAGGAAGTCAGCCAAGCTCCTCCTCCAGGAAGCCTAACCTGATTAACCTCTTCCCCAACACATTTCTCTAAATAGAGCTTTGTTATGTCCTACTTACAAGATAGGTGCTAGTTTCTTAGCTTTCAGATCTTTACTTAAATGCCACCTTTTTATTGAGATCTTGCCTGAAGACTCTGTTCAAAACTGCCCCGTCTTTGGTACTTGAACCTCTTTTCTGCTTTGGCTTTTCTGCATCGCATACATCACCCCCAAACGTCATGTTTATTCTACTTGCTTACTTACTTTTCTATCCCGTGTCTCCACCACACACATATACAACAGATGCCTACCCGCCGCCCACCCGCCACCCCCACGTACAGATGTAAGCCCCAGTGTGGGCAATGACTTGTGCCTGGGTTTTCTATTGTTGTTCTACTGCTATTTCCCCAGTACTGCCTGGCAGTAGTTCCATAAAACTTCGTTGCATGAATGGATTACAAAGCATGTGCGTGCACACACACATACACACACACACACAGTGTGAGATGATACCACAGACATCCTTAAGGTGTCCTCAAAATGGACCTACCCTAGGTTATATCTTGATCCAGGTATTAAAACATTCCTCTAGTATTAATTGGTTTCCAAGCCTCCCCTTTGCTTGTGTGTGTGTGTGTGTGTGCATCAACGCGAGTGCAGTAAAGGCCATTGGGAATAGAAATCTCTTAATGGTGGTAGTGATGGTGAATGGTGGTGAAAACTCACTGAGAGCACACTTCCCTCACTTCCTCAGCCCTTGAGGACATGCCACGCGAGATAGGATTTGCCCAGTGGTCTGGGAGAAAACAGAGATCCAGGAAGGCACGTGGCCCTCACCAGGCTGACTGTCAGGCTAAGTGGTCCTGTTAGTTCAGGGAGGAGCACCCAGGTGCCTCTGGGTGCACGTTGAGAGGAGCTCTTCCTAGAAGTGCAGTCCTCACACATCCCCTCCACGAAGGCTAATCCAGGCTCAGAGGGATGAGGTTTTCCTTGAGGAATAGTTGGTGATGACTTTCACCTCCTCTCATATGACAGCCCTTGAGAGCCACAGCAGCATCTCTTTCCTCTAGTTTGAGGTAAAGAGGGTACGGGGCCTCCCTGGCGGTTCAGGGGGTTGAGCACCGCACTGTGGGGCATCTGCGGCCACTGCAGCACGAGTTCGATCCCAGCCAGGGAGGGGACCCACACGGCACAGCAGACCTCTCCTGCCTCCCCTGCTGCTCCCCTCAGCAGTGTATTTCAGTTGATCTGCCTGTTCTGCTCCCCACCCTGTCTCTGGTGAATCCTCTCTCCTCCCACGCATCTGGCCTGTACCCGGCTCTTATATGCATAAATAAATAGGTCTTTTAAAAATTAAAAAATAAAGAAGGTAGGAAAGACTTCTGTACAGAGGAGGAAACTAAAACCCAGAGGACTTTTGTGCCCTGTCCAAGGGCTCTCCACACACGACAAGACATGAGGAACTTTGTTCACTGCTGTCTCCAGCAGTTTCTGGGATAGTCTCCGAGCTAGAAGTCATGCCTGGTTGACTCCAAAATTAGTTGGATCCAAAAATCCTACTTTGCATCCTGCCCAGACTGGCGTGTTGCCAGGCGGGTGGTATCCCGTGAGTATTGGGTTGATCTACTGGGCAGGGCAAGTCCTGCTAAAAAGGTGGCCCTCCTTGGCCCCCCCACCCTTGAGTCCACAGCCCTGCACCTTTGCTCTCTGCCTGCAGGGGTGCACACCTCCAAGGGGCTTTTCACCACCCCCATGTGACCTGCACAGAGGGCCCCCTCCTGTGCGAGCGTAGGTGTTACACTTACCTGGTGGGCAGCCTGGTTCATGCGGCGTCTTCATCGTGTGTGGTCCCTGCAGCAGCCTCTGACAGCGTGGGGGACGGTGATGGTCACGTGACGAGTGCCAGCTCCTGTCATCATCCGAGGCACTGAAACAATCAGTTTTATAAGTGAGAATTCCAAGGCACTGTTCTACATCATTCTATTTATTTTAGGAAAGGTTTTCAGGTTTATTTCACGACGTTCATAAATTTTGCTCTGTATCTGAGTGACAAATTCCTCTGCAGAACTTACAAAGCTCTCTAACTAAAGGGTTGGCCTTCCCCCCACACACACACACAAGCTGCCTTTGGAGGAATTATCAAACAGAATAGATGTCCTACAGCAGCAGCTCCCTGGCGTTATTGTCATGGAAGGAGTGGACTTGACACTTATCACATAAGCAAGTTGTTTTCCCTAGTTCAGTAAAATAAAAATAACGTCATCAAATGGGACGTGATGAACCCCTTTCCCCAGGACCATCCCCTATGGCCTCCTGACCCTTCCCCACTTCCTCTTAACCTCAGAAACTCGCTGTCTATTAATGTGTGCTGGTTTTTGTTAGTTTGCTTTGTCAGATCTGCTGTGAAGATTTCCATTCTGACTCGCTCCACTACACACGGCTCCCTCCAGCTCCTTCCATTTTGCTGCCGGTGGCGGCACTTTGTCTTCCCCTGGGGCTGAGTGGCAGTCCGTGGGGGGAACCGGCCCCCTCTTAGGGGTGCGGCCTGTAGCAGGGGGCACCCGGGCAGTTGCCGTGGCAGTAGGACTGCACTAGCCTCATTGTAAACGTGAAAATATTGAGGTTTGGGGTTGTTAAGTAACTTATCACCCCCTCCCTTGAGACCTCCTCTTTTCACTCCAGGTGTGTGTGTGTGGGTGGGAGGGGGGGATGTTAGAGAGGGCCGGATAATGGTGAGAACACTTCTCAAAAGACCAAGGGGTCCTGCCCCAGTTCTGCCCCCGGGGTACCTCGCTCTTTGCCGTTTGTCACTTTTGCACAAGACTCTGGGTGGGGGCCTCCCAGCTCCATGCTGCACTCACAGGGCACCCAGAGACACTTCCGCCTGGTGTTGTTCCAGCCACCTGGACTGTCCTGGGTGGTGACCTTGGTGATGTGGTGGGGCACAGAGGGTCAGCTGGGGAAGGGGAGAGGCTCCATGGCACATCACAGGACCGGCGAGTCTCCCCGCTCTGCCACTTGACCTGCAAGAGAACAAACCCTGGCCTGGGTGGCCAGTGGCCCTAAGTCACTCAGTTGGTAACAGCAGAGCCAGGGCTGGGACCCCAGAGGCTGAGCTGCCAGTCTTTCTCCAGCTTTAGTGGATTGTGTTTTCCAGGGCTTGGAATTGCCTCCTTCCATCTCCACCGTGTCTCATGTCCCATCAAACCCATCCTGTCCTAAACGCACTCCCTGCCCCTCTTCCCTGGAGGCTTTCCCACCCAGATGCTGTGGGGGACTCGCCTATAGCACTTGCATCCTATTCCCTTTGACTGACTTAAGCTCCTTACTTGATCTTTGAAGTAAGTGAGGAGGGCAGGGCAGAAGGATGCACAGGGCACTGTGCCAAGGTGCTCAGACACCTGAATTGGAACCTGGCTGCATCACTAACTTGCAGTGTCTTGAGCGGTCATTTCACTTCTCTGGGCCTCAGTTTCCCCTCTGGTCTAGATCAGGGCTTTGCATATTCTGCGCACGGAGTCAGCCTCTGTTGGAATGGGCAGGACCTTGCCGCTGGTCAGCTATAGTGACCTCACTTTTCTCTCTTAAATACTTGGACTTTCATGGGGGAGGGAGGGGAAGGTTCTGAGGCTAAGAGAAATTTGGAAATCATTCTTAAAAACCATTCTGGAATCACAGGTCCAGGGAAACACTCCAGTCTTGTGCTTTGTATCTCTCACCCCTATTGCTAGCAGAAATGAGACAATATTTCTCTGGTGGGCAGAACAGATCGTCAGGGCTGGGAAGCAAGGCCAGGCTGAACCTGGAACAGGCTTCTCAGGTAAAAGGGGCCATTTTATTTTAAAGATTTATTTTTGCATACAAGAACTGGGGTACAGGCCAGGAGTCAGGGGGAGAGGGTTATAGGATCCACCAGAGACACAGCAGGGAACAGAACAGGCAGATCAACTGAAATACACTGCTGAGGGGGAGCAGTGGGAGAAGCAGGAGAGGTCTGCTGCACCCCTCCCTGTCTGGGAACCCATGCTGCAGTGGCTGTGGATGCTTCATAGTGCAGTGCTTAACCCCTGGTGCCACTAGGGAGGCCCCAAAAGAGGCCTTTTTATAAAGGGCCTGAAAGTCAGAAAAATAATAAAAATACTGGACATTTACACAGCAGACAATTCAATAATGTGAAATATTTTTTAAAAACCAGTAGCCACCAGTAAACAGCGATAGGACTCTGAGGCAAAAGGGAGGGGAAAGGAAAGGAACAAGTGTTACCGGGCTGCAGCCGGCAGGAGGAGTGGTCCCCGGCTCCCCTGCAAGTTAGTGTGGCAGTCCTTCCTCAGAGACCTTTGATGTAGCAGTGCGCTGCCTGGATTGTGGAATGGACCAATCCGGTGTGAGTTATGGGTTGATTAATACCAGGACTCTGCCTCTCACCACAAGTCAGTGGTAGCAGAGTCCCTCTTGTAAGTTACACTTCCTGAATTCTGGAACAGGCCAAAATGGACCAATCAGGTGCAGGATTGAAAAATGGACCAATCAGACTATGTGTGTGTGGGTGGGGGAGGGCCTCAAAAGTGAATATAAGGCAGGGTTGAAGGGTGCATTGGGATGGGGAGCCGATTGGGATTCGGAGCGACCTGGAGGAGCAGATGGAGAAGCAGCAGCCCAGAGGAAGAAGGGGTCTGTAGAAGTAGCAGAGGAAGAAGAGCTCCTGCAGAGGAAGAGGAAAAGTTCTAGCCTTTGAAGAAAGGAGGGAAGCCTCCAGCAGCTGCCCTCTGAGGAGGGGAGAGAGACTGAAGGACTTTGTAGGGACTGGGACTCGGTTACTCGGGGCCCCTCCTGGCTGGCCCCTGACGTGAGCAGCCCTCTTGCTCACAAACCTGCTGTGGGTCCCAGATGCCCTTGCACAAACCCTGCCCTTGCCCTGCTGCCAGCCTGCCCGGGGCTGGGCGAATGTGCTTCTGGCAGAGGCTGTCATGACCAGGTCTCATGGAATGAGGCTCTGGGGCCACGCGGCCAGCAGAACATGTGGTCCTAAGAGCCGTGGCCAAAAGTCAGGTGGGATGCCAGGCCCCAAAGGCAGGCCTTCCTGGGCAGCAGAAGTCTCTGGGCATCTCAGCGGGACCAAGAAATCTGCCTGTTTTGGTCAGCGGCAAGCCTTGCCCTGTGTGGCGTAGGAATGTCTGTTCTGCTTTCAAACCTTGGCTCCTCCTGTGCTACAGACCACACTGCAGCCTGTGTCCAGTAGCCGGGCTTCTGCGCCCCAGGTAGTCAGTCACCACCCGACTGTGCAAGTGTGGCTGCCCACAAGTAGAAAAGCCTGAGTCTTGCCATGCTTGGGTCTGACCTGGGGAGGAGAGGTGCAAAGGAGAACCCCCGTGAGCGCCTCGGGGAGTTCCACCAGCAGCTCACTGTCATCATGCTCGATGTCATCATCCTTATCCCCTTCCTTGTCGTCCACTCAGCCGCCTCTGGTGGGTCTACCCTTTACTTGCTGCAATACTTTTGTAACAGGGTGGTCCCAGGAAAAGGGGAAGTTCCAAAAATCCTGGTTCCGCCCTAAGTGGGTGAAGCTGAGGAGGAAAAGAAGATTTCTGCAGAGAAGAGAAAGAAGAAAGGAAGATGGAGAACAGCAAGGAGACCTGGAGGAGGCACGTGGAGCAGAGGGACATGTGAAGAAACTGTG
>JAGFMF010011747.1:2463322-2481399 GCA_019455555.1 Galemys pyrenaicus | reverse complement strand
TTAACTTAGTAACTATATTCTTTGTTCTTTCTTTATTGTACCCTAGTTGTATTAAAGTTCCTTTCCATTAAAAGTTTTGTATGTTTGTCTTAATGCGGTAAATAGCAGAACCCATTCAAAGAGGGCAGGCTTAAGGGTTCTAAGTGCTCCTCTCCCTGCCCTGTAACACTTTGGGGGGAGGAGGCTTCATCACGGTCAGTACTGTATTCACCTCAGAAAGTCTCATAGGAAAGCCTCAGAGATTCTTGGTTAATTATGTTCCAGGCACTGTGTTAGGTATGTCATAAACACATAGTGCATCATCACCACAATCCTATGAAGTTGATCTGTTAGCATACTCTTGTCTTCAAGTAACAGCATCCTCCATTCTACTGGACTGACTGGAGGTGCCCCACTGATCCAAAGGAATTCGTCTCCGGAAATAGTCCAGGGATGGTGGGTGACTCTAGGGCAGCTTAATTCAACTGCTCAGCTGGGCCACCAGCTTTCTGTTCTGTCATCTTTAATGAAATGGCTTGGTTCTCTGAGCAGTTGCCTTCCTCACAGCAAAATGGCTGCTGTGGCCCCAGTCATCACATCAGACATAACATCCCTGCTGCAGAAGGACAGCTGTTTCTTTCCTGTTTCAAGAGCAGGGGAATGTTTCCTAGAACAGATCTCCACACACTCTCCCAAAAGAGCCAGCCCTACATCTCACTGACCATAAGTGGATCATAGATCTACCCCCAAATGAATCGCTGGCAAGGGAAATGGGTCACCAAGATTGGTTCTGACTAATCAGGATTTCCCTCTCCCCTACTTGGGAAGAGGGGGTGAACTCCTGAATAAAATAAAATTCACCAAGGAAGAAACAATGACAATAGGACAACAATCAACAACGTTGATTATCTGAACACCTGCTATCTCCCGTTTTACAGATGGGGAAACTGATGCTGAAACGGAGTAATGACAAATTCCCAGTAAGAGGCCACGTTAGTCCTGAACTCAGAACTGACAAGGCCTTGTCTCTTTCTACCATAGGACATAGGTATCTAGAACTACAGGCTTTACCAAGCACTAGTCTATGCCTGTTGTGCGTGAGAAAGTTATCATATCCCGTCTACTTCAAATTCTTGCAGAAACAAGGACAGGTGTAAATAATACACATATATACCCACATACCATTTTACTGCCAATAAAATTATGAGAATTTGCAATCAGTCTGTTCATTTAACTCACATTTATTTAGGATCTGTTGGGTGGCTGTGGGGACGGCAGGTTAAGCCCTAGCCTTGAACTTCAAGGAGACCCCAATGGGGCAGATGTATGAACAGGTAACTACAACTCCTTGTGATATGTACAGATTGCCATGGAAAGAGGGCGTCCTGGAGCTGGAGACTGGTTTCACAGGAAACATAAAAATTGATTTGGGTTTTGAAAGATGCATAGATGTTTGCTCAAAGAATAAGGGGGTGGGGAGGGCTCCTTGGTGGCACAGTAGGTTGGGCGATGCACTGTAGGGCAGAACGCAGCCACTGCAGCACGAGTTCTATCCCCAGCCGGGGAGCTGACCCACATGGCGCAGCAGGCCTCTTCTGCCTCACCTGCTGCTCCCCACAGCAGTGTGTTTCAGTCGATCTGCCTGTTCTGCTCCCCACTATGTCTTTGGTGGATCCTCTCACTGCCTCCCCACCCCCACACCTCTGGCCTGTACCCCAGTTCTTGCATGCATAAATAAATAAACCTTAAAAAAAAGAATAAGAGGGGGACAGCATCCTCTCTAGACAGAAAAAGGAGGACTGTGAGGTGGGGGAGTGTGACAGTTTGAGGAACAGTTTGAATGTGGTCAGTGTAAGGTGTTGGCGAGTAAACCCACACCAGCAGTCTTAGAAGAAAAGTTTATTTGGGGCTTGTTGCCTGGGGGGACTCCATAGAAAGGGGAGCCGTGAGTGCTCCTGAGCCCTTGACAGTTTATATAGGGGTTTAAGGTGCCGGGGTGAAGGTAGGTTGGAGGAACAGCCAGCTGGCATGCTGCAATGTACATACAAGGAAGTGAGAGTACCAGGGTCTTTTGCCTCCTGGATGCCATCGCAGAGTGTAATGGCCAGGGCCCCTCATGGCCCCCAGCCAAGGCTGACCCAACAGTCAGAAGGTAATTTAGGGGCAAGAAGAGGCAGCAAGAGGCTTGGGGAGGGCCTCCCTGGTGGCACAGTGGGTTGAGCGAGCGCTATGAAACATCCATGGCATAGCAGCACCATGGATACCCGGCCAGGGAGGGGACCCACATGGCACAGCAGACCTCTCCTGCTTCGCCCGCTGCTCGCCTCAGCAGTATGTTTCGGTCCATCTGCCTGTTCTGCTCCCCACTCTGTCTCTGGTGAATCGTCTTACCTATCTGGACTCTGGCCTGTGCCCTCTCTCCCCCCTCTTGTATGCATAAATAAATCAATCTTTAAAAAAAAAAAGAGGCTTGGGACCAGTTTCCCAGAAGCCTGTGTTCCAGTCTAAGGAGTTTGTTGTGAGTCTGTTAGGCGCCTAGAAGATTTTTAAGCAGGGAAGTAGAGCGATCTGCTTTGATCTGACTTTGACGACTTGGATCTCCTCGTGAGTGAGCCCAATGAATGTGAGCCAGTGACACATTCACCAGCCGCATCAGCACCGTGCCCCTCCGCACTAACGCTGAACAAGCACAGTGTCTCTGAGATCCTTACATGTTAGCACGAAATGTGTGCTACCGTCTTCCAGGAACTCTGCTAGCTGTGTGTCTTGGCACACGTTATTTAACCTCTCGGAACTTCTATTTCTTCACCTATACTACTTCATTAGGTAGAGACTAGAAGAGAGAATGCATTAAAACACTTAGCATCACACCAGACACAGGAAAGGTGCCCGGTGAACGTTAGCTGTGCCAGCCATCTCTGCTATGAACCTGCACTGCCTGAGCTGTAGGCATCTTTCCGACCTGCCGTGGAGGCGGTGCTTCTTGGAGCCTGTGGTTGCCCTGGGCAGAAAGAAAAGGTTTTACTGCAAGAACCATGACAGTGTAACTAGTACACAGTCTTCAAACTCACTGGGTGAGCACAGCCAGGAGCTGCATCCTTTGGTCTCCAGCGCTGCCAGCTCTTGCTTGTTCCTTCTTCTCTTGAGGTCGCTGGGCCCTGTGACCACAGGGCCTTCCCACAGGAGAGTAGCTGGGGCACCTCTGTTCTCCTGGCTCAGCGCTGCCCCCCACCTATGGAGCTCTCTCCGCCCCCTCCCCCATGAACTGGCCTGAATGGAGCGCACATCCAGCCTGCCTCTGCTTTCCAGAACCAGCTCTGTCCTCCGAGCCCTCTCAGGCCTTCTGTCCGTACACCTCCCGGATGGCTTTCTAGTTTTGTGCACAGATGTTTCTGATCCATGCTTGCATGCAGCTGTGTGTGTCTGGGGATCCAAGTGAGTCTGGGCTGGCAAGGGCTGGGGACTGCTCCACCCTGAGCAGCAGGAGCCTAGGGACACACTTTGCCCATTACAGTCCGTGCCTGGGTGGGTCCCCTCCCTGCTGGTGAGTAGTCACACCCTGCCCTTTCTATCTAATCTTCTTTGCAGTGTTCTCTAGGCCGAAATTCCAAGCACTGCTCACTGGAGAATGGAGCTCAAACCCTGGCCCCCACTGTTCTGAGCCTATCTCCAGGAGACAGGGTCCTTCAGCTCTCAGACTAACACCGAGGCAGCTGCGATAGTAAAAGGCTGCAGAGGTGGAGAACAAACAGGTCTGCTAAACCACACCCTAGATGCGCACACATCTTTCTAGCACATCTGCCTTGTTGCTTGACTGGATTCTTTGCACAAGACCTGGCTGCCCATCTGGATATCTCCGAAAGACACATTCAGCCCCCTCCAGAGAAACTCAAAGCTCAGACACTCCTTATGGGTTTTCTTGGAAAGATTTGATCGCTCCAGCTGGGGAAGTTTTCCAAACCAAAGCTAGGATGAGGATGAGGATGATAAGAAGAGGTGGGGAGGAGCGAAGGCTGGGCAAGTACTCCTCCTGCTGATTAGCGTTCAAGGGAGCAGACTTGGATTGTAAGGGAAGGAAAAAAGGAAGGGCTTTCCAGGTCAATTTAAATATTTGGACTGTTTGCTTTAAAGGCAATTTCAAAATAGTTGGCCTCCCCAAAGCGATTTTTTGGAATCAACCCAGAGGGTAAAAACTTACCCTTTCTTCCCCCATCTGGAAAGTTTTCACACCAGAGGCCCCACTCATTCCTGAGCTTTGGCTTAGAAAGAAGAACTTTCCCAAACTTCCAAGATCCCCTGCCCTCTCTCACCCTGCTGACCCATAAGGAGTTAGTTGCTCCAGCTGCGATCCAGCTGTGGAGCCATTATGAAACAATCCAGAATCCTCTGGCTGGAAAGGCGAAGGAAGACCATGCCCTAATGACACCTGAAAGGCAGTTAATATCTGAAGAAATGCAAGAGCCAACTTCTTAACGGAAGCCAAGTACTACTTCAGAGTTCGTATACAGAGAGTTCAGAGAAAGAACTTCACAGAACTTCTGCTGTGCAGAAGAGACAGCTGCGAGCCCCCAGGAAAAGTTTTCAGCTCTTGCAGATAAAAGTGCTGACCAGCCGGAACCCCCTACTGTGAGATGCAACAAATGAAATTCAAACACATTTACGAGGATTCAAAAATATTTTCACTTACTCAAGAGCTCTCATCTTTTTAATGAAAAGCACAACATCTTGCTGAAAACAAGCCTTTGGAACAACAGAGAAAGTACCTTGACTAGGAATTTACCGACTGGCCTTGACCCCTTAACAGCAGCAGTTTAGAGGCCAGTGATGGGATGACCTTCTGAAGATGGACCTCAGAGATGAACAAAGATCCTTTAAATATGGCTTCTTAGGAGAGCTGAAGCCCGCGCAGCTGGCAGCACAAGTGTCACCACGCTCTACTGGGTGCCCGGCGAGCTGCTGCATCCACTGGGGTCTTTCCTCTCAATCTCTTCTGGTCTGCACTATGGACCTTTAGGTTCCTGAGAGCCCACTGCACTGCCTGGTTCTAGAACTGCTGGCAGCAGCTGCCTAGCTACACACTATCTTATCCAACCTGCTTACTTTCCTGGCTTCTGAGCTTCTGTACCTTTTCACTAGGGTCACCCAGCCAGACAATTAACCACCAAGGGAATGCTTTGAGAATCCAGGATCCAAAGAAGGCACTCCATGCAGTTCTCCATTAATTCCTGGCGCTAAAAGCGGATATGGAAACTCAGGGGGTGAGGGGATGGCCAGTGTCCCAGGGGGCCACCCAGCTATTGTAAATGAGGCCCTCTCCCTGCTTTTTCCTGCTCCTGCTGACCCACTTCAAACACTTCCTACAATCTACCTCTTAACACCTCCTGGGGCCACAGGCTAGCACCACTACCCCCACACTGGTAGAACCACCCACCCACTTCTTTTCCAGGTCCTTTCAGAGTGTAGCCTATGTGGCTGCCATGGAGAATGCCCCCTTCCATGGCACCTTCTGGGGCTTTGCGACCCTAGAAGGAAAGCACCAGGAAACCCCAAAGCGTTCTCCTTCCTGAAAACAATGGCTTCCAGGGCCTGTGCCAGACACACTCACAGTACCCGAAATAGACTCATTGTCCTCTTGTGCAATATCCAGGAATTTGGTGAAACTCATCATTTTTCAGGTTACCGATAATGCAAGTTTGGAAACTGAAACAGGAAGGAACACAGGCTGAAAGAGCTTTTATCCAGCCCACAGCATTTCTCTTTCCAGATGTAAGATAGGTTTTTCTGTTTATTTCTTGGTGTGTATGTGTGTGTGTTTTTTCCCCAGCAGTACTTTGGTGAGGTTAAAATTAGCTAGCAGCATTCTGGTCACATGCTAGACAGCAAAACAAAAGGGAGTTGTTCCCCAGCAGCTCTTGAAGCGGCCCTGACAGACTTTCCTAATCCAGAGACTTCTGGGAAGCTGGCTGCTCCCCATCTTGTCATCCTACTGCCACAGGGCAGAACGCAGGCAGTGTCCGAGCTGTTTGGAGTCTCAGGGCTGGCTTCCATCTGGAAAGACACTCAAGGGCCCCCAGTGGCTTTTGCAAGCCTTCCCATTTGCGCCAACCAGGGCATGCCCTTCGGGGGAATGGGCGACTCTCTCGTGGTTAAAATGTAAAAATCATACATCCAGCTACGTGTGGCAAGCTCTGTGCATAGATTCTTTATCTCTAGACCCTGCTGATAAGGGCTCTTCATGATCTTCTTTGTTCTTTCAGCTTCAAACTGTCACCAGAAGCCCTGGATGAAAAATACAGCCTCTGATCCATGCACACAGGCAGGAAACCCCTCTCACGCTCAGTATGGAAACCTGCCCGTCAACCTGGGGAAGGAATCACCACCACAAAATGTGCTTCTGGCTTGCAAAGCTTAGCAGCTGTGAGAGCCAAAAACCCAGCTGCCTGGATTGTCTGGGGAAGGTGGGTGGGGTGGAGAGGGGGTGAGAGGGGGCTTTCTGAATCACCTGATTTCTGCCTCCAATTCCTGTTTCATTCCAAGCCAAAACCCACCTCGGAATGTCTCAAGGGCCAATTGCTCCTAAAAATCGAGTTTAACACTACCCTTTCAGCTCTGTGCCTGCTGGCAAGATGAAGCAGATGGCTTTTATTGATTAATTTATTTGTTGGAAGGGGCTACTCAAGTCAGGAAATTCCAACGAGACAGAGTGCATTGCCCTGGCCAGAATTGCCTTGCAGATCCTTAGGCGACACCCAGAGAGAGACCAGTTAAAAGAAACTGCAGGGCCTCCCTGGTGGTACAAGGGGTTAAGTCTCAGCACTTGAAGCATCAGCAGCCACTGCAGCATGAGTTCAATCCCCAGCCAGGGAGGTGACCCACATGGCGCAGCAGACCTTTCCTGCCTCACCCGCTGCTGCCCTGGGCGGTATGTTACAGTCAGTCTGCCTGTTCTCTCCCTGCCCTGTCTCTGGTGAATCCTCTCACCTCCCTGGACTCTGGCCTGTACCCCAGATCTTGCATGCATAAATAAATCTTTAAAAAATAATAATTAAACAAAAGAAACTGCAGCTCAGTCCTGGGGACCTGGGACTTTTCAGTGTCCTCTGTGCCAGCCTCCAGGTCAGCGGTGCACGTATGAAGGAACATCATGTCACTCGGGCTTGTGTGAGCTATGCAGGGCCTGTTTGTCAAAGCCTTCAGAGCCAAACAGATCTCTGTCCTGGGTCTCATCCTGAAACCCCTCATTATACACACAGACCCGCACAGAAATTCCCACTGCCTTCACACCCGGCACAAATTCCTCTTTAATAAACAGACACCATTTTTCAGTGGAACAGCCTCAAGGTGTTAAAAGTACACACAGGTCTGAAAGCTGAAACCCTGGATCAACAGTGTGCTGGATATATTTAGCAGAAAACACTGGAAGTCACAGGAAAAATCTGTTCTCTTCCTGGGATGTTAAGGAAGGTTGAGGTTCAGGAAACCTTCAGGAAATAGCAAGTTGGGTTGAGAAGGAATACTGGCTCAATGTAAATAAATCACTAAGCGTCTTTGGCCTCCATAGGCCTTGGCTGGAATGGTGTATTTCATTTTTTCCCCATTAAACAGGCCACCCGGAGAGTTGGCATTATAGACCTGAGCATGTACCAAATCGAACATACTGTTTTGTTTCTGTACATTGAATCCGACTGTGTTTCAAATAGCAGCTCCTGAAAAATGGGGGACCCTGCCATGCAGACTGGTCACCCTCACCCTCGGTATAAGCCGCAGGCCTGCTTCACCTGGGAGCACCCAGTGTCTGTCTCCAGCAGGAACACATCCTCAGTGCTGCAGCCCGAGGTGATGTCATGCTTATTCTAAAGCCCATGGTGCTTAGGGGCTGGGTTGTCTACTGCAATAAGATGGCTTCAGAAAGACCCAGATTTCCTGTAGTCTCAGGGCAGAGGGAGAGAGAGAACAGGAAAGGACAGGCTGCCGGTCTCCCTAAGATGGATGCTGCATGATGTAAGCGGCTGGCTAAAGTATCTGGCATCCTTGCAGTTTTAAGTTGCCAGCTAAATATTATTAAAAAGATAAAATACACGCAAACTGTGCAGAATGCAGGGCTGCTGTGTTTACATCCGGGTTTTGATGACTCAAAGACTTACACTAGGGCTTGCTGAAAAGCTCTATTAAAAACACAGCTTTGTGAGAACCCCCAGGGAACAGGAAGCTGGGGAGTGTGCACGATTGTTTGGGTGGGGGCTGGGGACATGGTGACCTGACCCTGGACTGTAGGCTGGACCTGTGGTCCTGGCTGGCGCTTAAAGCCGGCAAGTCGGAACCAGAGCAGGGAGGGTTAACCTTTTTCCAGAACATTTATTTCACCATCTCAGTGACTAGAAGGAGGAGGGGCGGGAGCGAGAGCCTGCCGTGCTGAGAGGCTGCGGATCACAAGGCCATTCTGATAGCCTCCTGTCCCCATGGCAACTGCAACGGCATTTATCAGTTCCTTCTGCGCACAGGCACAGCAAATCTGCATTGCACATGGCAGGCTTCCAGCATTTCAAATGAAAGAGCACTTTGAATGGCTGCCAAGTTTGGAAGGAGCAGAACTGTCAGGGCTGCTTAAAGCTGGCAGTTTATACTAGGGAGGCTTTCGCTTCCCAGAATCCTCCGGGCCTGGCAAGCTGCCAAGTACTTAGCGGAAGCTAAAAAGTAACTCGCTCCCCTCCCCTCTCCTCCCCCCTCCCCTCCCCCTGCGCACTCCCCACTCCACGCCATTCACCGCAGTGCTCTCAAAATTTTCCACATGTCCTGTGTCACCAGTGCAGACTGTACAATGCAAACCAGAACACGGGCTGCCCACTAACGGACTTTTATTAATGGTTGTGTGTGTGTGTGTGTGTGTGTAGGGGGGTAGGTTAGGACTAGACACTGACAGCCAAGGGACACCCGGGTCTCTGCTGTTCCTGCCCTAACCACTGGGTGTGAATCTGTGTGGGCTGTGTATGTGTGTGCTTTTCAGCTTTACAAATAACTTAATAAAAATAAAAATAAAAGTAGTCTCAGAACTGTAGACACCCTGAATCCCCGGGGGCGGGCTTCAGGCGGATGCTTCATTTTGGGTGGGAACGGAGTTCAGATCCATCTCTCCAAGAGCCCTGGGGAAGAGGGTTGTTATTGAGAATGAGCCTGTTTCTGGAGCTTTCCTTGAATCTCTGGGGTGTCCTGGTGAAAGCTCTGAGGCCACAGATGGGGAGGGAGTTCAGAGATGGTTTTCAAGTGGAAAGTTTACCAGATAACTTCTGTCATGTACAGCCCAGAGCACTGGGTTTCTACCAGCAGAGATTGGCATAGGGTTCACTGTGCTGAATTTAAAAAAAAAAAAATTATAATTTGCACGGAGATCAAGGGCTGGGGCTTTATTTTCCAGCACAAATAGAAAGAAAATTGTCTGCCGCTTAGGCGCTTGGATAGCGTTCAGGAAAACTATGTCTGGCATTAATTCCAAAGTGGAGGTTTTGGTTCAAGCGAGGCCCATTAATTTCAGTAAACTGTTTTCACTAGTCCAGACCCCGCTGTGCAAGGACTATTTATTACCTTTTGCTAACCTGATGTCTGCAGAGTTGTAAAGCAAAGGGGGGAAATTCAAGGTGGAGATATCTATATCTTGGATCAAATGAGTTTTGTGCCTCCCCTTTGGGGGCCATGTTTTATGGGGCGTTTTCTAGCCCTGGTTTTTCTTTATCAGCCCAGTTTTGTTTTGTTTTTTAAATTCATCGTGCAATGGAAAAAAAAATCTGATAGAAAGGAATTTGGTGAAAGCAAATACCTGTCTCCTGCCTCTGTCAGAAGGGAACCACCCAACCATGGGATGTTCGTTCTGTCTGTCCCAACCCAGGATGCAGGTCCTGTGCAAAGCCCAGCTTGATCCACCCTGACGATCTGGCCTAAAATACGCGGAGACAGTCAATTTTGGCAATTGTTCTCCCTTAGGAATTTTACTAGCTGCCTTAGAAAAGCACATAAATTGCTCCCCCCCTTTTTTTCCATGCCTCCTTTCTTCATCTCCCCCCAGTCCATCTTGATGTCATTTCAAAGAGAAGGATGAAAAGGGGGGATTTGTCAGGCGATCAGGTTTGTGAATGTCTTTCCAACACACACACACATGCACGCACGCACGCATGGACTCGCGCGCGCACACGCATAAACACGCGAGCACGCGTGTGCAAGCACACATACGCGCCAGCTGAGAATGTTAATCAGAATTAAAAGCCAGTCAGTACTGTTAAAGCATCAAACAGGAAGACGTAGAGAGGATGAGAGAATAAGAGGGTGCGTGCGGGTCGAGGGAGTAGGAAAGACATGTAATTCAGTTCTCTGCGTTGACTTACTAAAATAAAGGAGGGGAAAGGTAGCACCAATTTGGTCAGCTTGTCAAATGTCAAAATTATTGGTCTTTCCTTTTAACTACTCCTTCCCTCCCCCCTCCCCGCCCCGCCCCAACGGAGTCAAGTTTTGTGCATTTCCCAAGTGTGATTAATCTCTGGCAGAGGCCAGAAACAGGAGTAGGTTTCTTGGCTGCCCGCTCTGATAAACAATCTGTTCTTGGGGAGGGGAGGTGAAGGGGGCGTAAGTGGGTGGGGGGTGGTAGTCCGTAGGCTTGGGGTGGGGGTGGTTTGAGGTGGAGGGGAAGGGGGCGCTTGAGGCCAACCTGCTAACCCTAGCAGAGGCCCGCCCTCCCGGAAAATGCAAGTGTCCTTTTGGAGCGCGTGGTTTTGGGGTGGGTCAGGTTTCCTGCCCTTAAGAATGTGAGCAGACAGTGGATCCATTCTTGCTGCCAGTTCACAACGTCCAGGAAACCTCCGAGGGACACCGAGAGGGGAGGGGGAGGAAGGGGAGGGGAGAAGAGTCCGAGCGCTGGGAGGCTTTGAATCCATTTCTAACGCCGGGGGATTTGCAACCCCCTGGCTCGCGCGCAAAGAGACCGCCTGCTGGGGGAAACCGAGGCAATCGCCTGGGAGCCTGGGCGGGGCGGCGGTGGTAAGAAGTGTTGTAAAAGCCGAACAGGGAACGGCAGAAGATGTTCAAAACAAAAGCGAGGACTGTTTCGCCGCGTTGGGAGTCGCTGGTATCGAAACTGCAGGCAAGAAAACTGGTTGTGGATTTTGCAGAGGGTTTATTGTGTGGGCAACCAGGCAGAAAGCAGCAATATTGAAAAGTGGGGAGGAGGACGGTCCACGGTTGAAGGGAAATCAGTGTGGAGAAGGCTGCGCACGGCTGGTGGGAAATGTTACCGAGGAGCGTGCGGTGGCACCGAATAAAAGATGAATAATAGGCTACCTTTTGGAAAAGGGATGTAAGATATTACTGAAGGCGAGAAACCCACTTCTCAGCCTAAAAGCAGATCCCAGTCTCATCTCCTGCCTCTTCTCTGTTCCCCAGGGCTCAAGCACTGCGTGTGCGTGAGTACCCCCCCAACACACACACACACACACACACACACAGCCCCACACACACTGGTTTACCTGGCATCCAAGAATCCTCAGTGAGGCTCGCTTTCCTTTGGCTTTAATTACATGAAAATGCTGAACAAAAACCTGTAATTACACTCTTAGTCCCTGCCACTCAGCCCAGCACACTTCCTGCCTAGTTTTTTGTTTTTTAAAGAAGAGGTCATTGCCTCTTTTCTTTCCAAATTGACCAAAACAAAAAATTTAAAGCTGCAAATAAATCCAAGTCCTCCAAGCTTCAGCACCACCCTGATTGGGGAAGGAAAGTCCTTTAAGGAGAGAGGAGGAGGCAGCCTAACTTTGCTCATCTGAGACTAGCTCTGGGGTCCAAGGCTGCCACATCCCTCGGTCTGGAACAGAGGTACTGGACTGGCCACACCAGGAGGAAATCCTCCAAGGGCAAGGGCAAGAGTGTGGACAGGCCACTTTCCAAATATTTTACCTAGAAGGACTTAGAGGTGGAATAGACATTGCTGACAAAGGTTCACCTTCCTACAGCCCTAGGCAGTAACATACAAAATTTCCAAGGAAGCCCCAGAAGTAGGAAGAACCAGCTTTAATGTCAGTATTTGACAGGTGAGGAAACTGAGGCCCAAATGAGCTCTAAATCAATCACATGGCTGGTGGACTGTTGACCAGGCACTGCCACTAATGACTTTTAGGTATCAGGAACTAGGACACCTAAAAGGAAATGGAAGCTTCTAGATTCTGGATTAGAGCCATTCTGGCTTGGTTTATCATTAGATCCCCAGGACTACGGAGTGTACTCTAAATACATAGTTGAATAACTGGATGAAGGGCAAATGAAGGGCAAAGGTAAGGAGTGGGGAATGGAAACCTGCCAGGTCAGCTGAGCCAAGTTTCTGATTTGAAACAAGATGTAAGAGATGAGAATGGTTCCTCACCCACTAGGGTCATACCAGGCTATTCCCCTGGGTCTGGCTAAAGAGGGACATTCCGGTTAAAGTATGCTGGTCCTCTAGGTGGGTCAGAGTTGGGGAGTCACCTTGTTCCCTGACTGGCTCCAGGGAGGCCTAGGCTAGGTTTGATTGTCAGGGTCCAGGGCTCTCTTGGCTGGAAGTGCTTTGAGGGCACAGCCATCAAGTGCCCCAGCCACCCTTGGTAAGTGTAACTCAGTAAGTTCCTAAATACGTAAGTGTGTTCTAGAACTTCAGATATTCCTCCATCACCTCTGCCAAGGACCAGGTTCTAGAAAACCCTGAGAGAAAAATCTCAGAGGGTTGACAGGGAAGTATGACTGTACGATTTTGCTCAAAGCTAAATGGTGAGTAATTTTTTTAAAAAAAGACTTATTTATTTATGTATACAAGAGCTGGGGTACAGATCAGAGTCCAGGGAGGTGAGAGGATTCACCAGAGACAGAGTGGTGAGCAGAACAGGCAGACTGACTGAAACACACTGCTGAGGGGAGCAGCAGGTGAAGCAGGAGAGGTCTGCTGCACCATGTGGGTCCCCTCCCTGGCCTTAGGCAGGGATCGAACTCGTGCTGCAGAGGCTGTAGTTTGTTTCATAGTGTGTTGCTTAACCCACTGCGCCACCAGGGAGGCCCTGATTTTTTTTTTTTATTTTTAAAAAAGATTTATTTATTTATGCACACAAGCACTGGGATACAGTGCCATAAGTGCAGGAGGTGGGGTGAGAGAATCCACCAGACAGAGTGGGGAACAGCACAGGCAGACTGACTGAAAAACACTGCTGAGGGGAGCAGCGGGTGAGGCAGGAGAGGTCTGCTGGCACCTTGTGGGTCCCCTCCCTGGCCAGAGACAGGGATCGAACTTGTGCTGCAGTGGCTGTGGTTTGCTTCACAGTGCGTTGCTTAACCCACTGTGCCACCAGGGAGGGCCCTGGTGAGTGATTTTAACTCCAAATAACCAGTGCAAAGTTGAACATAACCTTGCATCCACTGGGACACTAGTGGCATTCTTACCTGCACACCTCTGTGGGAGAGGCAGTTCCTTTCTTACAGTTTCTTTGCTGCTTCTCGGACCACCCCTCACTGGCCAAAAGCTACCAAGTGGCTGGAGAAGGAATGCTGTATTTAGAGCCAGTGACCCTGAGCTTTTCATTCCGACCCTCCAGACCTGCTCCCTCGCCTCTACAGGAAGGTGCTGAAAGAAACTCCTAACTCACAGGGTGGGTGTGGGGATTGATGAGATAATGTCTGGGAATTAGACTTGAGAGCCCTAGACAAATGTTGGTCATGCTATTGTTCATAATCTCTAACATTTTATTAAGTGAATGATAATATTGTCCCTTCCGTTCTGAACGACGAAGCGGGCAAAGGAGGCAGTGCAATTATCCCCAGTTTAAATACTAAGAGCCAGAGTTCAAGTGATCCTCGCAAGGTCACACAGCTTTTTAGGGTCAGCCAAGTCCAAGTCCAGCAACACAACGGTAAATATGTACTCAACGCCAAGCGCCCTCCCTTCCTCTCTCCCGAGTTTCGAGTTGAACCGCCCATCTCAGGCAAGTCAAAATATTTGGAGATCCTGGCCGTCCACCCCAAGCAAGAACAGCAGGAATGGCCGCTGGTCAGTGCCAAGCTCAAACCAGGGACCCTGAGGCTGCCGGGAGGGCTTCCCGCTCCGAGGCCCCGCCTTCTGGCTCCCCCAGCAGGAAAGCGCCGGCGGCGACGGGTCTCCGATGCCTGGCGGTGGAAATCCCCTGCCCTGGTGCCGGCCGGAGGGAACCCGCTGGCACTGTAGCTGCGGCTGAGGGCCAGGCGTTCGCGGGGTGGCGTGGCGTGGGGTGGGAGGGTTCGGGGCTGTGCGCACCTGTGGCCTTGAGGGCCCCAGGCCAAGCTCACCGCTCACATTCGTCCTCCAAGCCCTGCAGCCCTGCTACCCCCCTGCTTGGGGTGTGGGTGTTTGTTTTAACCCAACCGGGTCAGTGAATAGCACCCTTGTCTGGCGCTTCCCCTTTCTTCCCCTCTAGGCCTAGTCCCTAGGAGGTTCATTCCAGGGTTCCTTTATTTTTGGACCTAAAAAAAAAACACACACCAGCTTTTGCTGAGGACAGCGCTGGGCTCCCCCGTGCCCTGGCATGCTGGCGAGGAGAGGAAACGGGGAGGAGGCAGGAACCAGACGCGACTCCCCCCGCCTTTCTTCCCTTCCCTGCTCTCCGCCCCTTCAGGAAGAAAGCAGTCAGCGATCTCATCGCTCGCTGTGGCCGCGCTGCCAGCACCAACCACTGACTACGTCCTTTTTCCTTCCACCCAATTCTGCACGGAGCGACCGGCCGCCCGCACGCCCCGGGCTGGGCAGGTCTTGGCGGACGATGCGGACTCCCCTCCCCGGGTGTTCTCAGCGAATCACGCTGTGCCTGGGCTTTCACGCTCGAGTGGTTCTTGCATAACCCTATGCCCTGGCCTACGTTAATACTTTATTATTATTATTATTAAATACCAGGGTTAATCCTTTAAGAAAAGGCAAATACTTCCTCCACAGAACCGGCGCGGGAGTAAAAGTGTAAATCACCACTGACTCCCCCCCATGGGCACACAGCCCATTTGCATGTTTTTGCAGAACCGAGCTCAGGTCCTGCCCTTGCTGGCCTTGGAGCACCAGGATGACGGCCTTGGGGAAGCTAGAGGTCGGCCCAACCTAGACATTTGCTTTCAACTTACTCCGCTAGGACTCCCGCCGGCCAGGGGAAGAACAGGGACCAGGTTACCGCTGTGCTGTTACCAAAAAAGGCCTTTCTCTTGCTGGAGTGCTTGGCTGCAGTTGGATGGCTGAGGTTCAGCCCAGGCCTCCTCCTCGAAGACCAAGCCAGCTGGCTGCAGGAATGCCAGGTCAAAGAGTACCCTGGCACACCCCATCTCTGTCACAAAGCATCAGGGTGGGGGTGCAGGACAGGAGGGAGGCTGCAGGCAACTATCAAGAGGCCTGCAGCTTTGACCTTCTCACCTTTACTGCTTCTCCGCAAAGGCCAAGTAGATAGCTGGCTTGCTCTGTTTAGCAGGAGCGAATAGATGCCCGCTGGGATGGCAAGCTCCAAGGAGACAGCAAGGCAGGAACTTTGTACATTTCTTCCACATGATTTGGCCTGGCTCTGCTAGTCTCCCACACCAAGTGGTGGAGTTTGGTCTGTCTCTCCATGGAGGCTTTGGTTGAGCCCCCATCCTTGACCAGTTAATTTCCATTGTGGTGAGAGGGCTCAGGAGAGACAGAGTGGGGAGCAGAACAGGCAGATCTACTGAAGTACACTGCTGAGGGGAGCAGTGGGCGAGGCAGGAGCGGTCTGCTGTGCCATATGGGTCCCCTCCCTGGCTGGGGATTGAACTCATGCTGCAGTGCTGCCAAAGCTTCCTAGTGAGGTGCTTAACCCCTTGTGCCACCAGGGAGGCCCCAGGAAGTTTATTTAAATGCATGCTTGTCTTGAACACAGTGTGTGTGGAGACCCCAGCATAAACGTGCATATGTATCTCTCTGTTAGTAACAGCAAAGACACAGACAGATAAAAAGATGGAGACAGGGGCCTCCCTGGTGGCGCAGTGGGTTAAGCAACGCACTATGAAGCAGACCGCAGCCACTGCAGCACTAGTTCGATCGCTGCAGCGGGCCAAGGAGGGGACCTACGTGGCGCAGCAGACCTCTCCTGCCTCGTCCGCTGCAGTGTGTTTCAGTCAGTCTGCCTGTTCTGCTCACCACTCTGTCTCTGGTGGATCCTCTCACCTCCCTGGACTCTGGTCTGTACCCCAGCTCTTGGATGCATAAATAAATCAGTCTTTAAAAAAAAAAAAAGATGGAGACATATGTGAGTGCATAGCAAACATAACACTATGGCAAAGAACCCAACTTGCTTTCTCTAGGAACCAGGCTAGAGCCTTGAGGCTGAACTGCTATTCTTCCATATTTACGGTTTAAGAAAGGGACAAGCTGAATAAATACTAATGTAAGGACATGGGTTAACCAGCCGAGTCAAAGTTAACTGCCAGCCCCAAGCCTGGGTTGGTGGAGATGTCACACCACTTCCCAGCACTATGTTTTGACTCACTCCAGGATAGCTGTGGTGTGGGAGGGCTGGAGTCTGGAAGGGTGAGGCAATGCTCCCAGCAGCTCTTCACTGAGGAATCACTGCCGGGATCCAACCGGCCAGGGAAAGTTTATTATTGTTGGGGAGTGCACAGTGAGCTCACTGTTTTGCAAAAACAGAGAATCTGGCTGCTTTGAGATGAAAGAGGGGCTCTTTAGGGCTCTTCCTTTTCCCCATGTTCCCCATCCTGAAAAACTCCCTTTATACCAAGGGTCTCAGCATGAGTGGGAGATCCGGGTGCTGGGGAAAAGGGATGTTGCCGACTGGAGGAATAGGCTATGAAGGTTAAGTGTCAAAATAAAAATAAAAACTTCCTGTTGCTTTAACTCAACTTTATTACAATTAGTCGTAATAGTGATGAGAATAATGCAATTTATGCAATTAGTTTTATGCAATTTACCAAGTGCTTTCACAGGGTAGCAAGAGGACCAACATTAGTAACAGTGACAATGACCAGCACTTACCCATGGTTCCTGTGAGCCTGACACCGCTCTACATACAGTACAGGCTGACACAGGACAGATCACAATTTCTGAGTATGCAAGAACTCCGTGGTATAATCTGTTTGGGAGGGTAGGATGAGAGTTAAGGTGTATTTGCAAAACCCATTCCATGAGATAGCACTGATCTGTAGCAAAGAATTGTGGGGGGGGGGGGGGGAAGTTGATGGAAATGTTGAGCATCCCAAATCACCTCTGAAAGCCCAAATCAGATTTACTACTTTCTGACCCTCACTCCACCTTTAATGGCCCTGTGACCTTGGGCAATTTATTTAACTCTCTTCCTAGCCTGTAGAACAGTAAATAATAGAATCTAGCTTGTAGATATTATTGGGGATTAATAATGATGCAAATGAAGCACCTCAAAGGCAAGTTACCTCAGTGAGTTACCTCCTTTTACAACAAGAAACAAAATGAAATGTCACCTCTGGTAAGTTCTAAGCTGTGATCCCCTTTAACAGATGGGAAAAAGGTTGTGTGAGGGTAAGTAACCAGCTCAAGGTCACAAACCAGTAAGGGAGAGGAAATTTCAACGTGGCCTGGCAGAGCCTGCAATCCCATTATATTTCCTCCCTTATTCAGGCCCTGCCCAGGGTTATTTCAGTTTTCATGTGGGTGGAGGTGGGTAGCAGGCCCAACACTTGGAGGGATCAGTTGAAATGCCCCGACTAGAACTATGACCCACATAGCTGTTCTGCAGTAAGCAATGGCGATGAGCAGTAATCTTGTAAGGCAGAAGGAAAGAAGGCCCTGCTCAGCCTTCCAGGGCACTGTGGAATGAAATCACAGCACGTGAGAAAGAACTAGGAGAATGGTGGCCGTGCCTTAAAAAGAGCTATCACTATCATTAAAAACTGCCTCCACCTTCTTTTACCAAGCCCGGAAAAACCACTCACCTGTTTGTCCTCTCGGCACCTCCCCCTCCCTGCCCCCAACTGCAGCTGTGCGCCGCCAGTCGCCTGTTTTCCTTAAAGGCCTCCGGGTGCCCGTAGCTTCTTTAGAGATCTAGCCAAAATGTTTAGAGTGCGGCTGGGGGGGGGGGGGGGGG